>JARQOD010000003.1:120839051-120880347 GCA_033576555.1 Oophaga sylvatica | reverse complement strand
TATGAACAGCTGTGGTGACCAGAAGAGGGCAGCGTAGTGAGCAGTATGAGGGCATAGTGTGAAAAGAGGCCCAAAATGGATATGGAGAGGGGACAGTGTGAAATGGAGGCATAATATGGAGAGGGGTTAGCATGGTGTGGGGACAGTGTGGAGATATAGAAAGTGTAATGGAAAATTAGAAATGGGACTACCATGGTATGGGCCAGTGGCGGCAAACCTACTGTACGCGTGCCAGAGGGGGCACTCAGAGCTCTTCTGTTGGGCATGCACACCAACTCCTCAGGACTAGAAGACAGCATGGGAGGGGGGAGCGGAGGAGCAGCGGGTCACAGGAGGCAGGAGCCAGCTGCTGCCGCTAATTCCTGTGCCCACTGCTAAAGAGAAATGATTATTCACTGCACTGGCAGTGAGTATTCATTTCTCTTATAGCGTGCACAGGTACAGCCACAGCCACTGGCTTCCAGCAGCAGCCAGGCTAACACAGGTGCCGGCTCATTAAGGTAATGAATATTCACCTCTCTCCACTCCCACAAGTGTGGAGAGAGGTGAATATTCATTACCTTAATGAGTGAGGACATGTGATTGCTCTGCTAGCACAAGAACAAGATGCTGCAAGAGCACGCAGGGAAGGTAAGTAGGATTTTTTTTTAATGCTTTTCTCATGGGGGCCATACATACATGGATATGGATGAGGAACCATGCATACCAGGATAGAGATGAGGAACCATGCATGCAAGGATAGGGATGAGGAACCATGCATACCAGGATAGAGATGAGGAACCATGCATGCAAGGATAGGGATGAGGAACCATGCATAAAAGGATGGTGATAAGGAGCCATGCATACAAGGACAGGGATGAGCAGCCATGCATGCAAGGATGGGGATAAGGAGCCATGCATACAAGGATGGGATAAGGAGCCATGCATACAAGGATAGGGATGAGGAACCATGCATACCGGGATAGGGATGAGGAACCATGCATGCAAGGATAGGGATGAGGAACCATGCATACAGGGATGGATATAAGGAGCCATGCATACCAGGACAGGGATGAGGAGCCATGCATACAAGGATGGGAATAAGGAGCCGTAGATGCAAGGATAGGGATGAGGAACCATGCATGCAAGGATAGGGATAAGGAGCCATGTAGACAAGGATCGGGATAAGAAGCTATGCAGACAAGGATGGGGATAAGAAGCTGTGTATATAAGAATAGGGATGAGGAGCCATGCATACCAGGACAGGGATGAGGAAGTAGTGATGAGCGAGCATGCTTGTTGCTCGGGTGATCTCCGAGTATGTGGGCGTGCTCGGAGATTTAGTTTCTGTTGCCGCAGCTGCATGAACTGCGGCTGCTTGACAGCCTGAATACATGTGGGGATTCCTTAACAAACAGGCATTCCTCACATGTATTCAGCCTGTCCAGCAGCCATAAATCATGCAGCTGCGTTGACACAAACTAAATCTCCAAGCATGCCAAAATACTCGGAGATCACTCGAGCGTGCTCGGGAAAACCCAAGCAACGAGCATATTCGCTCATCACTAATGAGGAGCCATGCAGACAAGGATGGGGATAAGGAACCATGCATACAAAGATAGGATGAGGAGCCAGCATACCAGGATAGAGATGAGGAGCCATGCATACAAGAATAGGGATGAGGAGCTATGCATACGAGGATAGGGATGAGGAGCCATGCATACAAGGATAGGGATGAGGAGCCATGCATACGAGGATAGGGATGAGGAGCCATGCATAGAAGGATAGGGATGAGGAGCCATGCATACCAGGATGGGGATGAAGAGCCATGCAGACAAGGATGGGGATAAGGAGCCATGCATGCAAGGATGGGGATGAGGAACCATGCATATACAGATGGGGATGAGGAATCATGCATATCAGAATAGGGATTAGGAGACAATGCAAACCCAGCTTATACTTGAGACAATAAGTTTTCCCAGTTTTTTTGTGTCAAAATTAGGTGCCTCGGCTTATACTCTAGTCAACTTATACACGAGTATACACGGTATTTATTTTTTTATGTGAGGCCATTATACAGTATGAAACACTATGAGGACCATTATACAGTTTGGAGCATCACGTGGGGCCATTATACAGTATGGAGCATTGTGTGGGGCCATTATATAATATGGAGCATCGTAAGGGGCCATTATACAGTATGGAGCACTATGTGAAGCCATTATGTGGCACCCCAGGAGTTTGGTTGCCACAGTGGCCTTGCCTCCCTCCAGGGGGGAGTGATGCCATGCCTGAAAGCAAGGAAGGATCCCTTTAACAGGTAACACAGCATACAACACCTTTCTTACTCCAGACCAGAAGGAGGATCTCTAACACCTGATTTTCAGGAGAGCTTCTCTGGAATATTCTGGCTGGGGGAGGAGTTTGGAGGGATGAGAGAGGACAGACGTGTAGAGACAAGCTGGGGAAAAAGAGGGGCTATAGAGAGAGCTCACCCCCAGGTCTGAGCGCCAGAAACCGGACACCAGGAGTCCGAGGCTGAGTGGGTGAATTAAAGTCCCAGCAGCAGAATCCGGAGGGCGGAGGACAGCAGGTTCTCTGTTCCAACTAAGACTCTACTACACTGCAGCAGCACATGTGAGCCGGAGACTCCATAAGAGAGTGATTCCTGAAGCAGGCTAGAGCTGCCTGTTATGAGAGTGAAGTTCCACCTAGACAAGAAACAGAGAGAGAGGAACTTGGACGGAGCTTATAGCAGCCAGTGCCTCAGAGAACAGCGCTAGAAAGGAGACCTCACATCCCACCTGTAATAAGGAGATTCCAAATTGCTTTCAGGCCGACCGACTACAGCACCATCTGTACTCAATGCCCTGGATACTTTGCCTGCAAAAACTGTAAGTAAAGCTTTGGAAACTGCATCTGACTGTGTCTTCTCAAGTCCTTCCTGTAGCACACACTCCACTCTGCTACATCTCCCAGCACCATTACTTCCTATACCATCTCATTGCCCTGAGACGAGCTTCACTTGTGGGAAGCTATTTCAACTCTGCTGCATCCCCACCATCAGTCTCAGAGGATCTGCACTGCAGCGCTGGTCATCTCTGACCAGATACCACAAGTGGCGTCACGAATACCTTACTACAAACTCTAACATCCCCTGTAAATAATACCTTTTTCATTGGACGCCCAGGGCCATGTACCGGGTCACTGCCGCTGTGACACATCCTTTCAATACACCGGCCCGGTACCGAGTATCCCACTGCCCTGGCGGGCGATCCATTTTGGCGTCACGAACAGGATATCGAAGCCCGGTATCACCGGGTCCTGTGTGCCTATATTGAACTGTTTATTGTGCCAGAGGATTTGCTGAAAGTTTTGTGAAGTTGCCGCCATTACAATGCCACGAGGCGCGCAGGGAGAAAAGAGGCGTGCCGCCGTGGCTGGAGCCAGAGTGAGAGCGTGCGAAAAGTGAAGTGCTGCGCGTGAAAACGGCAGCTTGCAGAGAACAGGGAGCTGAGGCCTGGAGTCACGGCGTGCACCGCTCACCGTGCCGGCAGAGCAATAGCCTGGTAAGCCAGTGGGAACGCAGGGCCTGGCTAAGATTAACTAGGGGGGGAGAGAATGTCTACCGCAGGAGAAGATATAGCGGTGGACGACACCACAGCCCCCATAGCTCCGCAAGATGCAGAGTCAGGTGCCGCTGCAGCTCCCATAGCACAGCAGAACCCAGCGGCCAGCGCAGCCAGCAGCCAGCACAGTCCCCAGAGCGCAGCAAGATCTGGCAACCGCCGCAGCGGTCCCTATAATGCCGCTCTCAATGCCATATATACCGGGAGCAGCCTGGCTACCACAATACTCAGGGGAGCCGTACACCTTGAGTGATTTCAGGGAGAGACTGTGCAGTTTATTTGATGTATACCCCCTGTCTGAAAACCAAAAAGTAAACATTCTCATTGGACAGTTAACTGGGGCAGCTCAAAGAGAAGTAAAGTCCTGGCAGGACACTGATAAAGAGACTGTTAAGCAAATTCTGGCTAAGCTGAGGAGCACCTTTGACACCCGCACTGCAGCAGAAATAAAAATGAGGTTCTTTGGGTGCAAACAAAGGA
Source organism: Oophaga sylvatica (assembly GCA_033576555.1). Taxonomy (NCBI): domain Eukaryota; kingdom Metazoa; phylum Chordata; class Amphibia; order Anura; family Dendrobatidae; genus Oophaga; species Oophaga sylvatica. The sequence goes on along the minus strand of JARQOD010000003.1, from coordinate 120,876,259 downwards.
TGCAGGACAGTATACGGGACTATGCTCTTAACCTTCAGGAGGCACTGCGGGCCATAAAGCAGATTGACCCAGACAATGTGCAGGATGGAGACAGATTGTTAAAGGAGCAGTTTGTTGAGGGACTCCTGTCTAGCACCCACAGGTCACAGCTGGGCATCATGGCCCAACAAAACCCTGACCTGAGCTTTGCAGACTTTAAAGAAAGGGCTATCCGGGCGTTACATGAACCAAATGTCAGCCGTCCAGCACCCCCTGGGCGCCCAGCCATTACATACCACCAGGAGGTGGCATCCTTCCCTCAGGCTATCGCTGAGGCTGACACACAGACCCTGGATGAAGACCCGTCTGCAGAGCTGCGTCTGCAGGTTCAGGAGCTGACTAAAAGCGTGGCTGCACTAACCAAAACCGTGTAGTCCTTGCAAGTGCCCCAAAAGGAGAGAATAGAGTTGGCCTCCAGTCCAGATCACGTCCCATGGCGATGGAAGAAGAGGATCCCACCAATCAGAGGGAGAAACAACGATCGCTATGACAAGGACGGACGGCCCATTTGCCGCCGCTGCGGAAAAGCAGGGCACATCGCAAGGTTCTGTTATTTAAACGAGCGACCCCTGGGGCAGAGGGCCAATCCCCAGGAGTAAGACGACCAGGCCCACAGAATTGGCGAGCCAAGTACGTCGGAGGAAGACCGGTCCTCCCAGTTGTGATTGACGGCATCCCAATAAACGCTTTGCTGGACACTGGCTCTCAGGTGACGACTGTGCCATATATTCTTTACAAACGGTACTGGGCTGACTCTGATCTTACTCACGGCCCAGATGATGAACTGACAGTAGCTGCCCGCAATGGTCAGCCTTTGCCACAGAAGGGGTATAAGGAAGTGACCATTAAGTTGGGGTGAGTAGAATTAAAAGCCCAAGGTATGATAATTGTAGACATTGATCGACGAGAATGTAACCCAATGATGACCTTAGGTACTAATGTGATAGAAAATTGTCTTGCCGAGGTTTTTGTTTTGTTGCAACAGGTAGCCGAAACTGCTGGTTCCAGTGAAAAACGGGTCCTGCAGAAGGAGATCAAGGCCCTGATGCAAAGTCAGCAGGTAGAGCTATCTGGCGGAGAAGTCGGCAGTGTCAGAGTGAGTGATGCATTCCCCATTGCAATACCCCGAAAAAGTGAAATGTTAATTTGGTGTCGGGCAGCCATAGGCCTCAGAGGAAGAGATTAGAAAACCCTGGTAGAACCAGTGTACTGTGATAGTAGGCCCACTATCCTGACAGCCAGAGGGGTAGTTGATGTACGCAAGGGGAGGGTACCTGTACGCATCTTAAATTGTGGGGAGGAGGAGGCCAAACTACCTCGGTATGCCACCGTTGCTAAGCTGTTCACTGTCAATAACAACACAATTCAGGCAGCAGAACCCTTGGTCTCGTCTGATCAGGCAGAGGATAATGGCCCTGCAAAATAGCTGGAGGATTGGTGTCAGCAGCTGCACGTGGGCACTGACTCCACCCTTCCACACCAAAAGAATGGGGTTTACCGAGTAGTTCAAGAGTTTGAACGGGTATTCAGCAAACACCCTTTAGATTTTGGGCAGGCAATAGGGGTCCAACATCATATCCCCACAGGAAATCATCCGCCCATTAAAGAAAGGTACCGGCCTGTACCTACAAATCACTACCAATGTGCCAAGAGTATGTTACGAGAGATGAAGGAGGCTGGGGTGATTAGAGACAGTTGTAGCCCCTGGGCAGCTCCATTAGTCCTCGTTAGAAAGAAAGATGGTACAATGAGGATGTGTGTTGACTACAGGGCAGCACGGTGGCTCAGTGGATAGCACTACAGCCTTGCAGCGCTGGAGTCTTGGGTTCGAATCCCACCTAGGACAACATCTGCAAGGAGTTTGTATGTTCTCCCCGTGTTTGCGTGGGTTTCCTCCGGGTACTCCGGTTTCCTCCCACACTCCAAAAACATACTGATAGGGAATCTAGATTGTGAGCCCCATCGGGGACAGTGACGATAATGTGTGCAAACTGTAAAGCGCTGCGGAATATGTTAGCGCTATATAAAAATAAAGATTATTATTATTATTACAGGAAACTTAACAGCATTACCCACAAAGACGCCTATCCGTTACCTAGGATAGAGGAATCACTAGCTGCACTGAGAACTGCTAACTATACTAGTGGGTATTGGCAGGTTCCCGTGGCAGAGGCAGACAAAGAGAAGACCGCCTTTGCAACACCAATGGGCCTCTCAGAATTCAACTACGTGCCATTTGGGCTTTCCAGCGCGCCCGGAACGTTCCAGAAGTTAATGGAGTGCTGTCTTGGACGCATGAACTTTGAGACAGTTCTGTTGTACCTTGATGATGTCATTGTCTTCTCCAAGACCTATGAGGAACTTTTGGAGCACCTGGCCAAGGTGTTCGAAGCCCTGTCCAAATTTGGCCTAAAGGTGAAGCTGTCCAAATGCCACCTCCTGAAGCCCAAGGTGCAGTATGTAGGCCACGTAAAGAGTGCAGAAGTCGTGGCGCCAGGCCCTGACAAAGTCACTGTTATCAAGGACTGGCAGAGGCCCAGCAACATCCATGAAATACGCCAGTTCCTCGGGTTGGTAGGCTACTACCGAAGGTTCATCAAGGGCTTCACTGAATTAGCCGCACCTCTGCAAAATCTCCTTGTGGGCCAGCCTAAGAAGGCCAGGAAGAAGAGTTCTATGTTTGATTGGAATGACGAACTGGAAAGATCCTTCACTCGGTTGAAGATGGCCCTTACGGGGGATGAAGTTCTGGCCTACCCAGACTATAACCAACCATTCATCCTCTATACTGATGCCAGCAATGTTGGACTGGGAGCAGCACTGTCGCAGGTACAGAATGACAAAGAAAGAGTGATCTCCTATGCCAGCAGGAAACTTCATCCCACTGAAAGGAACCCTGACAACTACAGCTCCTTCAAGCTGGAGTTCCTCGCCATCGTCTGGACTGTGACCGAGCGGTTCAAACACTACCTAGCTGTGGCAAAGTTTACCATCTTCATGGACAACAATCCGCTGACTCATTTTTAAACCGCAAAGCTAGGTGCACTGGAGCAGCGATGGATGGCCCAGCTGTCCAACTACGAGTTCACCATCAAGTACCGAGCAGGAGATAAGAATGCCAATTCTGATGCGCTGTCCAGAATGCCCAACTTACCAGATGGGGGAGAAGATCTGGATACCCTCGAAGAAATTGAGTTACCAGCCTTGCACCGTCCAATTGCGACCCAACGTGCCCAAGGGGTGAAAAACAAGTGCTACATCACGAAAGAAGCCATGTTAAACCCATTGCCTCACCATGAGTGGGCAGAGACACAGGATAGCGACCCGGCAATCCGCCTAGTAAAGGAGCTACTAATGCAAGCTGACTCGCGTCCTGGTCCAGAGGCTCCACAAGAAACCCAACAGTTGTGGAAGGAAAGGGCAGACTGTTTATCTACGAGGGAATGCTGTGTCGAAGGAGTGTCAATTCCGGAACTCACAAACTGGTCTGGCAGGTGGTAGTCCCGAGGCGAGATGCATCAATGGTCCTGGAAGCGTACCACAATGGAGCAGGACACTTCAGATGGAAGAAGTTGGAGGTCCTACTTCGCAAGAGATTCTAGTGGATTGGTATGAGGAAGGCCATTGAAGATTGGTGCCGGGAATGTGGACCATGCAACTTGCGCAGAAAGGATCGTAACAGCCAGCGAGCACCGTTGCCGCAATAATTACTAAACAGCCGCTTGAATTGGTAGCCTTGAACCACGTGAAGCTAACTCCAAGCTGTTCAGGTTATGTCTACGCCCTAACCATCGTTGACCACTACTCAAGGTTCCTGGTAGTCGTGCCTGTGAAGGACCAAACAGCAAAGACATATCGGCCAAAGCATTTCAACAACACTTTTGTAGACCACATGGTTACCCTGAGCGAGTGCTTACCGACCAAGGCCCAGCCTTTGAAGCAGAAGTGTTCCAGGAGTTCTGTAACATGTACGGCTGCAAGAAAATCAGAACAACGCCGTACCATCCACAGACAAATGGCATGTGTGAGAAGATGAACCAAGTGGTAATTGACCTCTTGAAGACCTAGCCCCTGGAAGAGAGAAACTTGTAGCCAGAAAAGTTGCCAGATCTGGTGGATCTCTACAACCACATTCCGGTGAATTCTACCAACTGTACACCGGCCTACCTAATGAGAGCAAGACCTGGCAAATTACCAATTGATTTGGACATGGGAGTCCTGACACCTGAGGTAACATCACCAGATGCAGACTGGGATACTGAGTGTCAGCAACAGTACCGCAAGGTGCAAGAATGTGTAGAGAAGAGTTTGTCTCAGGCAAGACAAAAACAAGAAAGAAATTACAACCAGCATGCACCTGATGTTCCCTTGTCACCTGAAGAACAGGTACTCAAAAGGAAAAGGCGACTCCACAAGCTTGACGACCAGTGGGAAGCTGAGCCATATACCATTATGCCCTCGGACTTCGACAATCCCAAGGTGTGCCTTATCAGTAAGGATGGAGGAGAAAACTCCACAGCAGTGTCCAGGGATCACCTAAAACCGTGCCCTGACCAGTTAAAGGGAAAGATTGGAGATAAAGACATTCCTTCGTCAGTAGAAAAAGTGGAAGAAAAGGTCCGCACTGTACTTGGGGAGTTCCCGTCGAACTGGACAAGAGTAAACCAGGCCATAATAGTGCCCGTCTTGACCTTTGCCCAACCGACAGTGCCTGAAAGAGAAGTGACTCAAAATCAGCCTGAAGAACTGCAAGATCAAGTGACAGAAGCCACACCTGCGGTGGAACGTGAAAATCTGCCCCCTGCTAGCGGTGAATCTGTCACACCCACAGTGAGTCTAGGAAATCGCAGAAGGTTACTGCCCAGCTTACCAGCACACATACTAGACCAGGCTAGATCACTAGAGACACCTGTACTGCGTAAGTCAACCCGTAGTACTAGGGGTCAGATCCCAGCCAGGTTTATGGACTAACATGCTATTATTCTAGTATTGTAAATAAGTTAATGTTATATATTGCAACTTTTAAACATTCTGATTTCATTCTTTAAATGGACGATTGGGTTACTGGACTCGTAGTGACCAGGATAATGCTTGTAAATAGTTAATATTAATGACTACACAACAAAAACTGTCTGGCGTGGCTGAAGACGTGGTCCAAAAGGGATACCAGTCATGCCTTGTAGCCTGCCCAAGGCCTACGTTGAGGGTTTGAGATGGGTCCCTCACATTGTACTTTGCTAGGGTGAAAAAGGACACCCCATTTCAAGACTTCACCAAAAATTTATATATTTGATGTTACAATTTTGTAAATAGTTATATGTGAATACTTTTCCATCCAATTATGACAAGACCATTGGATGGAAAAGTATTCACATCGATTTTTCTGGCTAACACGGTACCACAATATAATTTATTATTGTACACCACGTAAATAGTTATAATATGTTTTCTTTATGTTTCCTCAGTCCAGGAGTACTAAATTGTACTAGGGGGGAATGTGGCACCCCAGTAGTTTGGTTGCCACAGTGACCTTGCCTCCCTCCGGGGGGAGTGATGTCATGCCTGAAAGCAAGGAAGGATCCCTTTAACAGGTAACACAGCATACAACACCTTTCTTACTCCAGACCAGAAGGAGGATCTCTAACACCTGATTTTCAGGAGAGCTTCTCTGGAATATTCTGGCTGGGGGAGGAGTTAGGAGTCTGGCTGGAGGGACGAGAGAGGACAGACGTGTAGAGACAAGCTGGGGGAAAAGAGGGGCTATAGAGAGAGCTCACCCCCAGATCTGAGTGCCAGAAACCAGACCCCGGAGTCCAGGGCCATGGACCGGGTCACTGCTGCCATAACACATCCCTTCAATACACCGGCCCGGTACCGAGTATCCCACTGCCCTGGTGGGTGATCCAATTATACAGTATGGAGCACTATATGGGGCCATTTTATAGTAGAGAGCATCATGTGGGGCCATTATACTACATAGATCACTATGTGGGACCCATTGCACTTTATGCAGGACTATGTGAGGGCGATTACACTGTATGGAGGACTATGTGGAGCCATTATACTTTATGTAGATCTATGTCGAGCCATTGTACTGTATGGAGGACTTTATGATGGGGTCACCATTCTTTGTTGGGGAACTGAGGGAGGGGGATACAGTAGGGTCATCATACTGTGCATGTGGATGAGTTCACTGTGGGGGTATCATACTGTGTTTGTGATGACATTTCTTTTTAATCATACTTTATTATCTGTGTTATTCAAGTTTTTTTTATCCGTTGTTATTACATATTTAAAATAGGCCATTGGGCCATATGCTTTTTACTGCTGTTACATAACATATTATAATATTCCACTATAATTCCAAAAGTTAATCGTTTTATTTGATATGCAAAAACTTCCTCAATTGTAGACTTTTTTTTTTTTAACAAATATCAAGGATGGCCTGCAACTTTCTGCAAGCTTTTAACTTTGGCCCTCTGTGTATTTGAGTTTGATATCCCTGCCTTAAAGGTTTGTTCTCATCATGATAATGTGATAAAGGGTTACAATTGCAAAGAGGTTGTAAAAACAAACAACTTTGCAATTTTACTTTTGATTAAAAATCCTCTCCATTCTCAAGAACAGACCTTCACTACAATTGGTGGCTAGTATCTAGGCTTTGAGTACAGCACTTACAGCTCTTTGATATTGTATCTCTAGCGCGTTAATGTACGAGTTGTCTTTCTAATCTAATACCTCAGTATTCAAGGCACTTTGCGAAAAATAAGTGGGTTTTGGATTGCAGTTTGGTCACTTGGTCTCTAAAAGGTTCACCATCACTGGTATAGGCCATGGTTCATATGTATTTGTCGCATGACGGGCACAAAAAACATCAGATGTATCCCTTTATTTATAATGAAGGTCTGTTTTTTCCATTAGGGTATTTGACAAAAACTGTCAAACTAGATAACGCCTTCAGTGAACATGGTAAAAAAGAAAGAAAAAAAAAAGGAAAAAATGTGCTTTTTCATCATACTACTGAACAAAAAGTGGAATAAAACGCTATCAAAATGATTACCGTATATACTCGAGTATAAGCCGACCGAGTATAAGCCGACCCCCCTAATTTTGCCACAAAAAACTGGGAAAACTTATTGACTCGAGTATAAGCCTAGGGTGAAAAATAAGGCAGCTACTAGTAAATTTCAAAAATAAAAATAGATACCAATAAAAGTAAAATTAAAGTAGGTTAAATGTTTTTGAATAGCCATATTGAATCAGGAGCCCCATATGCTGCTCCACAGATTATGCCTCATATGCTGCCCCATATATTATGCCCCATATATTATGCCCCATATTCTGCCCCATATATTATGCCCCATATATTATGCCCCATATGCTGCCCCATAGATTATGTCCCATATGCTGCCCCATGTATTATGCCCCACAAGATGCTCCATAGATTGTGCCCCATATGCTGCCCCATGTATTATGCCCCACACAGCATCAGTGGCGTCAGCGGAAATCCCGCTGACCTGAACTGATTAGCGTGGGAAGCAATTAATTAAGCTACCCAGCTAATCACTTCCTCTCCTGTCAGCTGGGAGAGGAACTCATTCATTCGGGGGTTTACAGCGACGCTGGAGCATTAGCTCCGGTCCCCGCAGTAAACGTTAACCCTTTCAGAAGAATAACATCGGGGGACCTGACAGAGCGCCGTAGGAGTAAGAATAATGTTGCTTTATTATGTTATTTTTATTACAGGAGAGCAAGGGAATCGGATGGAGTACCTGTGCAATAAAATATGGTCAAAAACTGTCTATTTATTTCATTAAAATAATTTTTCATTAATGTGTCTGTGTTTTTTGTAAACATTTAATACAATAGGATTAAGAATTGATAGTTGTCTAATTGACAACTCTCAATTATTAACCTGGCTTAAAGTCACCTTCCAATAGCAAGGTGGCCTTAACCCATTATTAACCCATTAGCCACCGCTACAGGGCAATGGGAATAGACGGGCTAGGTGCCAGAAAAGGCGCATCTACTCATCTACTCAGGGGCTCTGCCAATGTGACACGGCACCAGCAAACCATAACAACAAATTCTGTTCTGTAATATGGCGCTCCTTGCCTTCCACGCTTTCCACTGTGCCTGAAAAATATTGCGATAAAGCAAAATCTCTAATGGGGCCCCCTAATAGCATTAGTCTTTTTTTATAGCCCAAAGAGACTTTTGGGGCCCCTAGGCTCCAGGGCCCGGGTGCGATTGCAACCCTTGCACCTACCGTAGTTTCGCCCCTGATCATTTTACCACAAGTATGCGATTTGCAGAAATGCGGTCACGTGCTGACTAAATATGCATGCCTTGCTCAATACAAGTGAAATTAGCAAAGCCATGATGGCCCGCTCTCAATGCCAGGACCTGTAATGTATTATCTTGAATCCAGTTTGTGACTAATATGCCGTGCTGTTTTATGCTGGTAGCACAGTTAAGGATATGCAGTGATTTATATTCAGTATGTGCTGCCTTTCTCCCTTTGCATACAGTTGGTATGGAAACACAGAATGCTTTTGGTTTTGTTAACTAGCCACTTGGTTTTAAAAATCTATTTTTACTTATATATGTAAACCATCCATACTTTCACCAAAGCATCTGTGGATCTCCACCAACTTACCTTACCTAAGATTATTCTCAGATTTTTTTATACTCTCTGATGTTCAATATTTAATTACACTGTCCTACTGAATTATGTACACCCCTTGCGGGCAGTCTTGTTGAAACTATATCTCCATTTTTAAATTTTCATATATTTTATATATTAAATCAATAAAAAATATGTACTTTTGGCATATGAATTGTTGGCAAGTATGCATATTACAGATTATCAAATCTCTTCAACTTGCTAGGTTCAAAGTTTTACAGAAGATTACCGTATTTTTTCAGACTTTAAGAGGCACTTTTTTCCCCAAAAATTTTGGAGGAAAATGGGGGGTCTCTTATAGTCGGAATATACTTACAAATAGTGTAAGTGTTGGGCGATTCTGCGGTGGTCCGGTCCAGCACTGGTGGGCGATGATCACAATCCCTTCCCAGGCTGGTGCGTCCCGAGATCTCGTCTCCCGAGATCTCAATCTGAGCATGTGCCGCCCCCGGGGTCATTTTCCCGGAGGCCACCACATCGCAGCAACGGATGTGCGGGGCCTCCGAGCTTTCACAAGATGCCAGTGGAGCCCCACTGCACCACAGAGCACCACTGCCGCACCTGCTGCACCAGCCGCATCAGCCTGGGATGGGATTTCCCAGAGGCCACCGCATTGCAGCAATGGATATGCGGGGCCTCCGGGCTTTCACAAGATGCCGGAGAAGCTCCGAGCAGCACCGCCGAACCTGTCGCACCAGCCTGGGATGGGATTTACTGGAGGCCACCGCACCTGCCCACCAGCCTGGGATGGAAGTCATATGGCCGGACCACCAAACACCCCCTGTGACCCCGCTCCACCAGCGCTGCTGATCCCCCACCAGGTAAGCTGAATTCGGACTGTAAGACGGACCCCCATTTTACAAATTAATTTTTTTCCCTATTTTCCTTCTGAAAATTTGGGGTGCGACTTATGGTCATAAAGTATGGAAAGTATGGTATATTCACAATTAAACGAATTGTCAAGAATTGCAGTAATGCAAAGCTTCCAACTGCCCTGAAAAGATATGTGTAACACTCTGAGGTCTCATAGGACTGTATCCAACCCCTTTCAAGCTGTTTAACACAAACTCGACCTTAGTAATGTCAAATTGAACTTAACATGGAAACAGACGATAACTCGGTTGTAACCAACACACCATTTAATAACACAACGCAATGACAAACTTTTCATGTTTTTTTATTGAAAAAAACTGTCCAAAACTTATCCCTGTTAGTCATTTATGATCAGGCAGATTATACTGTGCAGAATACTGACAAAAACTGAAGGTGTCACTGTCAGAGATAATATTACTCTGCTGAGACTGAGATGAGTGATGTGCCATATATTCCATGTCTTCACTTCCTTCAAGTAATATGCTGGACAGAGGCAAAGAAGACCAATTGTGGCCAACATCTGGTAATATTACTACCCAGACAGCTGGCGGCAGTAATAATGCTTCTGCTGCTGCTAGCGGCTCCCACATTCTTTGCTGTGGTATGCTTTTTTGTATTTTATACTACCATGTCCATTGCCGTTGTCACATTTTCTTTTAACAAATATTTTGGAAAACACTACATATACTGTATATTTAACTTTTAACAGTAATTTCACTTCCAATTATTCAACTCTTGCCAAAAAACTAGCTAGGTAGGTTGATACATGTACAGAAAGCAAAATGTGGCAGTAGACCGCAGTATAGATGTACTGTACATTTGCCAAAATGGACTAGTAAAACAGATGTGCAAAAACAGACATATGCAATTAAATGTCTAAACTTTTATTTTATACAATAATTCAAGAAATGCTAGGTAGGTACACTTCCAAAAAGTAAGCACCTGCAACAGAGGTCTATATTGGTGTTGCATACACACATATGCAATTTGACTCGTAAAAGATGTACAAACAAAATTGTTTGTGACATGCACACTTCTGAGGTAGACAGTCGCAGTTGGAAAATTTTGTTGTGTATTGAAAACCAAAACATTTTTTCCTCTTTCACATAAAGGATTGCATGAGAAATGTATTGGCTCAGTAAAGTACCAATTTCAGATTTTTATTTCTGTAAAAAAAATATTGTACTGTCTTTTTTTTTGCTGCATTCTAGTGCATTTAGAAAGAAGAAAAAATATGAAAATGTAATTTACATGCAGCAGGACAATTGTCAGCTATACCATATCACTGATCAAATACACGGAGTCTGGCATTGTTGCGAGCACCTCTGCTATCTTTCACTTCCTGTGAAGCACTGGGGCCATTGTAGGCAAGGCACTAGGGCCATTGTAGGCGAGCCAATGCGGTCATTGTTGGTGAGGCACTGGGGCCATTGTAGGCAAGGCACTGGGGCCATTGTAGTAGTGGCACTGGGGCCATTGTAGGTGTGGCACTGGGGCCATTGTAGGTGAGGCACTGGGGTCATTGTAGGTGAGGCACTGGGGTCATTGTAGGTGAGGCACTGGGGCCATTGTAGGTGAGGCACTGGGGCCATTGTAGGCAAGGCACTGGGGCCATTGTAGTAGTGGCACTGGGGCCATTGTAGGTGAGGCACTGGGGTCATTGTAGGTGAGGCACTGGGGTCATTGTAGGTGAGGCACTGGGGTCATTGTAGGTGAGGCACTGGGGCCATTGTAGTTGAGGCACTGGGGCCATTGTAGGTGAGGCACTGAGGTCATTGTAAGCGAGGCACTGGGGTCATTGTAGGTGAGGCACTGGGGCCATTGTAGGTGAAGCACTGGGGCCATTGTAGGCAAGGCTCTGGGGCCATTGTAGGTGAGGCTCTGGGGCCATTGTAGGCGAGACGCTGGGGCCATTGTAGGCGAGGCACTGAGATTTGGTCTATATTACAACTTGCTGTCAAGTCTCAAGGAAAACAACATTACAGTCACAATAAACCTCACACATTGTACATACTGATGTTACTCAATTGGCTATGATGGGCTGCAATGATCACAGGAGTCCTTCAAACACATATGGCTCAAATCACTGTGAAACTCCAACCACACAATATAAATGAGAATGTCTATTATAATAAGCTCTATACTACTTGAAATACATTGTGTTAGTTGGTAACATTTAGTATAATTGACTCCAAAGGAGGCACAGAAAAATATACATCCAACATTTGATCTGATACCTCTTTTTTGGTACCTTTTGGTGACATGGTTTCTGACTACCCCATTATGTTGCCTTCATGCTATCATAATAATAAGAAAAAATGTTTACTTATATAGGATGGTAGAATACTATTTTAGGTATCAGTCCAGTCTGTCTTTACCTAAAACATGTGTCTCAGTCTTTTAAATCCTTGTTATCCCTTGACAAGTCTCAAGAAAACGAGTTGCAATTATGTACCGTAATTACAAATAATGATGTTAGTGAGATCTTCATAGCCACTAAATACTCAGGTCTTCAGTTACTAGTATTCAGAAATGATATTGTAAATTGAGAGGTAAAGGGAGCCTGGGTCCTTATCCTAGACTATTGCCTCCTGCTGTAACCTCTTACAGGACTGATATTAGGTCAGGGTCCCACCAAAGAAAGGTACGCCTTCTTAAAACTGGTGGGCCAATTTTTAACCTTAACTTTTATAAGTAGATTCTATATAGCATTAACGCAGTTCAAATTTCATATATTCACTGTCTTCATACATCATATCTCTTACAGAGTGCTGCTGTATTCTTTTATTTGTATAGTATGCAGTCATACCAGCTTACACCAGTTCACACTTGCTTTATTCTGTTCGGAGGTGCTGATCAGTTTTTTGTAGTATACTACTGGAGGTTTTGATTGCCTTCTTTTCTCACTCATTCTATAAGCCTAAGACTGTTTTTAATTAGTACTGGATCCTACCTGCCTTTTAAATGTGTTGGCTTTTAGGTTAGGGTCCCATCAAAGAAAGTTAAGTCTTGTCATGGCTGGTGGGCTCTCATGAATTGCCCAATATGTGCACTAAGAATCTTCATTTTTATAAGTATATTTTATGGCAATTTTTTTCTGCCTAAAGATCTAAATAATATGCTTCTTCTTTACAGGCATATTGTACTGGTAAAAAGAGATACAACTCTGTATACCAGCATATCGCTACATACTTGTATGTAAGGAGTAAAATAAAAATCATATATTGCTAAAAAAAATTAAAAACAATTCCAAAAATTTTACAATAATAACATTTTTAATACACATTTTAAAAGAAAATGTCACAATCCAGTAAATAACATGAATATATTTGGTACCCCTAAGATTGCAACAACCTTTACAATGCAGTGAACAATTTGCAGTAATCGATAAATGGCGTAAAAAAATGGTGTAATTGTTTTATACTTTCTCCATTAAACTCATTAAATAGTTGTTACAAATGTAACGCTCACATATGTGTTTGACAAAATGGCAATTTAAAAACTACATCTTGTCTTGCAAATAAGCAAGATCTCGGACAGTAAAGCTTACATAAAGATAACATAGTTATGACTCTTACAACTATAAATGAATGAACAAAAAAAATTGTCTGAACAAGTGCATCACAAAAATGTCTTTGTGTAAATGCATTTGTTATGAGTACAATATGTGCATTTTTTATATATTCTAGTGTGCACTTTATATGCATGTGCAATCTAGTAATGTGTTATTTTGTACATGTGTGCCTAATGTGAATATGCCTGTAAATGTGGTGTGTGCTGGTGGAGCCTGTGACTCCTACTCAGAGGCTCTTCACTATTAGTGTCGCCCCTAGGGAGGAGCCCTTGGATGCAGCACCTCGCTTTACTTAAAACCAGACCAGTTACAGCCCCAAGGTTCACTTTTTAAGAAAGTCCTTGCTAAAGGTACTGCCACACTAAACAATCCGCTAGCGATCACGATAACGACGCATACTAATGCGATCGCTAGCGGGATTGTTTCTATATCGCTAAGTGCAGCCACATTTAGCGATATAGTTAACGACGCTATCGCCGTTAGCGATCTTCTTAACGACTTTAGCGGTACAAAAGTACGCTAAATCGCTAAGAAAAGGTGCCACACAGCGATATATACTTACCCAGCGGAGCGCCGACGAGAAAATAGGGTCCGGAACGATTCCAGCGACGAGCGAGATCACAGCAGGAAGCTCGTCGCTGGCAGCTGCCGCACTGAAACATCGCTAACGGGATTGCTAAATAGTGACGTTTTTTAGCGACCCGTTAGCGATATTGTTCAGTGTGGCATACCCTTAACAGCTGACACGTTTGCCAACAATCCTAATTTAGCTTGGACAGAGATCAAAGTAAAGAATCCTCCAGCTGTATTCTGGATAAAAATAATAAGCTTTGTTCCAACAAGATTAAAAGGTAAATAGCCTCAAGAACATACAAAAATTACATGTCCATTTCCTACGCGTTGCAGATTGCAACTCAGTCCTTATTCATGGATATTATATTTGCACAATGTGAGGATCCAGACCAAAATAAAGATATGGTTCAGCAAAACCACACCAAAAAATTTTAGGGTGTTCCAAGGAATTCCAACGGTGGGGCTTTAATGTCCTGAGTTATATGTTCTAAACATTGGTAAGCATGCACCAGATAGCGATAACAGATGAAAGCAGAAAATCAGTATGTGTGCCCAGCAAATAATTACAGCCTTAGTTGGCATACATATGACTATATCACCTGAAGTTGGCCAGAGATATGTGATATATGTTGGCAGATTTTACCAATTTTAAAACCTTAAAATGAATAGGCCGGGGTTTCTACTTCTTTTCCTATAACCAAATCTTTGTACATGAGAAAGGCTAAAAGACTATTTCCCACTGCTAAAAGACATGTGCCGGAGACACGTTCTCTACCATTACTCCCAAAGCTGCTTAACCACCGCACTTTAAGCCTCCCAATGAACTGAGCACTGAGCTGCGGCTGTCTAGGAATACGGCCCCTGTGATGGCGTGCTGACTCCTCACTCTTCCTTTCCCCTTGCTGAAGAACCTTAGCAGTTTTCTGAAACCACTTAAGAACAATGTTAACTGTAAATAAATCTTTCCGCATTTCCTCTTGTCGTATCGCACCTAGTCAGCAGTTGGGTCAAACGCAACTACCTTGATCCAGCACGTTGCTCTGTCAAAATACTGTGTGACATTACAAGCAGATGGTTTGAATACAGAGCGATTAAGTGGATTGCATATTAATATAGAGCAACGCCATCCGTCATAGGAGACGAGCTAGCTTTCATAGGAGCATTATAACGTTTACACCGGTGGGTGTGGGGTGGGAGACGAAATATGACAGTGTAAGCAGATGTTGAAGATGTTAGCAGAACAAGCATCAGGAAAATGTCCTGTGCTGACCACATATTAACACTACAAAATATTTTTACCCAATGCTGGGGCGCTGCGGAGAAGCCAACTTTCTAAGGTGTTCTTGTATTTCACAGGCTGGATGAAATGCTTCATGACTGAGGTATGCTTTGCAATGACTATAAAACATTCAACACATTGATTTTTTTTGGCCTTGGATGTAAAGCCAAAATTTTTGCTCAATTTAAAACAGAATTCCACTAAAATATATGTATATGCACTTCTGCAGAGGAGGTAATGTGTCGACCCGCCACCACAATTGTGGGTTACCAGGGCAATGGGGTACTCAGAGCTGAGCCCGTAGAAGTCTATGGGGATTCTTGTCACAGGTAGCTGTGGCTCGGTCTGTGGCCCGGGCGGTCTGGCGTATGTTGGGGATGTATTTACAGGGGATAGGTTTATATACAGTTCGTGACGCCACCTGTAGTATTCTGGTAATTAGTACCAGCGCTGCTGTAGATCTCTGAGGGGATGGTGAGGCAGCTAGATGTCGGGTCCCCTACAGGTGGGACTCTTCCCTCAAAGTCTATGTGAGTTGTGAAGTCGAGTGCGGTTAAAGAACACAGTCTCACACGATCAGCGTCTTTCCATACCTTTACTTGCAAGATGATAAGGCAGGTCCCAGGGAGGCTGATCCAAGGAGAGTGTATCTTGAGACGGCAGCTGGACAAGTTAGGGGCCTCCTTTATCTCCAATATGACGAGTGCAACTAGCATGAAGCGTAGTTCCCTCAATTCTCCAGCTTATCCAAAGCTGTACCTGCCCAGTCAGCTTAGTGTTAGGGGCCTTCCTATGAAGGAGCTGAATTCTTACGTGGTCCTGCAGAACTCCAAAGTCTTCACTCCCCCTGACCCCAGTTACGTACTGACTATAAGGGGCTTGTCTGCCGCGACCTAGGGTCCGGTAGATTCCTGGTTTTCCTGTCACCGTGCCTGAAACAACAGTGACCCTTCGGTCCCCAGTGACCGTAGCAACGTGCTGGACTTCTGCAATCCTGTAGCACTAATTCTATAATCCACTTGCCTTTCGCCTTGTCCACGCTGGTAACATAAGCACTCAAAACTAGCCAAGGGTCGAGCAGTCACTTCTTTCCTTTTCCTTCCAATGAAGTTAGCCACAGATGCTCAGTTATCACAGGCAGGAGCACGTCTCTGAACCTGATACCGTCCCTAGACAGGGATGCTGAAGACTTTCCGTGCTAGTACTTCTTCCTTCCTCAGTGTGTGTTGAGAAGGTGATACAGCTCTGACTAGACTAAGGTGTATTCCAAACACCTATACCAGACTCCACGATATGAACTGGGATGAAGCAGGCTAGACTCTTTCCTCCCTCCAAACGTCTCCTCACAGATGTCTAGACTCTACTCCACACGTCCTCACTGTCCAAAGACAGGAACTAGACTAATCACTCTAACACCTACTACCTTGACCACTCCCTCTAGAGTATACTCCACTACCCTAGGGGTGTGTCTAGTGTGTGTCGAGTGAATGAATATTGAGCATTGAACTGCCGTCTCGCCATACACTCTCCAGGGTACTGCGTGTGCCTACCACCAGGGCTACACAGTAATTTATGTTCAAGTCTTGTTGGGGGTGGTGGACCTAATTAAAAAGAAAAAGTAAGCCTATAAATGGCTATAATAATACAAGATGGCTGGTCTTTTAATAGACCAGTTGAGAATGACGACAGCATTCACTAAAGAGATGTTATATCACAACACTTGATGTGGATATGGACAAGTCCTATGTTGGATTTGAGACTTTTATATTTTTGGCACTTTTTGAGCCCATCTTGGCTATAGCCAACTATACACTCCACCATAAACACGCATACCTAGCCAAGTGAGGTTTTTTGTAAATAAAAGGTTTATTAATTTTCCACAAAAATTAAAACAATAAACACGGTCTATACATAAATGGTTATAAGACATATTTGACATTGAATATCCATGACCCTTTTGGCACTACTTTAACATACTGAATATGTCTTAATTAAATCAAAAACACATCTCTCTTACACTTCTGTAGTAGTATGAATACACTGTACATAAAAAGCACAATCTGAAAAGGAAAAGGCGAGAAGAAAGAAGAGGTAGAGAAAATAAGAATGTGAAAAAGGGTAAGAAAGAGAAATAAAAGGAAGTAAGAGGGAGTAGAAAGAAAGGGAGAAAAAGAAGGAGTCTCTTGCCTGGGCCAGTTTTTAATATTTGTCATGAGACGTAGGGCAAAAAATGAGATGAATAGATATGAACCAGAGGGGTGGTTCAATGCCTAATTTAGCCAAACAACTAAATTTGAGGTTTTTCTGTACATAATCCAGGACGCCCAGGTATTATTTACTTTTTCGGAACTGTCTGTGATTTGGCCTACTAAATTTTCTATTCAGGGTATTTGTTAAGTTCCGACACAAATTCAATACACGATGGAAATTTCTCTTGCTTCCAGTAACTTGGAATCAATGTCTTAGCCACAGTAAGGAAGTGCCTGAGTAGGCCTTTTTTAAAACCAGAGATTGAAATATCTCTTAGGAAAGCAATGCTAATTCCATTGAATTCTGTATCCTGCTCATAGAAAGCTTGTTATATAATTCAAATATTGCTTCCCAAAAATGTTTTATAGGTGGGCATGACCACCATATGTGAGTATACATGCCCTTATCCTTTGTACACCTCCAACAAACATCTGAAGCTGAAGGGAATATTGAGCAAATAGTAGAGTGGCATCTGTACCATCTTGATCAGACCTTGTAGTTCCTCTCCAAAGCAAAGCGAAGCCTTATGTGTAAATAAAATGATTTTAGATCGCTCTTCAAGTTGAAAGAAGTCTTCCCAACTCTCCTTCCCATTTTGAAAAAAATTAAGGGGATTGTTGTTAGAAATCTGATCATCTTGAAGTAAACATGACATGGTACTGTATGTCCAGGAGGGTTCCCTGCCAAACAAAAATTTTCAAAGGGAGTGAGAGGCCTAGAAATGTCCATCTATTTTCATATAGATTTTATAAAACTCTTTAATTGTTAGAAAAAAACGAAACCAGTTATATTATACTCACCCAGGGGCGTTCCGCCGTCCGGTCGGGTCCGATGGGCGTCGCGGTCCGATCCGGAGCCTCCCATCTTGTAGCGAAGCCGGCATCTTCTTTCCGTCCCATCGAAGCTCCTGCGCAAGCGCACTGCTCTGCCCTGGTGAGGGCAGAGCAGAGTACTGCAGTGCGCAGTCGCCGGGAAAGGTCAGAGAGGTCCGCGCCTGCGCACTGTAGTACTCTGCTCTGCCCTCACCAGGGCAGAGCAGTGCGCCTGTGCAGGAGCCGCGACAGGACAGAAAGAAGAGGCCGGATTCAATACAAGATGGGAGGCCCCGGACCGGACCGCGACGCCCATCGGAACCGACCGGACGGTGGAACGTCCCTGGGTGAGTATAATATAACTCGTTTTTCTTATCTTTCAGGTGACATCGGGGGCTTATCTACAGCATTACAGAATGCTGTAGATAAGCCCCTGATGACGGTGGCCCTATCTCATAGGGCAAAAATGGGGTGACAGATTCCCTTTAATATGGTTTGTGGTCTTGATAGTTGCAAGAGGGTTGTGTTTGGATTGAGAAATCTCTATTTCAACCCATTTCTTCTTCTCCCTATTGTGAAATTTGTCTAGAATACAAGTCACCAGGGAACCATAGTTATACAGAGAAAAATCTAGCAGATCAGCTCCCCCTTCTTTTTTAGCTCTGCTTAATAGATAATAAGATAAACAAGGGCGATTATGTGACCAGATGAATATATTTATGGCACCTTTGAGTCTTGAGAAAAAGGATGGGGATTGTCTGAAAAAAATCTAAAAGACAAGGTAAAAGGTCAATCACACCGAACCTCGACAGTTGGAGTTTATTTTACTTCTCAAGATCTGATTCAGCTTGACGTAACGCACTAATAAAATTAGTGTTGTATAAATTAGATGTATCTGCAGATATTTTAATACTAAGATATGTAAGAGAATCCGTTTGCCATTTAAAAGGGAAATAAGAACATAATTGAGCCACTAACGTTGATGGAAGTGAAATATTAAGCATTTCTGATTTATGGAATTAATTTTTAAGTTAATTAAATGTAGGAAAACACACTGGCGCTCGCAGGCTATATGTAGGCTGAAGATGCTGGTGGTTTGACAGGCTTTGTGAGCAATCCTGTCTAAATCCCTCATGCGCTGTGTACAGTACATATGTATCACATAATTACATCACTACAGTCCTGCTGGAAAATGCTGGATAATGTATGTGGAGTAAGGGACTGCCCCTGGCCAGTGACAACACAAAGAATGCGGCACTTATTCGTTCCCAGATGAGTTTGGCTTACTTCCCTGTCGTTCGGTGCTAGTGCAGTCTTCATGAAGCAGGCGGTGTGCAATGGGAGCATTCTCCCATTGCCGTGCCTCCCCTGGCACTCATGATGATGCAAAAACATGGCGTGCTCAGACCAGAATCATCGCCATGTGGTGGCAAGATTACCAGGGGAGGGTTGATAGTGGGGACATCACCAGCCCTAAGCAACGGGCTCGCAGATAGGCCAAAGAAAAAATGATGCTTTTTCGAAGGATATGATCCTTCTTCCTTCTACCTGTAACATTTGGTGGAGGAGGGATAATACTATGGGTGTTTTTCAGGGGTCGGCCTGTGCTTCAGTTCCAGTGAGGAAAAATATTACTATTTCAGCATACCAAGACATTTGGGACAATTGTAGCTTACAAATTTGTGGGAACAGTTTTGGGAAGGCCATTTTCTGTTTCTCATGATTGCGCCCCAGTTCTCCATAAAGACATGGTTTGGAGTTTTGTGTAGAAGATCTTGACTGGCTGCACAGAGCCCTGACCTCAACCAAATCCAACACCTTTGGAATGAATTAAAGGGAATCTGTCACCCCATTTTTCGACCATCAGCTGAAGCCACCGCCATCAGGGGCTTATCTACAGCATTCTGGTGAGGGCAGAGCAGAGTACTACAGTGCGCAGGTGCCGGACCTCTCTGACCTTTCCCGGCGCCTGCTCACTGCAGTACTCTGTTCTGCCCTCACCAGGGCAGAGCAGTGCGCCTGCGCCAGAGCCGCGACGGGAAGCTAAGAGGCCAACTTCGCTAGAATATGGGAGGCGCCGGACCGGACCACGACGCCCATTGGACCGGACTGAACGGCGGACCGCCCCTGGGTGAGTATAATATAACTCTTCTCTTTCAGGTGACATCGAGGTCTTATCTACAGCATTCCAGAATGCTGTAGATAAGCCCCTGATGGCGGTGGCTACAGCTGATGGTCGAAAAATGGGGTGACAGATTCCCTTTAAAATTGAGATTGTGAGCCCTCTCGTCCAACATCAGTAGTTAGCGCCACAAATGCTCTTTTAGATGAGTGGGAAAAAATTCACACAAACACCTCCAATATCTTCTAGAAAGCCTTCCCAGATGAGGTTTAGCTGTTTCAGCTGCAAAATGAGAACTCCATATTAATCCCTAAAGACTGTTACGGAAATGCTCCTTGAGAGTCAGATGTTATGTGTTCCAAATTATTATGCAAAAATTGTTTAGGAATGATAAGGTAAGAATTTTTTTGTTTGTCAGTTAAACTCATTGATGGTGATGTGTGTCAGGGTTCTTTATATCACTGGAAGCAATTGCAGACACCTGTGCTAATTAGTTTGGCAGGTGTGTCCAATAAAAGGCAAGACTACTTAAGAAGGCTGTCCCACATTATTAAGCAGCCTACATTTTCTGCCAAAATGGGAAAGAAAAAGGATGTTTCGGCTGCTGAGAAGCAACAAATTGTGGAGTGTTTAGGTCAAGGCATGACTACAATCAACATTGCCAAGACACTTCATCGTGATCATCGCACAATCAAGAAGTATGTAGCTGATTCACAGTACACACGTGTGCGTGCTGATAAGGGAAAATTAAGGACTCTTTCCTACATGCAATTACATCAGGTTAAAAGAGTAGCGGCAAAAAAGCCTTGTCATAGCAGCATACAAGTTTTTTAAGCTGCTGGTGCCTCCAACGTTCCCCGAACAACAAGATGCAGGTCCTTCAGAGGTTTGCAGCTGTGCGTAAGCCATCCTGTCGACCTCCTCTACCCACTGCACACAAGCAGAAATGGCTCCAGTGGGCCAAACAATACATGAAGACTGACTTCAAAACTGTTTTGTTCACCGATGAGTGCCGTGCAACGATTGATGGTCCAGATGGATGGAGTGGAGGATGGCTGGTTGATGGACACCCCATGCAAACACGGCTACGGCGCCAACAAGGAGGAGGTGGAGTAATGTTTTGGGCTGGAATCATGGGGAGAGAGATTGTCGGCCCCTTTAGGATCCCTGAAGGGGTAAAGATGAACTCCATAGTGTATGTTGAGTTTCTCAAACAGCACTTCCTGCCATGGTTCAAGAAGAAGAACCGTGCATTCCGCAGCAAGATCATTTTCATGCATGATAATGCACCGTCTCATGCTGCACATAACACATCTGCATCTCTGGCTGCTATGGGCATAAAAGGGGACAAACTTATGGTGTGGCCCCCATGCTCCCCTGACCTCAACCCCATTGAGAACCTCTGGAGCATCATCAAAAGGAGTGTCTATGATGGCGGGAGGCAGTTCACATCTAAGCAACAGCTCTGGGAGGCTATTCTGTCCTCATGCAAAACAATTGAAGCAGAAACCATCCAAAACCTGACAAATTCAATGGACGAGAGAGTTCAGAAGCTCCTTTCGAACAAGGGGTCCTATGTGCAAATGTAACATCACCTAGAATAAAGTTTTGAGTTGAAAACTGTTTGATTTCAGTTTGTAAGAACCTGCTAATGCTTAAAATTTCAAAAATAACCATTTTTTTGTTCTTTATTAAAATGAAAAGGTTGAAAACTCTGCGGTGCATAATAATTTGGAACATGCATTTTGAGTGCAGTTTGAGTGTTTTATTTTTTAAAAAATATACTGTTATCATAGGCAGTTTGTACAAAAACCTTTCAATTGTACTCTAATAGTTATTTGACTGGAAAATTACAATAACTGCAATTCATATAGGTAATTTGGGAAAATCTGAGAAAATATTATTTGCATAATAATTTGGAACACAGTGTATTAGTCCAAGAAAGAGGGTAGACATAGGGTTAATTGTAGCCATTTACTCGTGTAAGGATCACAGGTACATTTATCTTAATGATTCTTGAACACACTTTCCAGACTATTGCAGCAAGCACAGTTACTGTGAAGGGAAATGGAAGTTCTCAAGCGAGGTCCTTGTTCAATTGTCTGTATCCTAAGCGCACAGATTTCTTAACTGATTTATCTGTATAAGCTGTATGATCCTGATCTATGCTGACCACAGCTGAGACCTTGGTG
The DNA here is from genome assembly GCA_033576555.1 of Oophaga sylvatica. Lineage (NCBI taxonomy): Eukaryota > Metazoa > Chordata > Amphibia > Anura > Dendrobatidae > Oophaga > Oophaga sylvatica. Next base: position 120,853,859 of record JARQOD010000003.1, on the reverse strand, counting down.
CTTTATATAGGGGAGTTATGGACTCGCTCCCACCTGCTTCCTCAGCTTCTTTACGCTTTGTATTTGTAGAGGATATGGAGCTCCAGGTACATGTTTTTTCTCCTTAGCTCCATGCCATCATCATGTCTGCCAGGCATCTTTCTTCACACACACTTCTTTTCCATCTCCTTAGAGGAAGACTTTGCATACACTCTGACTCCACCGTCGTTATGGGGCAGGTGGACATATAATGAGCTGATATGGTGTTCATATACAGTTTGTTTCTAGAAGTTTCCTGGTCTGCACAATCTCACTTTAACTGTCTAACCTATTATTAACCCAGTAGTATCCTGAGCATATTAGTGCAAACAAGAGCCTTTGTTACCTAACAGTCATTTAAACCAGGGTTTCCCAACTCCAGTCCTCAAGGCCCACCAACAGGCCATGTTTTCAGGTTTTCCTTTGTATTGCACAGGTCTTGCAATTATCACCTGGGCAATACTAAGGAAATCCTAAAAACATGACCTGTTGGTGGGCCTTGAGGACTGGAGTTGGGGAACCCTGATTTAAACCACCAAATTCCCTATGTTGGAAAATTCAAGGTCGTGGATGTGTTCGCCTCTTCAAGCAATGACTATACTTCCACTGTCTTTTGCTAGTGATGTTTGCTGCAGCTTACCATGGAAACTTCTTGGCATAGTCTAAGTGATAATGGATTTATTCCTGAGAACATGTGTATATGGAAGAAGGAGGGTAAAGACACAAATATTCCTTCTTGAGGATTTACTAGTAAATCAGGTTTGGAGTTTCCTATAATCAATTTGACTCAACGTCTGAGCTGGAAATGTAAAATCAAATTTGCCAAACTCAAGCTGAATCACACTCTGGCCGAGGTGTGAGATGAAATTCTTCCAGAAAAACATCTACGTAATATTAAAATAATCATTTGGATTTGTGGAGTGCACACATTACAGAAGGTGTAAAGCGTCTCAATCATTAGATCATGGTGGTTCCATAATTTTTCTTTTTCTGCCCCAATCCAATTCCTTAGATGGCTCCCATTATTACAATTCAATGAAACCTAATATTTGCTACATGAAGACAACCAAGTAGGGTATGTGAGACATCTGTGGGCGGCTGAACCCAAGGATTGTTCATCAATTTTCATATTTTTTCTAAACCTTTACATTGCAATAAAAAATGAAAATCTATTTAACACTGTTAGTAAGTGAAACCACATTTCCCCATTAACAGGCTTTCCATCCATTTCCATATTCACAGCACACACGTGCTTCACAAAATCTGAAATAGTGGAGGGTCGGGTGCGTAAAAAAAAAAAATAGCCTGCTTTTCTGGAATTAAATTCATACAGAAAAAAAGGCTAAAATCCAACTTAATCCTGCATTTATGCTACAACAAAAACTGACCAGAAACTGGACAAATGGATCCAATGTGAACAGATGCAAGGTGCTGTGACCGCAATAATATATGAACAAATAAGGTCAGGAGCAGATTGACAGCGCTAAGGTATATGTGAAAAATATTTAGAGTTGAGAGTCCTCAGTGGTTGATACCTTTTAATGGCTAACTGAAAAGATGGTAACAAATTGCAAGCTTTCGAGACTACTCAGGTCTCTTCATCAGGCTGAACTAATACAAAATCTGAAGAATCACATATTTATACACAAAAACACAGAAAAAATGCAATAGGTAAGACAAGTGACGTGAAGCAGAATAGTCATTATGGCAGAGGAATGAGCATAAATATTGGAACAATTCATAGATAAGGAGAGAAAGTTTTATTACCCTCTGATTGGGGTCTGGTAATGTTTTGTGATGTTTTCACAGGGTATTTGGAGTAAATTCCTTAATTGATGTAATAGGCCATAAAACCATGTGACAGGTTCATTCCAGCATTAAGAGTGTCAAAGGTCACCATCAATTTGTATTCGCAAATTCTTCTCTGCCTTTGAGATGTGAATCTGCTTCTTAGTACCAGTATTTTCATATCTGACATGCTATGATCAGGGGAGCAAAAATGTTTTGCCACAGGTAGATCCATTCTTTTTTCTCTTATTGCGTGGCGATGAGAATTCATCCTTGTTAAAAGGTATCAACCACTGAGGACTCTCAACTCTAAATATTTTTCTATCAACTGGCTAACACGGTACGAAGATATACATCTTTACTGTAAGGTATATGTGAACATTTAATTTCTGCATTACTGCCATATAGACTGTACTTGTAGAACTGAGGTATTTAGTACATAAAAGTAAAATTTCACTTATTCTGCTAGGTGGAGCTGGTCAGTTTTTTGATCATACATTTTGGAGTAGTGACTGCCTCTATATTTACCATCTATCTAAGGCCTCATTCAGATGTCGGATTTTCACGTATGAGTGCTATCCACGTTTTCACGGATAGCACTCGTACCTGTGATAGCATACAGGGCCATTCAAATGTCCGATTTTTTTCCTCTGAATTGGTGGTCAGCGGAAAATATGATACATGTCTGATTTTAATCTGAGGGTCAGGTCAAAATCAGCAATGCAAGTCAATGGCTGTGTGGAAAAAATCACAGAGAATGGAGAAGGTGTCATTTTTTTTTTTAAATTTTTCTCCACTTATAAAAAAAATTGGATGACACTCAAGAACACTGTAATCAAGCTCTGATCAGCTTTTAATTAGAGCAGGATCCTACCTGCCCTTTATATTTGTAGCTCTTGTTCCAGAAGAGGCGAGTTTAAAGGGAACCTGTCAGCAGGATTGTGCACAGTAAGCCGGTGTCATGTGATGCGAGAAACTCGCTCGAGTCTCTTGCATCAACACCCTGCACCGGGACCGGAGCGTGCGGCTTTATGTATTTCTATGCAGCCGCACACTCTGGTCCGAGAGCCGGCGGTAGTGCCAGGTGTTGATGCGAGAGACTCATGCGAGTTTCTGGCATCACACACGCAAGTGTGACACCTGCCTTGAAATAATACCTTGGTTGATTAAATCTGTCTTGTGGTTGTTATTTCATCTTTTCAGTTTTGAGTTAATGATATGCTTGTGCTGCGGGGCAGCTTGTGGGGGTCTTCATGTGGTGCTTTTATTAGGTATTCATGATGAAGACTGCTGACAGGTCACTGATCCCTCATTGACCTGCTCTCTAGTTTGTATAATCAATATTATATATACATACTAAACAAAAACCCTTCTGCAGGCACGCGCCAGTCGAGGCACCTGTGCTGCAGCATAATCGCATGTGTACTGTGCATATAATTAATATGGTTGAGGTTATCCTGATATTTAAGAAAAAAAACATTTGAAAATGGCGCTCGCCTGTGCAGTAGCAGCTATCGGATCACCTCTATATACACCGATAGCTGCTACTGCGCATGCGGCGCCATCTTGCTAGAGAAGAGAAGAAAAAATTCCTTTTCCAGGATGGCGCCGCCCGCACCTGCGCAGTAGCAGCTATCAGATCACCTGTATATACACCAATAGCTGCTACTGCGCAGGCGAGCGCCATTTTCAAATGTTTTTTTTCTTAAATATCAGGATAACCTCAACCATTTTAATTATATGCACAGTACACATGCGATTATGCTGCAGCACAGGTGCCTCGACTGGCGCGTGCCTGCAGAAGGGTTTTTCTTTTTTTTCCGTATGTCTATATAATATTCATTATGTTAACTATGGAGCAGGTCAGTAAGGGGTCAGTGACCTGTCAGCAGTCTGCACTATGAATACCTAAGCACCACATGAAGACCCCCACAGACCGCCCTGCAGCACGAGCATATCATTAACTCAAAGCTGAAAATAAAGATTAAACAACAACCACAAGACGGATTTCATCACCCAAGCATCATTTTAATCAGTAAAATGGCGCTGACCTGACACTGTGTGTAGGTTACTGTGCACAATCCTACTGACAGCTTCCCTTTAAATGTAAAGAAGGTTTCCATCTAAAGCGCATGTCTTGTCGTAGCAGAAAAGCAAACAAGAATTGGTCAACCTGCGCATTATGTACGTCAACTCTACAAAAATAAGCCTCGATTCTTCAATGCATTCACATTATTTTTGGGGCATGAATACCCTCAATTACGGTAGTTACTTTTTGATTTACCTCCTCTTTGTCTATAGATATGGTTTGCTAAATTTGTTTCTTTCTTTTCTTTTTCGCCTATGTGTTGATGTCACTATTAGAGTTGAGCGATACTTTCCGATATCCAAAAGTATCGGAATCGGAATGGTATCGCCGATACACAAAAAATATCGGCGATACCCGATACCGATACCGGAAATACAATGTAAGTCTATGGGAACAAAATATCGGAATTAAAAAAAACCCATTCTTGCCTTGTTGGTTAATTGTACATGAAGGAAAACAACAAAGAGTAATGTAGAATTTATTGGGGAGGTTGAGGAGACATTAAAGGCATAGATGTTTAACACAATGCAATGGAATAGCATTAATATTTCTTTTTTTGAAATACGTTTGGATTGACGAAGAAATTGACAATGTTGTTAACCTTTTTTCTATTTTGTCAAATATGTCTGTTTCACAACTTCCATGCTCTTCACCTTTTTAACTTTTCACACACTTTCTCCTTCATAATCTTCAGCAGCATCATCTTTCTCATCAAATTATTCTTCATCTTCACCTTCTTAATCTTCTAAAACTTCTTGCTATTCATCTTTTTGTTAACATTACTTATATTGTTCTTATTAAACAGTTATTATTCTTCATATTCTACTTCTTCATCTTCTTCCTATTCATCCTTTTCATCATATTCTTATTTGTGACAGACATTCCTGTACTTGTAATCTGTAAAACTCTGAATTTTCATCCTTCCGTTCTTGCTGTCACGAAAGATTTTAATTACAACAGTATTTGTCCGCGTTCAGTTTAGCCTGCAGCAGCATCAGGCATTTTCCAGGGGCACCACGAGGAGGAACGGACTCACCCCCATACACTGCTTAGTCTTCTTCTGCTTAGAATTTAGAGCATATATTTTGCTCTTCATTTTGGTCTTATACTTAATGTTCTTCTGCTTTTTGATCTTCTGCTTATTGTTCTTCTGTCTCTTGTTCTGTATCTTGTAGTTTGTCTTAACCTTCTTTGTCCTGTTGGTGATGGTACAAAAGCCAATGGAAGTAACAAGGACCAGCTGACTGTGCTGGAACCCGGAGGGTCAGCAGAAGGAAAAGAGCCAATGGCACAACCGAGGACCAGCTGACGTTACTGGGACACGGTTACTAAGCAGGAGGTACCTGTGCTCCAAAGCACTACCAAGGAGCAGCAGACGTTGCTGGAACTCGGATACCGACATGGAGGCACCTAGGCCAAAGGCACTGCGGAGAACCAGCTGACGGTACTGGAACCCGGATGGGTAGCAGAAGGTACAAGAGCCAATGAAAGTAACGAGGACCAGCTGACTGTGCTGGAACCCGGAGGGTCAGCAGAAGGAAAAGAGCCAATGGCACAACCGAGGACCAGCTGACGTTACTGGACACGGTTACTAAGCAGGAGGTACCTGTGCTCCAAAGCACTACCAAGGACCAGCAGACGTTGCTGGAACTCGGATACCGACATGGAGGCACCTAGGCCAAAGGCACTGCGGAGAACCAGCTGACGGTACTGGAACCCGGACGGGTAGAAGAAGGTACAAGAGCCAATGCAAGTGACGAGGACCAGCTGACTGTGCTGGAACCCGGAGGGCAGCAGAAGGAAAAGAGCCAAAGGCACAACCGAGGACCAGCTGACGTTACTGGGACATGGTTACTAAGCAGGAGGTACCTGTGCTCCAAAGCACTACCAAGGACCAGCAGACGTTGCTGGAACTCGGATACCGACATGGAGGCACCTAGGCCAAAGGCACTGCGGAGAACCAGCTGACGGTACTGGAACCCGGATGGGTAGCAGAAGGTACCCATGGAAATTAAAGTTGAGGCAGCAGGACTGTTTGCCGTTCACACAGCAGGGGAACAGCTGACATTACTGAACCCCAGTAACACGGGAGCAAGTGTAGACTGTGCTAACAGCACTTCCGAGAACAACTGGCGGTGTTGTAGCCCAGGGATGAGAAGAGAACATGGTGGAGGCAGCAGGACTGTTTGCCGTTCACACAGCAGGGAACAGCTGACATTACTGAACCCCAGTAACACAGGAGCAAGTGTAGACTGTGCTAACAGCACTTCCGAGAAACAACTGGCGGTGTTGTAACCCAGGGATGAGAAGAGAACAGGTGGAGGCAGCAGGACTTTTTGCCGTTCACACAGCAGGGAACAGCTGACATTACTGAACCCCAGTAACACAGGAGCAAGTGTAGACTGTGCTAACAGCACTTCCGAGAAACAACTGCGGTGTTGTAACCCAGGGATGAGAAGAGAACAGGGTGGAGGCAGCAGGACTTTTTGCCGTTCACACAGCAGGGAACAGCTGACATTACTGAACCCCAGTAACACAGGAGCAAGTGTAGACTGTGCTAACAGCACTTCCGAGAAACAACTGGCGGTGTTGTAACCCAGGGATGAGAAGAGAACAGGGTGGAGGCAGCAGGACTTTTTGCCGTTCACACAGCAGGGGAACAGCTGACATTACTGAACCCCAGTAACACGGGAGCAAGTGTTAACTGTGCTAACAGCACTTCCCAGAAACAACTGGCGGTGTTGTAACCCGGGGATGAGAAGAGAACAGGGTGGAGGCAGCAGGACTTTTTGCCGTTCACACAGCAGGGGAACAGCTGACATTACTGAACCCCAGTAACACAGGAGCAAGTGTAGACTGTGCTAACAGCACTTCCCAGAAACAACTGGCGGTGTTGTAACCCAGGGATGAGAAGAGAACAGGGTGGAGGCAGCAGGACTTTTTGCCGTTCACACAGCACGGGAATAAATGACATTACTGAACCCCAGTAACACAGGAGCAAGTGTAGACTGTGCTAACAGCACTTCCGAGAAACAACTGGCGGTGTTGTAACCCAGGATGAGAAGAGAACAGGTGGAGGCAGCAGGACTTTTTGCCGTTCACACAGCAGGGGAACAGCTGACATTACTGAACCCCAGTAACACAGGAGCAAGTGTAGACTGTGCTAACAGCACTTCCGAGAAACAACTGGCGGTGTTGTAACCCAGGGATGAGAAGAGAACAGGGTGGAGGCAGCAGGACTTTTTGCCGTTCACACAGCAGGGGAACAGCTGACATTACTGAACCCCAGTAACACAGGAGCAAGTGTAGACTGTGCTAACAGCACTTCCCAGAAACAACTGGCGGTGTTGTAACCCAGGGATGAGAAGAGAACAGGGTGGAGGCAGCAGGACTTTTTGCCGTTCACACAGCAGGGAACAGCTGACATTACTGAACCCCAGTAACACAGGAGCAAGTGTAGACTGTGCTAACAGCACTTCCGAGAAACAACTGGCGGTGTTGTAACCCAGGATGAGAAGAGAACAGGGTGGAGGCAGCAGGACTTTTTGCCGTTCACACAGCAGGGGAACAGCTGACATTACTGAACCCCAGTAACACAGGAGCAAGTGTAGACTGTGCTAACAGCACTTCCGAGAAACAACTGGCGGTGTTGTAACCCAGGGATGAGAAGAGAACAGGGTGGAGGCAGCAGGACTTTTTGCCGTTCACACAGCAGGGGAACAGCTGACATTACTGAACCCCAGTAACACAGGAGCAAGTGTAGACTGTGCTAACAGCACTTCCGAGAAACAACTGGCGGTGTTGTAACCCAGGGATGAGAAGAGAACAGGGTGGAGGCAGCAGGACTTTTTGCCGTTCACACAGCAGGGGAACAGCTGACATTACTGAACCCCAGTAACACAGGAGCAAGTGTAGACTGTGCTAACAGCACTTCCGAGAAACAACTGGCGGTGTTGTAACCCAGGGATGAGAAGAGAACAGGGTGGAGGCAGCAGGACTTTTTGCCGTTCACACAGCAGGGGAACAGCTGACATTACTGAACCCCAGTAACACAGGAGCAAGTGTAGACTGTGCTAACAGCACTTCCGAGAAACAACTGGCGGTGTTGTAACCCAGGGATGAGAAGAGAACAGGGTGGAGGCAGCAGGACTTTTTGCCGTTCACACAGCAGGGGAACAGCTGACATTACTGAACCCCAGTAACACAGGAGCAAGTGTAGACTGTGCTAACAGCACTTCCGAGAAACAACTGGCGGTGTTGTAACCCAGGGATGAGAAGAGAACAGGGTGGAGGCAGCAGGACTTTTTGCCGTTCACACAGCAGGGGAACAGCTGACATTACTGAACCCAGTAACACAGGAGCAAGTGTAGACTGTGCTAACAGCACTTCCGAGAAACAACTGGCGGTGTTGTAACCCAGGGATGAGAAGAGAACAGGGTGGAGGCAGCAGGACTTTTTGCCGTTCACACAGCAGGGAACAGCTGACATTACTGAACCCCAGTAACACAGGAGCAAGTGTAGACTGTGCTAACAGCACTTCCAAGCAACAACTGGCGGTGTTGGAGCCCAGGGTCAAGGAGGATGTTTAAATACTAGATCAAGTATTTTCCTTGTTACGTTCAATTAAAAAGTCTATACTCCAAACAAGAGAAATATAACCTTTAGTACCATAAGATGATGATTTTACTTTAAAAAATATATGTAAATTAATAATTGACAAACATAAACGCATACATTAACATGTTGAAAAGCAATGCAAACCACAATAAAAATCGGTTAAATAATCTGCTAAAAACGGTTTTAAATAAAAGCATACAAGTACATATCAGAATCCATTAATGATGGATAAGTAACAGTATGTACACCATTTTCATTTGCTGAATAATATCACTAAAAAGTTTTTAAAAATATCTAAAATTTCCATCATGTAATACTGATAATATGTGCCAATCATTTATATTAACAAAAAAAACCTTTAAAAAGTGCATAGTGAAAACAGCTATTTATGCCTGACTGTGGACTTGCAAGCATGACAACGGATAGATAAGGTAATATAGATGAGACTGCATAGCCACAGATGGTGAATGGCGATGTAATACTGTACCTCAATAAAGTGTGCGTTACTACTACATCCTTTTTTTTATATAGCTTTATAAAAGGGTACGTGCATGTATGCTTGCGCCTTTGTTTGGACGCACAGACTGGCTTCCTGCTGTGACGCGTTGGGTATTGGAGCGTCTGTGCGTCTTATGACGCAGACTAACATTCACGGTGCGCATCGTTCATCATCGCAAGCGTACCGACAACACAAAGGCGTTGTCATGACTGCTTTCCCTCAGTAAACATGCACCTATGATGAAACATACACGCATGTGCCCTATTACATAACAAGCTACAAGAAAAATGCGTGTGAGGTGTGACACAGCTGTTTTGTTAAGGTACAGTATTATATCGACATTGTACAGGTGTCGCTATTCAGTCTGATAAATAGATATCATTCACCTATTCTATCAGTTGTCGTTCTTTCAGCACCACTTACAGGTATATATTTTGCTATTGTGACTATGCACTATTGACTTTACCAAGGTAATGCATGATTTTTTTAGCGATTATCATGTTTACATGAAGGACCTTTATGATATGGGCTGTTAACTTTCTAATCAAATATGTATTTTTTAAAATGACACAAATATAAGTAATGTTGAAGAGGACTATTCCTACATGCATTGTTTGCACAATATTACAGGTGTACATCACGTCCCTTAATCAACATTGGATATTATATTTACTTGTATGCTTTTATTTCAAAGGCAAGAACACTGAAGTATAACCTTCGCACTGCAGCAGTTGTCAAAGTTCAACCCACATTATGCACTTCCAACATTGCAGTATTTGAGTCATCATGATGTGAGTTGGATTTGTCTAAGCTATGGAGTGACAAGGTTGACCATCAGTATCCTATAGCATAAGTAGGCTTTTGTGTTTGCATTTGTTTTCGACATGTGCATATCTGTAATAATATGTCACAATTATTTTGTTACAGATTTGTGACAAAGACAAATCATTTTATGGTTTGAAAGTTGACGTTTCAAATGTTTACAGCTTAGAAATCATGGTGTAGCCTCATATCTATGTGTAGCACTAGACACTTTGAGATGTCATGTTTTTTTCACCATGATTAGGTAGCTAGCAGTAATTTTTGCCGGACACACAGCAGGGGAACAGCAGCGTTACTGAACCCCACAAACACATCAGCGATTGTTTTCATCTGTGCATCTAACACTTCTGAGCAGCAACTGGCGCTGTTGAAGCCCAGGGTCAAGGAGGTGTAGGCAGAGGCCTAGTATGAGACGTTTGAAGTTGAAGTTGTAGTTAGCAGCAGTAATTTTTGCCAGACACACAGCAGGGAACAGCAGGCGTTACTGAACCCCACAAACACATCAGCGATTGTTTTCATCTGTGCATCTAACACTTCTGAGCAGCAACTGGCGCTGTTGAAGCCCAGGGTCAAGGAGGGTGTAGCACAAAATATTGACTTATTGCCTTGTTACGTGGCCATTGCAAATGTATGTACTTCAAACAAGAATAAATGAACTTTTACTACAACAATAAAATGATAAATTTCAATTACAAGAATAGAAAAATATTTATACTTGACAGTCCTCTGTGGTTGATAACGTTTAATGGCTAACTGAAAATATGGTAACAAATTCAAAGCTTTCGAGACTACTCAGGTGTCTTCATCAGGCTAAGAGTAAAGCCAAAAATGAAGAATCACATATTTCTACACACAACAGGACACAGGAATAGCTAAGACAAGTGAGGGAGGACAAGTGAGGGGAGACCGGCAACAAAAAGGAGAACAAGGATGAATTATCAGCGCCACACAATCACAGATAAATTAATGAATTTACCTGTGGCAAAAGACTTTTGTATGCCCGGTCATAGCATCATGGATATGGAATTACTGGTATTAAAATATAACTTCAAATATGAGAAACGTACAAAGGTTTCAGAATATAAGCTCATCATGACCTTTGACACTGTTAGTGATGGAATGAATAGATCACATGGATTTATGTCATTCTATATCAATTAAGGAATCTGCGTCTATGCCCTTCAGGGTCATGAAAACCCAAAAAAATACCCAATGAGAGGGCAATCAAACTTTCTATCCTTATCTAGGAACTGTTCCAATATTTATGTTCATCCCTGTGAGATAATGACAGTTCTGATACACGTCACTTACTTGTCTTACCTATTGCACTATTCCTGTGTCCTGTTGTGTATAGAAATATGTGATGCTTAATTTTTTAGTTAGTCTTTCCCTGATGAAGAGACGTGAGTAGCCTTGAAAGCTTGCAATTTGTTTCCATCTTTTCAGTTATCCATTAAAAGGTATCAACCACTGCTGACTCTGAAGTCTAAATATTTTTCTATCTACTGGCTAACACGGTACAAAGATACACATGTTTTCTAATTTCAAGAAGGAAAAATAAAGAAAATACAAATATAAACGCATATATGCACATGCCAAAAATAAATGGAACAACACAACACCCAAAAAATTGGTAACAAAATATAGTGTTGTAAATTTAAGAATAAAAGTCCATTTTTTTTTTATGAATAATGCTTAAGGAACGCTATGTTAAACCATAACATAGTGAAGACAATGGATTTTGTAATAGTCACTCATCATCATCATCGCAAATTTTATGTGACAGTCACAGACATTTCAATTATTTAAGTTCATAAAATCGTAACTTTCTATAGCATGTATGACATGTCCAGCATGGACTCATCAATGTGATTGATGACACAATAATGTACAATAAAAAATAACCATTTAAAAAAAACATTAGGCATTGTTTGTCACAATTTAAGTGTGTGCCTGCAAGTGTAGGTGAAACAAAGGCTACGGATAGCAAAGGTATATTCTATGTCTGTATCAGACAGTGGACAGCCTCTGATGGGTAATGCCGATGTTATACTGTACGTCAATAAAGTCTGCGGCTGAAATCATGCATTTTTTGCTTGTAGAGTGTTGAAAAGGGTAAAAGAATGTCTGGTTGCGCAAAGCTTTATCCGTCAACACTACCTTCCTACTGTCACGCGTAGGGTAGGGTAGCGTGTGGCAATTAGCTGACTATCAAATGTGAGGTTAGGCTGCGTTATTGCGCACTAGGGACGCAAAAAAAAATACAGCAGTAATAATTTAATGTGTAATACTCCACCTATGACAAACAAAAAAATTACGTTCCCTCTTTAACAATGTACAAGACTAACAAGCCTAATGGTTGACGCTGACTTAATTGAGATACAGTATTACATCAACATTGTCCATGAGTAACTATGCACTGTGATACCTATATACCAGTATTAATTTATATCTCTTGTGGTTGTTTCAACAGCACTTGCAGGTATAACTACCTATTGTCAGTATGCATGATGCACTTTCTAGATGTAATAATTTATTATTGGACATTATTACCATGTTTACATGCTGGCCATTTCATATATGGTGTTTGAAGTTACAGTTGGCATCAGTATGTGTATTTTATAATGTCTGTCATAAATAAAACTCGTGATGATGATGATGAGGATTTAATGATTCGTACATCCATTGACTGCATTATCTTACAGGTACAGATAAAGTTCCTTAAAAAGCATTAATCATAAGTCTGAAATGTACTTTTATGCATTAATTTCAAAATGTGAAGAGTAGACTATGTTTTATTTTTGTTACCATTTCTAATAGACATGTGCAGATATGCGCTGTGATGACAAATTATTATTTGTCCATATTTGTCATAAAAATTTATCATTCTAGGCCTGCAAAACTTCACAATTTCATGTTTTCAGCATAACAAGCAGGGTGACGGCTCTTCCCTATTTGGAGCATGTTGGTCATGTGTTTTTCTGTCCATGTGTCGCGAACAGGAGACTTCTTGCCGTTCACACAGCAGGGGAACAGCTGGCGTTACTGAACCCCACTAACAGTAGAGCTTGTGTTTTGTTCTGTGACACGACACTTCTGAGCAGCAACTGGCAGTGTTGAGCCCAGGAGTAGAGTTCAGGTGTAGAAAGATGAACATAACAGGAGACATGGATAACGTTGCGAACCAGTTATTTAATCTGAAAACGGACAGACAAATTCTGGCGAGATCCATGCCTTGTTCATTTTCAGAAAAGTAAGCCGGTCTACATTATCGGAGGATAGTCGCATGCGACGGTCTGTTAGTACACCACCTGCAGCACTAAAGACGCGCTCCGATAATACACTGGCAGCAGGGCAAGCCAGCACCTCCAATGCATACTGGCTAAGCTCTGGCCATGTATCCAGCTTAGAGACCCAAAACTTGAATGGGGAAGAGCCATCTGGGAGTACACTGAGAGGCAAAGCCAAGTAGTCTGTCACCATCTGACGGATACGTTGCCTCCCGCTGACTGGAGCCCTCTCGGATGGTGTAGACATTTGTGGCGCTGCCACAAAACTTTGCCACATTTTAACATACTGGTCTTTCCCTGTGCAGAGGCACTGCGTGTGCTCCCTCTTGTTGCAGAGCTCTCTACACTGCCTCGACGCACAGAGCTGCTTTGTAAAGCAGTAGCAGCAGCAGTGCTCTCGGCAGTAAGGTAGAACATTAGGGATTGCACCAGTGTGTCTTGGTACTCCCGCATTTTACGCTCCCGGTTCAACGGTGTGATGAGGCTTTTGACGTTGTCCCGGTAGCGAGGGTCTAGGAGGGTGTACACCCAATAATCAGACGTCGTGAGAATGTGGGCGATGCGGCGGTCGTTTCTTAGGCACTGCAGCATGAATTCAACCATGTGCTGCAGACTCCCAACTGGCAAAGAAACGCTGTCCTCTGCAAGAGGCGTTATCTCTGCCTGCTCTGCATCACCCCACCCTCGCTCTACATACTGACTAGAGCGTTGTGTACCTCCCTCTGGAGCGATGTCTTCCTCCCCATTGACTCCTCCTCCTCATCCTCCTCACAAAGTGAGCCCTGCCCAGCCCTTTGTGAGGAACCACGTTGCGCTGACTTTCCAGAAGGTGATGGAATTTGTGACTCCTCATCCTCCACCTCTTCCAAAACCTCATCCCTTATGCTTGCAGTGTTTTTTGAAGCAGGCAGATAAGGGGGACAGTCAGGCTGACTAGTGCATCATCTGCACTCGCCATCCGCGTTGACTCATCAAACGCACGCAAAAACGTGGCACATGTCCTTCATAGTGGCCACTCATTAATGGTGAAGTGTGGACGGCGCAAAATTGCGTGTTGATTGCGCCTGATGCAGCTGATACTCCATAACTGCTGGCTGCTGCTCACACAAACCGCTCCAACATATGTAACGTTGAATTCCACCTGGTGGATACGTCACATATGATGCGATGTTCAGGAAGGCGCAATCTGCGTTGCAGAGCTGCAATGCGCGATCTGGCCATGCTGGAACGTCGCAAGTGAGCGCACTCTAGGCGGACCTTGTGCAGCAGTGCATCAAGATCCGGATAGTCCCTCAAAAAACTCTGCACGACCAAGTTGAGCACATGTGCCAGACATGGTATGTGAGTGAGTTTGCCAAGGCCCAGAGCTGCCACCAGATTTCGGCCATTGTCACACACTACCAAGCCTGGCTGGAGATTCGCTGGCAAAAACCACACGTCGCTCTCCTGCTTGATGGCATTCCAGACCTCCTGCGCTGTGTGGCTTCGATTCCCCATGGAATTAATTTCAGAACGGCCTGTTGCCGTTTGGCCACGGCTGTGCTCATATCGGTCGCATCAGGTAAGCGTCCACGGGTCCATGTGGAGGTAGACCGTGACGGCTCCTGCAGCGATGATTCTGAGGAACTGGAAGTAGGAGGAGAGTCAATGTGGACAGACTTTATTCCGGCAATCCTTGGAGTTGG
>JARQOD010000003.1:120799141-120838951 GCA_033576555.1 Oophaga sylvatica | reverse complement strand
TTCCTATAGCACTACAGTGAAGAAAGAGTTCTGATCTGGAACACATATGATCACGCTATGATCACTGGCTATAAAGAGTTATTTATTGTAACACGGACAACAACCTTTACTATATCTACAGTATATAGCTGACATGATTTAAGTAACATATGTATTCCTTACCACATAGACATGAAGGTCCTTTTTAATGGTCATGCTGATCTCCACTGACTTCTTTATCCCTAGTGCATGGCTACTAGGCTCCCAACAGAAGTCTAGTAGGGTTGGGTAATTCTGGATCGCGTTATGGTTAACGATTCTCTGTTGATGAATGGTCAAACATTTGGAGAATGATGGTCACAGATGGGAAAAGTATGCTGAAGATTGTTAAAATGTCACTTCAAAGTTTATGCCTGCTTAATTAATACCAACTTTTACATTTGCATTATTTATATCATTATGGAAATTTAAATGAGGGTGTCATAGGGACACTAGTAATAGTCTGAATTATAAGATGAGCTGCCAATGGCAATAGGCACGTTATTAACTTTAGTTTAATGTCTAACTGTTTGTAACATACTGAACCATTTTATAGCCACAGTCCAGCTTTCCATAACAGTATGGAAATGATATTATACAATTTCCTCCAGCGCTATATATCTCTACATGAAAATGATGAGGAACCTGTTCTATTAAATGAAAACAGCTTTAGAAGTGACTGACATCACTGTCTGGGTTCCGGGATGGTCCTGGAAACAAGGGTATGAAAACATTTGCAGCCTTGAAGCATTGGGAACCCTTCACTTAATCCTGCAATACCTCTAGGTAGAAAGACCCCCCACACACTATTCTTTCATCAACATTCCACAGATGTTCCACATTATGATAACAAATTCCTGTTACACCCATATTTATTTTCCTCACTTAAATTAAAACTGTATTGTTAGCAAGAATGCTAGGAAGACCCTCCTATGGCCCTCATATAGCAACAGCAACCTGTGGCACCATTCCCTGACAGACACTCATGCCACAAGTCGTAGACCACTGTCCAATGGCATGGGTATCTGGGCTAGGCAGTGTTTTCTAGAAAAGTACTGGTTCTTCTGGTGGAGACTGCACTGTTTCTCGTGGTGAAGACCATCAACTGGCAAGGAAAGTCATAAAGGACAGGTACTATCGCAAAAGAAAGGCATGCAAATAAGTTGTCTCTCTAGGGCTACCTATTGACTGTAGCTGTCACAGGGTTACTGCAAGAGAAAGGAGCCAGAAGACCGCAGCGTCTGATTGCTCCTACTCTTGCAATGAGAAGAAGCACTTTTTAATGCTGTTTATTTCTTTTGGTAGAACAGGGGATAATCGGCCATGTTGGAAACTCTGAGCTCTCAGCTGAGCTCAATTAGCCACTCCCATCCACTTTATAATCTGGGTCCTGATTCAAACCCATGTCAGAGCTAGCTTTTGCCGCATGGCTTTGGAGGAGAGGTGTTCATATGAGAAGTAGTTTTGGAGGAGTTATCTGTAGTGATGAGCGAGTATGCTCTTTGCTCGGGTTTTCCCGAGCATGCTCGGGTGATCTCCAAGTATTTAGGCGTGCTCGGAGATTTAGTTTGTGTCGCCACAGCTGCATGATTTGGGGCTGCTACATACATGCCTGAATACATGTGGGAATTACCTGTTTGTATTCAGGCTGTCTAGCAGCCGCAAATCATGCAACTGTGGCAACAGATACTAAATCTCCGAGCACGCGCAAATACACGGAGATCACCCAAGCATGCTCGGGAAAACCCAAGCAACGAGCATACTCGCTCATCACTAGTTATCTGCGACTGTTGCGTGTTTTGTAAGTGTG
This sequence comes from Oophaga sylvatica, assembly GCA_033576555.1. Taxonomy (NCBI): domain Eukaryota; kingdom Metazoa; phylum Chordata; class Amphibia; order Anura; family Dendrobatidae; genus Oophaga; species Oophaga sylvatica. The sequence continues at coordinate 120,837,123 of JARQOD010000003.1, read as the reverse complement.
GTAATTCTCTTCCCACCTCTTACTTTGGTCTATCTCTGCGCATTCCTCTGTTATATGTGAGTGAATATTTGTATGCCTGGTATTTTCAGTTACCCCCTTGTTTGTGTAGCCTTGTTTGTCGGGTTTTGTGTGCTGCGATGCACAGTAGCACCCCTCTTCCCTGGGTGGGTGAAGAGAACAGACGGAGGGCTAATACACGAGATAAGGCAAGGGTGGCAGTCCCGGCATTTTCACCTTCAGAAGTATCCCGGGGAATAGGGCAAGCTAGGGCGCCTCCTAGTGGTAGGGACAGGGAAGGAGTCCCAGGTCACCTGACAGCTGAGTTGTGACAGTAGCTATGCCATAAGTCAATGTTTCACCCTTGAACAAACCCTACAAAATGACCAAGAAAGTAAAACTAGAGTCTACTCCAAAAGACAGAAACACCAATCTGCAGACAGCTGTTTCAGATTTCTTGCCTCTCATCAGCACAGAGTAGGGAATTGCTTGGCTGGGTTCAGCTGACAGAACCGCTGTCTTGTGCTTCTCTGAAACAGTGGACATCACAGAACAGGAGCCCACACTAAGTCCATCAGAAGTGGGTTTGTCTCATTGTAATGAATGACTCTATCAGGGGCACATCCATTTTTCAGGGATTCAGGCAAAGGCCTTGGAAGGAAGCCATCAAACCACACGCAGTGTGCATCTAACTGAAGAGACATTTGATGTGTGTCTTTATGTCAGGAATGTCACTTTCCAGTTTCCTCCCCTTAGACTCCAGTCAGAGGTTTCTCATACAACCAAATCAGATCTTATGCTTATTGAGATTCAGGTTTGGCTTTTATCCTAAGTCACATTGCAAGGCTTGTTAAAGGTTCAATATTGACTTTTATGATTGCTACTTCCAATAGGTGGAACAAAAGTCCAAGTCGTCTTTTTCTCTGAACTAGCAATTGCATCTTTATCCCAAGTCATGTTGACCTTTGTGCCCATTAATGTATAAGAGCCTGAGCCCATCTGAGGATCATCAAATGTGTGGCCTGGATTGACCCCATCAGGGCCGGCGTCAGCACCCGGCACACCCGGGCAAGTGCCGGGGCCCTGAGCAGGCGGGGGGCCCACTCGCCATCTGGCACCCCCGCGCCCGTCAGCGGAGGAGAGCGGTGTCAGCGCCGCCGCTGGCCACCCCCCCGCTTGCTCAGGGCCCCGGCAGGAGCTGGCACAATACTCACGCCTCTCCCGTGCCTCCGCTGCTGCAGCTCCGGGCTCCAGGGGGGCCGGCGCTTCCTCTCACAGCAGGCCGCTGAATGACATCATCATTCAGCGGCCGGCTGTGGCAGAGAAGGCGCGATCGCCAGACAGGTGAGATGTGTCGTGTATGTGTCTGTGTGTGTCTGTGTGTATGTAGTGCAGTGCTTTGTGTGTGTGTGTGTGTATGTGAGAGAGTGCTTGTGTGCTGTCTGTGTGTGATGATGAGCAGGCATTGCTGATAATGGGGAGGCATTGATGATGATGATGGGGAGAAGATGATGATAATGGGCAGGCATTGATGATAATGGGCAGGCATTGATGATGGGGAGAAGATGATGATGGGCAGGCATTGATGATGGGGAGAAGATGATGATGGGCAGGCATTGCTGATAATGGGGAGGCATTGATAATGATGGGGAGAAGATGATGATAATGGGCAGGCATTGATGATGATGGGGAGGAGATGATGATGATGGGCAGGCATTGATGATAATAGGGAGGCCATGATGATGATGGGGAGGCCATGATAATGATGGGCAGGCATTGATGATATTGAAGAGGCGATAATGATGATGGGCAGGCATTGATGATAATGGGGAGGCCATGATGATGATGGGCAGGCATTGATGATAATGGGCATGCATTGATGATGATGGGGAGGAGATGATGATGATGGGCAGGCATTGATGATAATGGGGAGGCCATGATGATGATGATGGGGAGGCCATGATAATGATGGGCAGGCATTGATGATATTGGCGAGGCGATAATGATGATGGGCAGGCATTGATGATAATGGGGAGGCCATGATGATGATGGGTAGGCATTAATGATAATGGGGAGGCCATGATGATGATGGGGAGGCCATGATGATGATGGGGAGGCATTGATGATGATGGGCAGGCATTGATGATAATGGGGAGGCTTTCCATGGCGCCCTTTCCTGAGCCGTAACAGTGCAGAACGCAGTACAGCGCAGAGGAGAGCTCCATATTTTGTATGGAGCATTATATGGGGACCAGTATCCTGTATGGAGCATTATATGGGGACCATTATCCTGTATGGAGCATTATATTGGGTCCAGTATTCTGTATGGAGCATTATTTTGGGTCCAGTATTCTGTATGGAGCATTATATTGGGTCCATTATTCTGTATGGACCATTATTTTGGGTCCAGTATTCTGTCTGGAGCATTATATGGGGGATGGCGGGGTGACATCCTGCATGGGGTATTATATGGGTGATGAGGGGGAGACTGTGGTGCCCATAATATTGTATGGAGGACTGTACTGTCCAGTCTGTTCTGTGCGCTGTGAGGATTTGGCAGTTTTTGAGCTATTGTACAATTTACAATAGATATCACTAATGTAATGGAAGAAGTGAAGTATTTGGCATTGTACTATACCCATATTTCTCTGCTGTATCTGTGCATCATGAATTGTGGTCTGTGTTAAAGGGGCCCACTGAGGCCCCTTCGCCCGGGGCCCATAAAAACCTGGAGCCGGCCCTGGACCCCATATCTAGATATCTAGGTGAGAGACACTTCTCTATTTTCCATTTATGTTTTTCCAAGATTTACTCAGGCCAGACAGACAAGCTGGGAAATAACACACTGCTGATCTTTATAAGGTTTGTTGTAAAAGAAGTAGACTGCATTTAATGTAATCTTCACCATAAAACCGCTTTTAGTAGTCAAGATATACATCTGCAGCGTGTCTTTCTTCTCAATCTTTAGCCTTCTCCTGCTCTTTAGAAATATACAAGTGATTCCCTGACTTTATTCATATTGTTATTGGAAGGCATTTACTGCCCATCATTAAGGCACCATATGTCTAAGTCCATAAGACGCCCTAGGTGTACCAACGAAAAACTAATTGCTAGTATTTAAAGCATTCGTGGCATTTTGAGGAAATAAAAGGGTTAATGACACTACTTTGGCAATGATTTAGAGCAAGTTTATGCAAACGGAGCAGAAATTCACAAGTGGGATCCTAGGCTAGAAGAAAAATAGCAGTTGATTTTACATGTCCTTCACTTTAATAGAGAGCCTTTTCCTATCATAAAGACAGAAGTATTGACTTTATAAATCACTATTGCATCTTACATAGATCCTGAAACTAACAAGAACTGCTTCTACACAAATGAGCTGTCTTTAGAGGCATTTAGGACTACTGTATCCCAAGGCAGCAGTATAGTCATGGCCAAAAGTTTTGAGAATGACACAAATATTATATTTTCACATGATCTGCTGCCCTCTGGTTTTTATGTGTGTTTGACAGATGTTTTTATCACAGACAGAAATATAATAATTGCAAACATATGAGTAACAAAAGCTTATATTGACAGTTAGAATGAGTTAATGCAGCAAGTCAATATTTGCAGTGTTGACCCTTCTTCTTCAGGACATCTGCAATTCTCCCTGGCATGCTCTCAATCAACTTCTGGACCAAATCCTGACTGATAGCAGTCCATTCTTGCACAATCAATGCTTTCATTTTGTCAGAATTTTTAGGTTTTTGTTTGTCCACCCGTCTCTTGATGATTGACCACAAGTTCTCAATGGGATTAAGATCAGGGGAGTTTCGAGGCCATGGACCCAAAATCTCTATGTTTTGTTCCCTGAGCCATTTAGTTATCACCTTTGCTTTATGGCAAGGTGCTCCATCATGCTGGAAAAGGCATTGTTGATCGCCAAACTGCTCTTGGAGGGTTGGGAGAAGTTGCTCTTGGAGGACATTCTGGTACCATTCTTTATTCATGGCTGTGTTTTTAGGCAAGACTGTGAGAGAGCCGATTCCCTTGGCTGAGAAGCAACCCCACACATGAATGGTTTCAGGATGCTTAACAGTTGGCATGAGACAAGACTGGTGGTAGCGCTCACCTTGTCTTCTCCGAATGAGGCGTTTTCCTGATGTCCCAAACAATCGAAAAGGGGATTCATCAGAGAAAATAACTTTACCCCAGTCCTCAGCAGTCCACTGCCTGTACCTTTTGCAGAATATCAGTCTGTCCATGATGTTTTTTCTGGAGAGAAGTGGCTTCTTTGCTGCCCTCCTTGAGATCAGGCCTTGCTCCAAGAGTCTCCGCCTCACAGTGCGTGCAGATGCACTCACACCTGCCTGCTGCCATTCCTGAGCAAGCTCTGCACTGCTGGTAGCCCGATCCCGCAGCTGAAACACTTTTAAGAGACGGTCCTGGCGCTTGCTGGTCTTTCTTGGGCGCCCTGAAGCCTTTTTGGCAACAATGGAACCTCTCTCCTTGAAGTTCTTGATGATGCGATAGATTGTTTACTGAGGTGCAATCTTTCTAGCTGCGATACTCTTCCCTGTTAGGCCATTTTTGTGCATTGCAATGATGACTGCACGTGTTTCTTTAGATATAACCATGGTTAACAGAAGAGAAACAATGATGCCAAGCACCAGCCTCCTTTTAAAGTGTCCAGTGGTGTCATTCTTACTTAATCATGACAGATTGATCTCCAGCCATGTCCTCATCAACACCCACACCTGTGTTAATGGAGCAATCACTGAAAAGAGGTTAGCTGGTCCTTTTAAGGCAGGGCTGCAATGATGTTGAAATGTGTTTTGGGGGATAAAGTTCATTTTCTAGCCAAATATTGACTTTGCAAGTAATTGCTGTTAAGCTGATCACTCTTTATAACATTCTGGAGTATATGCAAATTACCATTAGAAAAAGTGAAGCAGTAGACTTTGTAAAAATTAATATTTGTGTCATTCTCAAAACTTTTGGCCATGACTGTACTACCCACTGACCCACGGACTTAATTTTACTTTACACCTGTTACTGCTATGTGTTGCATCTCTTCTGAGAACTACTCTCCTATTGTTGAGAACACTACACTAATGCCACTACAATTCTCCTGTTCCCCCATAATTATAAACATTGGGACACTGTACTCCTGCCTCTGATCCCCAGTGGTTTAGGGTTAGGGTTAAAGAGAACCTGTCACCAGGAATAATGCTGTTAATCTGCAGATATGCAACTAATCTGCAGGTTAACAGCAATAGGCTATGTTCACAATGGGCGTTTTTGCTGCATGTTTATCCTGCTTTTTTATTTTAATTTTCAGCTGCTTTTACAGTACCAGCAAAGCCTATGAGATTTCCGAAATCTCATGCACATACATTGGATTTTTGTCATCAGGATTTTGTGCTTTGCTGCACTTTTTGACATAGAGCATGTCACTTCTTTCAGTGTTTTTTCAGGGTTTTTCACCCATTGACTTGAATGGATGGTGAAAAACCACAGCAACAACACAGGTTGACTTTTTGTAGCATATTTGCTGCAGAAAAGTTAAGGACAGCAGGATGTGACCTCGGCTATGCTAACTCTGGATGGCAAGCTGCATGGTTGCATACCGTGATCATACAGCCTGCCATCCAGCAGAGACACTGAGCAGCGGACCCAAACCCTATTCACTTGAATGGGGGGCCCGAACATACAGTGTTTGCCACGCTGTCATGTGCATGCTAGTGCAGCAACTACCGCTTCTGATTGGCGGTAAAATCATATCTTATACTGTAGATGCACCTTTTCTGAGGCGGCTGAGAGCTGATGTTTTTAGCCTGGGGGGCAATATCCATGGCCCCTTCCTAGGCTATTAATATCAGCCCATAGCGGTACGCATAGCCTTTACTGGTTATTAATTATAGGTGGACCCTACATCATTTTTTTGGGTGTCCCCCTTTTAATAGCCAGGAGAGGCTAAGTATACATCTGTGAGCTGATAATAATAGCTTGGGAAGCTCCATGGGTATTACCCCCTTCCCAGGCTATAAACATTGGGCCCCAGCCATCGGCTTTCCCTCTGCTGGTTAAGGAAATTATGCGGGAGCCCACGCCATTTTTTTCAGAAAAATAATCTTTTAATAATTATTAAATACACTTACAGTAAGCTGCACAAGCACTGCACTAATTGTATATGTCACTGTCATCTATATATATATATATATATATATATATCTAAGCTATGTGTATATACTGTATGGAATCCATCTATTCTATGCTGTCGGGCCCTGCTGTGATTTTACTGTACGCGACAAATGAATTGCTGGCTTTTCTTCTATCTGTCTAAAATATATATATATATGTGTGTGTGTGTCACTGACATCTATATATCTCTATTCTTTGTGTATATGCTGTGATTTTACCGTACACTGCTGCTGAATTGCTGGCTTTTCAAAGGATCTAGTGGTATGTTTCTACAGAAAGTATTTTTTTTCTCTGGAGGCACTCAACTTTATTAGCATGCACAAAGAGATACAAGTTAGCCCAAAAACACATGAAAAAAATCGCACCAAAACTGCATAAAAAAGCACCAACACATGCGTTTTTGCTGCAGCTCCTTCCTGCCAAGAAATCAGGTTTTGCTGCAGAAAAAAATGTAGCAAAAACGCCCAGTGTGAACTTACCCTTATGATGATGTCCGGTGCCTGCACGCAGCCGAATGCAGTGGGGAGAAAATTATCTTTATTCTCCCCACCAGCATTCGGTATTCAGTCATAGGGGTGGGACCATTTCAGTCACCTGAGTATACAGAGCGTCCTCTGTAACCCCGTCCCTGCCCCTGACTGATACTGGCTCTACATTGCGGCTGGTTGTCAATCAGGGCCGGGGGCGCGGGTACAGCAGCCGCTCTGTATATTCAGAGAGGTGACTGAACCGGTCCCATCCCTGTGACTAAATACCAAATGCTGGTGAGGAGAATAAAGATCATTTTCTCCCTGCTGCATTCGGCTGCTTGCAGGTGCCTGACAGCATCATAACACTATTAACCTGCAGATTAACCCCATATCTGCAGTATAACAGCATTATTCCTGGTGACAGGTCCCCTTTAATGTTAATGCTAGTCTTAGGGATAGAACTAGGAATAGGGTTAGGCATAGGGTATAAGGGAGTCTGTCACCCCAAAATGCCGTTCAGACTAACTATACAATGATATAGGGGATTTCACCCCTATAAAATTCATAAAACTGCTGAGTTGCAAACAAGTCCCATTAACGTTGCATGTTGGGCGCAACTTGTATTGAAGTCTATGGCAGGTGACTGATTTAGAAACATTTGTAACTCTGTGTCGCAGTTACAGGAGGTCACAGTGCAATAGGAAGTCATTAAATTCCATGTCGTAATGTGACACTATGATTTCAGTGTTGTGCGATATATGTCAGCATGTAGCACTTGCCAAGGACTACACGGCAACAAGTGTCGAAAGGCAACATTGAAATCGCAGCAACACATTGCAACATTGGGAGTAATTATTTCCTATGGTGTCATCTTGCGAGCCCACGACAGAGCCACAAATGTTTCCAAATGTGTTGGATTTTTTGTCACTCACATGCCATAGACTTTAATGTAAAAATCGCATGCAACTTGTCTATAACTTGGCTGTTTTATTTAAGCAAAATCAGAGCTCTAAAACAGTCGCAGTTGCATAAATGTTTCACGTGACTTCTCTTGGAGCTGCTGTCGCATGATATATGAAATTCATGATTTCACGCAAATTCGAACATTATGAGATTCAATTCACGGTTCGCAAAAAAAACCTTCCTCGGCACCATTTCTCACACTGGTAAAGCATCAGAGAGTGGGTTAGCGCCATATTGCATTGAGGTTTTCCCCATAATGCCTTGCAGCTATGACATCTTACGGATTATGTGTACGGTGATACCCTATGGAGGGAGAGTAGGAATGCTGGTAACGCTCACCTGATGGACTTGTGACAGGTAAAACTCCTGTGTAGGCATGAAGAAAAACTGCTGCTACTGCCCCAAGGCTTGTGGATGACTGCTGCGACCTGAACCCTTGACTCCCATGAAGTGACACCACAACATTTCTTTTAAACACAACTGCTTTATTGTGGAGAGATTTTGAACCAAAGAGCTCTCATCATTTATGTGGATAAAGTTATGGTCGCAGCTCAAAACCAGGCAATAATTTGCCAACCAACTGGGTGTAGGGAGATTATCTGCCTTCCGGTCTCCCGATGCAGGTTTTGTCAACACCAAAGTCTCCACCCATTCTAAAGCTGCATCTCCACCCATTCTAAAGCTGCAACTTAAAAGTGAGTCGCCCGCCAGGGCCTGGGGTACTCAGTACTGAGTCTGTTGACTTCTATGGGGGATGTCACGGCAGCCACGACTCGGTCCGTGGCCCTGGGCGCTTACCAAAAAGGGGATTATTTACAGGGAAATAATGTTCGTATAGTGATTTGTGACGCCACCTGTAGTGTCTGGCCAGGGTGACCAGCGCTGCGGTGCAGGTCCTCTGGAAGGGATGGTGTTGTGCAGCTAGATGGTAAACCTCCTACAGGTGAGGCTGTGTCCTTCCAGGGCAGATAGATGGTGTATATTTTAGGAATGGTGCTGAGGAGTGTAGCAGGGAGATGTGTGACGCTGGAATAATCAGGGAGACAGTCCAAGTGCAGTTTCAGGGATTTTACTCACAGTCTATTGCATGCAGTATACATGCCCGCTTGGCACTGTGTCCTCCGGGAGAGTCGTCCAGCAACCCCCAGGTAGATTGGTCGCACTTCCCAAGACTCCCTTTCAGTGTGTTCCTTTCCTGGCCTTCACTCTCTCTGTGCTTTTCTACTCCTTACTTCCTAGCACCTCACCATGCAGTCCTTCAGATCAGAAGCTGCGGTCCTGTCGGGAAACAGATTAGCTCTGTACGTCCTTGGTCCTATATAGCTAACTCCCAGGGGATGCTGCTGGTGGTGGTAGCAATGACCCATAAAGTGATTGTGGAGCCCAGCTTCGCTCAGTTCCACAAATCCAGAAGGGTGCATGAAGGATTGTACCACTAGAGGTCTCACTATACATACACACACCTTCACCCATCCCCTAAGACCACCAGAGGGAGCCTGATAGGAATATAAAAGAGGGTGAAGGCAGGAAGTCAGTTCAGTTCTGCCCAGTGCAGTTCAGTTCAGAGCAGACATGAGAGTAGTGCAGCTCAGCAGAGTTGAGCAAAAGGCAGAAGGCTGCAGTCTGCAGCAGAGTGAGTTCGGCTCAAGTTAGAGAGCTAGGAGCTGCCAACGCTCTGAGAGCGGCAGAAGAGGCAGCCCACCAACTGCCAGTGTGTATAATCATGTGAGGGCCCGAGTAGGTCGAAGGCAGGGGGGGAGTAGCAAAGGGGCAGAAGAGCCTAACCAGCTCACCCCAGCAAGTATACACCGGACGCCGGGTCCGAGCCTATAGGGATCTCCATGACCCATTAGGAGAACACCGGAATTCCTGGAGGACTACAAGTCCCAGGAGCACCACAGAGCTGATACGTAACAGGGCCAGGAGGACGGAGTTCAGGCAAGCAGGGCCCTGCAAGCAGGGACACTGTGCTTCAAGGGGAGGTCCAATCACAAGGTCAGCCGGGTGCAGAACAGAGATTGAGTTAGGCCCAGCTGCAGGCAGGCCAGAAACTCCTTACGGAAAGGCAAGGAACAAGGAGGCCTTAAACCTACTTAGTGGGAGAATCTGGATGTGCACCCTTCACCCTACAGTGCTCCGGGATGTGCCTGCAACATCTTCAGTAAAGGTACCAAAGTGACGTGTGTGTGTGTCCACCTTCTTGTGCTTAACCGGCCGGGTTCCCCTCCGTCCTGCATCCCTACACATCTACCTGCCCTGGAAGAACACAGCCTCACCTGTAGGAGGCCTAACATCTAGCTGCACAACACCATCCCTTCCAGAGGATCTGCACAGCAGCGCTGGTCACCCTGACCAGGTACTACAGGTGGCGTCACGAATCATCATACAAACATGTATTCCCCTGTAAATATCCCCCATTTACGTGAGCGCCCAGGGCCACGGACCAAGCTGTGTTGCCGTGACATCCCCCCCATAGGAGTTAATAGGCTCGGATCCGAGTTCTCCCACTGCCCTGGGAGGGCGGCTCATCTATCTGGCGTCACAAACACGATTGCGTGCCCTGCAGTAATGGAGTACTTGTGCCCGTTGCCACCGGGCACTGTGTGCCTTGCTAAAAGACTGTATATCGTATAGTGGTGAAGATTTCCCGCCATTGCCCGCCATTTACAGCGTTACCGTGCGAAAATTTGGAGGCGTACCTGCAAAAGCGCGCTGAGTTCTGGACACGCCCCCACGGCTGACGCGGCGGCAGGTCCGTGCAGGAAGCTCCAGTGAACGCTCTGATGTTGGAGTGCCAGCGTCCAGGTCCTGCAAGCAAGTGTAGCTGCGGAGCTGCAGACTACGAAGAAGGTAGGCCACGTTTCACTAGGGGGGCGCAGAAATATCACAGCAGCAGGCCGACGGCGCAGCCCAGACCGACAGCCCCAATAACTTACCAACGGGCGCTGCCACGCAGGCTGGAACCGCTGGCCCCTCACCTGGGCCTGTGGCCCCGATAGTACCGCTGATACTGCCATATATGCCTGGAGCAAAGTGGCTTCCTCAGTACAGCGGCAAACCAGACACCCTGTCAGGGTTCAAGCGAAAAATATGCAGTATACTGGACATGTACTCAATGTCAGAGAAGCAGAAAGCTGCAGTGGTAGTGGGACAATTGACTGGTGCTTCAGAGAGAGAAGCAGAAACGTGGTCCGCTGCAGACCAGGAATCAGTGCCCGCAATTTTCCTAAAGTTACAGACTACATTTGAGGACTGCACCGAAACAGACCTCCGGATGAGGTTCTACCAATGTTCTCAAAGGCTGGAGGACAGCATTCGGGACTACGCCTGCCGACTACAAGGGGCCCTACGAGCTCTCAGACAGGTTAATCCCATGAGCGTCACCAATGAGAATAAAATGCTCAAAGAACAATTTGTACGGGGACTGAGGTCCCAAGCGGAAAGCAGGACTGTGCGTTGGTGGTCCTTGGATCATCCTGATGTTACTTTTGATGCTCTTAAGGATATGGCTATAAAAGGACTGCGACCCCTGGAAACGCCCGAGATGGCAACCCAGCGTCACCCGGGGGAGGCTACTCTAACGCCAGCAGCATCCACCTTTCCCCCGCTGGTTGCTGAAGCCAAAGCGCAGGCAGCGCCCCCTACTGAGCTGGACTGTTTGCTCTCAGAAGTGCGCCAGCTGACCAAAAACCTGGCCACTGTAATGAGTGCCCTGCAACTGCGGACGGAAACAGAAGAAAGAACCCTGCTAGCTGACTGCCCGGAGGATGTCCCCTGGATGAACCGGAGGAGAAGGAGGACGTCGCCACCCAGAGGAGGACCACACCACTCCCAGGAAAGACCAGCGACCAACATCATCCTCGCCGAGAGATCGTTTGCTACCGCTGCCAGAAGGAAGGTCACATCGCACGACAGTGTCCTTTAAATGAGCAAACCCTGGGTCCAAGGGCCAGCACCCAGGAATAGGCTCATCAGGTCACTCTGATTGGAACCGCAGGTTTGTGGGAGGAAGACCATTCCTGTCCATCATACTGGACGGGATCGCAATACCTGCCCTGCTGGACACTGGATCTCAGGTAACCATCATACCTGATATCCTTTATAACAGGTTCTAGTCCATGGACAGTCTCCAACCCCCAAACCCTGACTTTGCAGTATACACCTCTAACAGCCTCCCTCTTGACTTACTGAGGGCTAAAAACATAGACGTAAAAGTGGGGAGGGTGGAGTTAAAGGACCAGGGACTTCTTGTAGTGAAGACTGTTAATGAGGAAAATGGATTGAACGTGGTTTTAGGCACTAACATTATTGGTAACTGTTTGGAGGAGGCTGTGTTTTTACTCCAACAGCTCGCCGATGTTGCCCGACCAAGGCAAAAGGGAGCGATCCAGAAGGCGATCCGGGCCCTGATGTGCCAGCAGCAAGTGAAACTGACCGGTGGTGAGATTGGTAATGTACGGGTAACAGACCCGAACCCCATTGTGATACCCCCAATGAGTGAAATGCTTATTGGTGTAGAGCAGCAATAGGTCTGAGCAGGGCCTGAAGCCTTCCCACTAGTCTAGGGGCGTTCCCTGATGGCCTGGTCCTTCCTCTTCAGGATGGGGCCACGGGTGGATAAACCACCGTTCGTGCTTTTGGGACCCTTTCTCACGCTCAGAAGCTCTTCAGGACAGCCCTCCTACCGAGAGACTCCTAAGGGAGTTCTCGAGAGTCTGCTCGCTTACACACCCCAGTGTGTTCTGCCCTCTAAGCTTCTCTTCTCCTACTCCTGCTGCCTAAGCTCCACCCACCCATATATACACCCTTTGCTAACCATTCTGAGTCAGACCATCCTCCCGTAGGGTACGTCCATATGCTCAGCTGGCATGGTGTGTTGGATGCAAGTGTTGGATGCAGATGTGGAGTCCTAGGGGTGCTCCCTCCTTACCTGAGAGTCAGGTGTCACACCTCTGGGTGAGATGCAACACCTCTGTGGCGACTGAACCCTCAGGGGCGCCCCAAAAGCACAATATTAAACGGGGAGGGAGGGCGGGAAAAACAGGTCCAGGTAACGCTGAGAGATCAGATGCACTGCCGATCACGTGGTTAGCTTGTCACAAGGAGGCGGGGACAGCCCCTGGGGCGGAATTATCCCTCCGACGGCGTCACTGCATGGGAGAACCATTTACTGACCGAAATGGGGCTCAGCAGTCAGGGGACAGCGGCCAACAACTGCTTTATAGTGGAGAGATTTTAAGCCAATGAGCTCTCATATTTTATGTGGATAAAATGATGGTCGCAGCTCAAAACCAGGCAATAATTTTCCAATCAACTGGGTGTAGGTAGATTATCTGCCTTCCGGTCTTCCGGTGCAGGTTTCGTCACCACCAAAGTCTCCACCCATTCTGCCACGAAGTAGCACGGCAACCGAGCTATGACCCCTCAATAGAATGGAGCGCCTGAGCCACGCCATCTCTGAATCCGAACCAAAAAATATCCAATTGAGCATCATTAAGATGCACCCCATCTGGAAGTAAAAAACCCGCGTTATCTCCTTCGAGCCGATGGTGTCTAACAACTATACCATTCTTGTATCTAACAAAACGGTATTTGGTTCAACGTGAGCTTCGATCTTTTCATGGTGTTGACTTCCGTGGCCCCAAGCCATACCAGTCTGGGGACCACTTCTGACCAGACTATACGCAGTTCAGAAAAGAAACTCGGAAACTTATCCATGTCGGATGTCATAAGAGTCAGTAGCTTAGCGAGCAGAGATGAAGCCAAGTCGTTTCCACCAAGTGTGTATGACCACCACAGTCGGAGATGTCACGAAACGCGCTATGCGGACCACTTTCGGAAGAACCTGAGACCAAGTGAGACCCCTGATGCCACGTCAATTGACATCTAAATCCAAGAAACCCAGCGGACGTCCTCCTGGACACGAGTCGGCTCTCTGAGCTGCCCAATAAACATACGAGTGTCCCACAATCCACACGCTGAGACGAGCATCATCTGAAAAGATACACATCATTAATACTACAAATCACCAGTTCTGGTCATTCACCAAAGCTCTTTTGACCTCCATACGTGAGCACACGCTTTCCTCTTTTTTTTTTTTTTTATATTAGTATTATTAAATAAAAAGATATTAAACGTGAAACAAATATTAAAACACCAACTCCGGCCTAATATACCTGGCAAAACAGCGGGATCTCCATCGACCAACCCGTTGAATCTCTGATTCAAATTATCCTGCCCTGGAAGATTCTGTGGCTGCCCCAATTCTAAAAGAATGGGTGCCACAATCACCCACCCATCCCAAGGATGTTAAGATATGTCTCATGACTGCCAAAAATTGCCCCGACACAGGGGGGTCCATTCTCGTGTAAGAAAAATTGTTCCCCGCTGCCCCTGATACTTTTATATCTGTTGACTAACACCAAGGGGCATACATTTCCTGGAATGGCGAATATAGGATACCATGTACCCCTCCCTTCAGGATCTGTTTTAGATCTACGTACTCTGATCCTCATTCCGTTGTCACAAAATAACACGTCGTCCTGGTGCAATCCGCCTGTTCTGCTATGGGCAGTTGGAAGGATCTCACTGATGCACATAGCACCGAAAAAGGCCATACTGAAAGCAGCTGATAGCAAAGAGGACTCGTAGTCCGAATCGCAAACCAATTTGGTCCCTTCCACTAAGTGGGATAATAACTGAAAAGTAACGTGGCGCCTGTTTTCGGCTCGAGCGTCACCACGACGCCACCCCTTCAGCGATTGTCCAATTAGAAAATGCTTTGTTGAGTCACCCCAATCCCTCAATTTAAAATGGAATGCTAACCCCAATAGGCGGTTCCGTGCCACGGCCCCCGACACCTTGTTAGTATACATTTGCATTAAATATGTCATAGTGACCTGTAACCTCGAGACATCAGAGGAACCTAACAGATTGTCTGCCACCAAAGCGCACCACTCATCCCACACCTTACAGTAAGCTCTCCACGTGAACGTGCTACTGATAACCATATTAAAGGCATTAATCCTCCAGGACATCCCATATCGAGGGCGGACAGCCCAAACCTTCCAACTGCTCCGGCAACTGTAGTCCTATCTGCTCCTGTAAATAACGCCAATGGACAGCATTAGACATCTTATTGTCGCACTCCGGTACAAGCCTGGCTCTGAACCATATGTTCAAGGATAGGCATTTCAGAACTAAAAATCTAATTAACTTGATTACTGGCGGGAGGAAGATGATAGCTAATTTATCACTAGCATTCCTTATTTGAAACCGGATCTGTTTATTACTCAAAGCCGGACCCCAATTTTCTAAGGCTACTGCTATGTGGAACAGCTCAATTAGAGTCAAATTCTTTGTCCAGCCCTGGGAGACCAATGTACAGGCCATTCAGCCATGCATCTCTGATCGCCAAGGCAAACGCTGAAGCCGGCAGGCCCGACTGCTTCGATAAACAAGTTCAGCTTTTCTTTATCGCACTGAAAGCAGATTCGCCCGTTGTAGTTAATTGAAAAACACTTCCAAATTTCCAAGTCTCACCTTAGTTTTAAAGTGATCCTAATCTTATGGAGGGTTGTTTTACCCCTCTTGTGGCGAGAGCCAGCCTGCGAGAAAAAATTCTACCCATGGGCATGACCCTGCAAGCGAAATTTAAGGATCGCACTAGGGATTGCATCTGGGTAAGGCTCACTTTGCCGACCAAAAGACAACCGTCAATTAACGATATTAATCTTTCGATTTTTTTCACACGGTCACCTGAATTCCATGGCTTCAGCATCGATGACGATGCCTAGGAAGGTGATAACGGAAACCGGACCCACTGTTTTCTCAGGTGATAATGGAACACCGAAAAGCACCATGAGCGCTTTAAATTGCTCTAAAGCCTGTTTGCAAATCGTCAAATTCGCTGGTCCTACAAACAAAAAATCGTTGAGGTAATGCGTAATGGAAGGAAGGCGTGTGGCCCGTCGGGCGACCCATTCCAAAAAGGTGCTTAAAATTTCAAAATAATTGCACGAAATGGCACAGCCCATAGCGGAGGCTCATATCACAATAATAACACCCTTCAAACATCGCACCCAGGAGGTGATAATAATCAGGGTTTACTGGTAAAAGTAGGAATGCTGACTCAATGTCCGACTTGGCCATAAGGGCTCCTTGTCCAGCCTTCCTAACCATTTCAACTGTCCTGTCAAAGGACACATATGTCACCGAAGTTTCGTCTCTTGGTATGCCATCATTCATATGCTGACCTTTTGGGTAGGACAGGTGGTAAATCAGCCGGTATTTGCCCGGCTCTTTTTTGGGGACAATACCTATTGGAGAAAATCATAAATTTGAAATTGGGCGATCGTTAAACGGGCCACGAAATCTCCCTAATTTAATTTCCTTGTCTAATTTATCACTTAAAATATCTGGGGAATACCTTGCTGATTTTAAATTTTAAATTGGGAGCCGACGAGGGGAACTTCGAAAAAACGAAAGGGATGAAAAAACCTAAGGAAAAACCGTCCCGGATTTGCGCCGCTGCTGGCTTATTGGGGTATTTGTCTAACCACGGCCCCATTTTACGTTCACTGGAGTCACGTGGTTCACCCTGCATAACAGTCTTGGGGCTAGTTGTTTTTTGAGGGGGTCGCGTGCATCTTGCCGCAGCATGAGCCCACAGCAGACCGAGCACTCGTGTTTGTATTTGCAAAGTCAGTAGAATTTGCAATGACCCTCGTTAAAGAGCCAACACATGCCCGGTCTTCGGATGGCCGCTGAACCCACATTGGTGATAGATCCAGTGGCTGTCCAGTGAAAGGGTTGCGTGTTCCTCTGGGCCATCATCAGTCGTAATCAGTCGTAATCTGTCTGTGGCCTTGACCCCCCACCAGGCGGCAGCGGAAATCCTCATTGTATTTCTACCAGGCTGATCCCCCATGTGCCTTGTAAGAATTGTAAATATTGTCCAGATGAATAAATAATTCGGAACACCTCTCCGGATGTTTTTCACCCATGACGCATCCTAAAACGGCGAATGCCAGCAACCAGTTATTAATCATTTTGGCTACTTTAGGTTTCCTTTAATATACCTTATCTCCTGCCTGACACTCTTTGTCAATTGAATGCTGATCAGTAGACACGAGCGACCATATATCAATGAATTAGTTGGCCCAAATTTGCTCCTTTGTGCTGATGTCTAGATGCGACACTAAGGGTGGAACTCTGCAAATAAGGCCATCCTTGTAAATTTCTGGGCAGAGGGGTGGCGGCAGTCCTGATAACCTCGTGGTTTGTAGCATTTTTGGTTTTACAAATGCCTTATTTGTTCTTGGATTACAACTATTGGCTGTATCAACCATACTCATGTTTATCCTGTCGCCGCACCAGGCCCCAGCATAAGGGTACTCACTCGTCTGTGAACCAGACCATTGCTGGCTTAGATCCTGTGATGTCTCATTCCCCGTACTCTGCTGCTCGACACCCCATCTCGATCTATGACTCAAGGATTCTCCCCTATGCGATTCGTCCAATGAATCCTCTGACAAAGACGGGGAACGCCAATGCGACGACCTGAAGTGCCGACTACGACGGCTAGATCTAGATCTGTGAGTACAGCATCGACTACTACATCTCTCGCTACGCTTGTCCCGCCTTCTATGGTACCCTTCTGAGGAGGATGAAGAGATGCTGCGAGTAACATAGTAACATAGTAACATAGTTATTAAGGTTGAAGGAAGACTTTAAGTCCATCTAGTCCAACCCATATCCTATCCTAACCTGCCCTAACATGTTGATCCAGAGGAAGGCAAAGAAAAACACCCATGTGGCTTCCCGCGCCCTGTACTGTAACTTGAGCCGGGGTACCAGCACCCTGTATAGGAATATTAACGTCGGCACTCAGCAAAGATAATATTGCCGAGTTATCCTGTTGTTCTCCTGCTACTAAATGCGATGTTGCCAACTGTCCACCTGTCATTTGGGGTTGTGCAGTACTAAATATTGCTGGAAAAGTAGGAAATGGGGAACCCCCCCCTTAATTGGCTATTGGTGTCATGGTTTGGACAGGGTTCATGCCCTGCCCTGGCAGGGTTAATTGTATTTGGCCTCCTTTTGGATCTGGGAAGGGTTAAAGGGCTGAATGGATTGTGATACAGCCCCCTAGGTGATAACAAATGTTGCTGTTCTGTTATGGAACCCTCAAGCCCCCTCCCTATGTTCCTGATGGTTGCCCTATCTGCTATGGAACTGAGGGGTTAACCCCTTGTAAAATCGGTTCCTCCACTACTGCAGCTCCTGCTTCTTGTGAAGAAGAGGATGAGCCATGTGCTCCCCCCATCCCATATAATCCTCATTGCCCGGATCCTATTATCTGCTCTGGTGATAATTGCTGCAGTACGGTAGCTGTAACAGCTGGAGCTGTAGAGTGTGAGGAATTAGCAGTCCCTAAACCCAGTGCAGCGCTTTTTCCCCGTTGAGACTACTCGACTACCGTGGCTGAGGCAATATGACGGGTGGCTTCAGTGGGTTTTGGAGCGCGCGCATTTCATCTGTGCATGCTCCTCTTTGAAATAACTGGCAGGCTCAAACGCCAGGCTGCTAGGTTGCACTGCGAGGTCTCCGGCCGCCCGGCACTGCTGCTGGAGTCTCAGCAGAGAAGGAGCATCTTCCAGCTAACAGTGCTGTCAGCCAGTCACTCCCTTCCCTGCTGATCATATTTCTCATCGCGACTTGCAGTGGGTCCATGGTGCCGGCTGCCCAACAGGTCCGCGTAACGCTGAAAGACCAGATGCACTGCCAGTCACGTGGTTAGCTTGTCACAAGGAGGCGGGACGGTCCCTGGGGGCGGAATCATCCTTCCCGACAGCGTCACTGCATGGGAGAACTCTTTAATGACCGAACGGGCCTCAGCAGCCAAGGGACAGCGGCCAAATCTGCCGCAGTGTCCCTCAAAATCCTCCAGGAAATATTGGATCCAGTTGGATGAACACATAGGTGGGCTGCTCTGCTGGAGTAAATCAGTCCTTCAGAAATGATGATGAGGAAAAGGTTGTTTATTTACCTGTTTCAACGCTGTAGTGGTGTCTTTATCAAGTGAAAAAAAACAATTGTCTTACGGATTATCCCATCTTGTACAGACAGTGGTGGTCAGTACCTGAGCTATCACAAGTGAGCATTTCCCAGTGGAGTAATTTTCCTTCTGCTGAGTCACTAGATAAGGCTGGTTTCACACATCCGGCGGGCGCCTTGCGGCGCCCCCGGCATTTTCCCGCAGCGCCGCATCTGAAAATCTGATGCGCCGCATGCGGTTTTTTTTCGCATTAACATGCATTAGCGCCGGATGGCGCCGCATGTCAATGCGTTGCATGCGGTTTTGTCCGGATGCGGCGCAAATGTACATTGCGGCGGCCGGACAAAACGCTGCATGTAACGTTTTTTTTTTTTGCCGGATGGTTTCTTATCTCTCCAAGCATCAGAAACCATCCGGCAAAAAACCGCATTTTGGCCGCCGGAAGTGTGAAAGCTTTTCACATGCGGCGCTGCGGCTAAATGCCGGGGGCGCCGTTTAGGCGCCCGCCGGATGTGTGATAGAGGCCTAAGTCTTTCTCTCCTGTGGAGTGTGAGCTCTTATGGTTAGCAGGGTCCTCTCTCTCCTGTAGAGTGTAAGCTGTTATGGTCAGTGAGGTCCTCTCTCTTCTGTAGAGTGTAAGCTCTTAAGGTCAGCAGGGTCCGCTCTCTTCTGTAGAGTGCAAGCTCTTATGGTCAGCTGGGTCTTCTTTCTGTCTCTCTCTCCTGTAGGGTGTATGCTCTTATGGTCAGTGGGTTCCTCTCTCTCCTGTAGTGTGTAATATGTACATATGTGGAGGTTACCATTCCGCCATAGCAGTGACAAAAAAAAGAAAGGAAAGTTTGTGACGACAGGGTGCACTTAATTAACTTAATATTCCTGGCAGTGTGGTGTAATGTGGTGCACTCCAAACAGTTCAGAAAACATGGAAGACACAGGGTCAGTAGCAAACATTTCATTGTTGTAAGAATACACAAGCACATCAAAATTAATGGTGCTTGAACACAGGTCCCATTCTTATGGAGCAAAGTTACTATCCAGTTAGGTGGTCGTTCTCAGACAAGGCCCTGGTGCAGCTGAGATCTTGGTTCCTCATATATGGGAGCTATGGCAGCTCTTCTACCTGCTTCCTCAGCTCCTCAAGGGTGACTCCTTGTATCATGTCTCCTTCCCTTCAAGGCAAGGCCTAGAACCAGGTCATGTGGTTTAACAATGTGACCTATTTCCATATATGGAAAGCATAGCTGTTTCATTAACTCTTTACTGCCACCAAATGGCAGACCATAAGTATATAACTTTCTACATAGCCTGCAAAAGGAAATTATTAATACGGTGCAAACATTACGAGGTAGCATTGCTACATGTTAACGGCACATACAGTACAACTTTGGGGCATTACACTTACAGTAAGTATGGAAAGTATTCAGACCCCTTTACATTTTTCACTCTTTGATTCATTGCAGCCATTTGGTAAATTCAAAAAAGTTCATTTTTTTCTCATTAATGTACACTCTGCACCCCATCTTGACTGAAAAAAAACAGAAATGTAGAAATTTTTGCAAATTTATTAAAAAAGAAAAACTGAAATATCACATGTTCATAAGTATTCAGACCCTTTGCTCAGTATTGAGTAGAAGCACCCTTTTGTGCTAGTAGAGCCCTGAGTCTTCTTGGGAATGATGCAGCAAGTTTTTCACACCTGGATTTGGGGATCCTCTGCCATTCTTCCTTGCAGATGGTGAGATACAGTTAGGTCCATAAATATTTGGACAGAGACAACATTTATCTAATTTTGGTTCTAGACATTACCACAATGAATTTGAAACAAAACAAATCAGATTCAGTTGAAGTTCAGACTTTCAGCTTTCATTTGAGGGTATCCACATTAAAATTGGATGAAGGGTTTAGGAGTTTCAGCTCCTTAACATGTGCCACCCTGTTTTTAAAGGGACCAAAAGTAATTGGACAGATTAAATAATTGTAAATAAAATGTTCATTTCTAGTACTTGGTTGAAAACCCTTTGTTAGCAATGACTGCCTGAAGTCTTGAACTCATGGACATCACCAGACACTGTGTTTCCTTCTTTTTGATGCTCTGCCAGGCCTTCACCGCGGTGGTTTTCAGTTGTTGTTTGTTTGTGGGCCTTTATGTCTGAAGTTTAGTCTTTAACAAGTGAAATGCATGCTCAATTGGGTTGAGATCAGGTGACTGACTTGCCCATTCAAGAATATTCCACTTCTTTGCTTTAATAAACTCCTGGGTTGCTTTGGCTTTATGTTTTGGGTCATTGTCCATCTGTAGTATGAAACGACGACCAATCAGTTTGGCTGCATTTGGCTGGATCTGAGCACACAGTATGGCTCTGAATACCTCAGAATTCATTCGGCTGCTTCTGTCCTGTGTCACATCATCAATAAACACTAGTGACCCAGTGCCACTGGCAGCCATGCATGCCCAAGCCATCACACTGCCTCCGCAGTGTTTTACAGATGATGTGGTATGCTTTGGATCATGAGCTGTACCACGCCTTCGCCATACTTTTCTCTTTCCATCTTTCTGGTAGAGGTTGATCTTGGCTTCATCTGTCCAAAGAATGTTCTTCCAGAACTGTGCTGCATTTTAGATGTTTTTTGCAAAGTCCACTCTAGCCTTTTTATTCTTGATGCTTATGAGTGGCTTGCACCGTGCAGTGAACCCTCTGTATTTACTTTCATGCAGTCTTCTCTTTATGGTAGATTTGGATATTGATACGCCTACCTCCTGGAGAGTGTTGTTCACTTGGTTGGCTGTTGTGAAGGGGTTTCTCTTCACCATGGAGAGTATTCTGCAATCATCCACCACTGTTGTCTTCCATGGGCGCCCAGGTCTTTTTGCATTGATGAGTTCACCAGTGCTTTCTTTCTTTCTCAGGATGTACCAAACTGTAGATTTTGCCACTCCTAATGTTGTAGCAATTTCTCGGATGGGTTTTTTCTGTTTTTGCAGCTTAAGGATGGCTTGTTTCACCTGCATGGAGAGCTCCTTTGACCACATGTTTCCTTCACAGCTAAACCTTCCAAATGCAAACACCACACCTCAAATCAACACCAGCCCTTTTATCTGCTTAATTGAGAATGATATAATGAAGGGATTGCCCACACCTGTCCATGAAATAGCCTTGGAGTCAATTGTCCAATTACTTTTGGTCCCTTTAAAAACAGGTTGCACATGTTAAGGAGCTGAAACTCCTAAACCCTTCATCCAATTATAATGTGGATGCCCTCAAATGAAAGCTGAAAGTCTGAACTTCAACTGCAACTGATTTGTTTTGTTTCAAATTCATTGTGGTAATGTCTAGAACCAAAATTAGATAAATGTTGTCTCTGTCCAAATATTTATGGACCTAACTGTATGTGAAAATGATATAATTTTGATTTCTGATGGAATTCCCCATCAAGATAAGTTTGGACCAAAAATACTTACTTCAGACCACTCAGCTCCCTCCCTTGGCATGCATTCCCCAAGGCCATAAAAAGCCATGCAATGTTTTCCTTTAATTAAAGCTGGATCCTCACCAATTAGCACCAGGGTGTGAACTCTCCTTCAGCTACAGGCAAACTGGATTATTTTGTCTGACTCAAGCACATGGAAACAGTGTGGCACTATAAGTTACAGCAAGGCTCTGAGGTATTGAATCTGGAAAATGACCTACAATAACAGAATTCAATATCTCTGAGAGTAGCCGAGCACATAATCAGAATCGGCATTCCTTTCCCCATATGCCTGTGCCCGCAGCCACCTGTTAGCATTCTGCATTATGTAGTTATAAAGCATAGCTACCAGGAATTACATATGGTAGTCATATTTAGTCTCCATGTGCAAATAAAATCCAGCAGAACTCAGTGGCGGCGCCGCTAACCCATTTAGAGGTTCGGGCGGAAAGTTATGGGCCATCCACGGTTCTGGACAGAAAATCATATTCTCAGATATGGGAGGAGAGAGGCTGCACAAGCCCAGGGGTGGAAGCAGAGTGTGGGAGGGAGCAGCCTAGGAGATATAAGGCAGCCCCTCATTTTGGACTTAGTTTTTCTACTGGCAGGACACTCCGTTACATGACACAGCAAGGAAAAGTCTGTAACTAAAATTTGGACCTGTGATCCATCAGCGCCTCCTTGTGGTCACATGCTACATAACATGGTAATCGCAACCTATCTATACCCTACCCTTGTACTACACTCTTGACTGCATACTTGCATATTGTTCTGTAAATATATGCCTGTATATTTCTAGTGCGCCTTTTCAGCGATTAAATATAAAATTAATCTTGGGCTGCTCTTTTATCTCGATACACGAATCCCCACGTCTCCACTCTCTGTTGTATATTGTACGCTACCCGGGTTGGTTTCTGAACTGATATAAGCCTGTTGTCGGACGGGGCTTATTTCGAACGAGGAACTGGTGGCAGCATACTGTACTGGTTAGTGAGGAACTCTGACAGTGATGGCCGGGAGCTTTATATATATCCCCAGCCTAGACTGGTGATATATATTCCCCCCACTGGGAGCGTCTCAATAACTCGTACCTACAAGGGAAGCCTTTCCGGCGACTATTTGCCCTTGGTGCAGTTCCCTGACTAACCAGGGGAAAGTGGTGGTGCCAGAGAGCCGATCCCTGCTGGGTCCTTCTCTCCACTCCCCCGAGGTGAGGGAAGTCGACTCACCCTTCCCCTGTGCAGATCCCTCACACATATCTTATCCCGTTCCGTCAGGTTGGATGATGAACGTTGGTGGACCACCATTTTCAGGTCTCTCCAGAGATGCTCAATGGGGTTTAGGTCAGGGCTCTGGCTGGGCCAGTCAAGAATGGTCACAGAGCTGTTCTGAAACCACTCCTTTGTTATTTTAGCTGTGTGCTTAGGGTCATTGTCTTATTGGAAGATGAACCTTCGTCCAAGTCTGCGGTCCAGAGCACTCTGGAAGAGGTTTTCCTCCAGGATATCTCTGTACTTGACCGCATTCATGTTTCCTTCAGTTGAAACCAGTCGTCTTGTCCCTACAGCGGAAAAAACACCCTGATAGCATGATGCTGCCACCACCATGTTTCACTGTTTGGATTGTATTTGGCAGGTGATGAGCAGTGCCTGGTTTTCTCCACACATACCGCTTAGAATTATCACCAAAAAGTTCTATCTTCGTCTCATCAGACCAGAGAATCTTATTTCTCATAGTCTGGGAGTCCTTCATGTGTTTTTTAGCAAACTCTATGCGGCCTTTCATATGTCTGGCACTGAGGAAAGGCTTCCGTCGGGCCATTCTGCCATAAAGGCCTGACTGGTGGAAGGCTGCAGTGATAGTTGACTTTGTGGAACTTTCTCCCATCTCCCTACTGCATCTGTGGAGCTCAGCCACAGTGTTCTTGGGGTTCTTCTTTACCTCTCTCATCAAAGCTCTTCTCCCACGATTGCTCAGTTTGGCTGGATGGCCAGGTCTAGGAAGACTTTTGGTGGTCCCAAACTTCTTCCATTTAAGGATTATGGAGGCCACTGTGCTCTTAGGAACCTTGAGTACTGCAGAAATTCTTTTGTAACCTTGCCACAATTCTGTCTCTGAGCTCCTTGGCCAGTTCCTTTGACCTCATGATTCTTATTTGGTCTGACATGCACTGTGAGCTGTGAAGTGTTATATAGATAGGTATGTGCCATTACAAATCAAGTCCTGTCAGTTTAATTAAACACAGCTGGACTCCAATGAAAGAGTAGAACCATCTCAAGGATCACAAGGAAATGGACAGCATGTGACTTAAATATGAGTGTCTGAGCAAAGGATCTGAATACTTATGACCATGTGATATTTCAGTTTTTCTTTTTTAATAAATTTGCAAAAATGTCTACGTTTCTGCTTTTTCCCATCAAGATGGGGTGCAGAGTGTACATTAATGAGAAAAAAATGAACTTTTTTGAATTTACCAAATGGCTGCAATGAAACAAAGAGTGAAAAATGAAAGGGGTCTGAATACTTTCCGTACCCACTGTATACACTGTATATACTGTTGGACAGGTGTACACAATCTTGTGTCGACCTATGTCGGGCGGGCCTCTCTTCACATCTGGATATACAGTAAGCTACACAAAAGCTGTTTAACTTTATGGCCGTCATCTTGGCTGTTCCGCCTACCGCAGCATGTTCTGAATGTGCTCACCTTCCAGCGGTATTATCATGGCAAAGAAAAGTAATATTACTAAAAATGATTTGTGTGCTTGTTTTTTTGGGCAAGGCACAAGTCCTAACCACTCTTAATCCACTAATACTGGACTAATTGTGTACTGAGTGCTGCACAGGCTGAGGATTTAATGTCGATGTTATTTCTGGACGGGGTCTCCACACATGAGGTGTTTGCTGCTGTATGCCACCGTGGACTGAAATTCTGCCCCCTTATATTTTTCCTATGAAAACATAAATATTCCAGGGATTGCCATCTCCATGTGAAGCCGGGGCACAGAGCAGGAGTCATGCATAACGTGGTGGAGTCTCAGGGCAGCGAACTCCAGATTTATTTTACAGCTTGTGGAGTTAGCACAAACAAGTCATTAACCAAAGCCGAACTATTTCCTACCCAGCCCCAAATACGTGGAAGCCAGATTCACTTGTGTCACCTACGCTTTCCATGCTACACAGAGGACACTGTAAAAATGCGGGAACTTCTATGGTTTAGTATTACCGCTGATGTATAATGCATCCATTACTTTGCGAAAATACTCTATGGCAAAAACATGGCGGAAACCGGAGCCTGCCTAGGTATGTGAGTATTGCACAACCAGATCCAGGCCATGGACAAGATTAGGGGCTGTTTTTCTTAAATTAGACCCTATATACAACTCCATTACCAGATCAGCCCCATCTTCCTTGTTCTACATAGGTCCTATCACTATTGTTTCAACATACACAGAGAATAAAGTCCCCTATGCTTCTGACAACAACAGAAAGTCTTTGTCCCCACTTCCTTACAATTGGCATTGTACACACCAGTCTTAATGAAACATGGACAGGAGTACGAATCGCCAAATTCATTAAGAGGCACACACCAGAAATATTACTGTAGACAGGGACTTGCATACATTTCTGATTTTATGAATTTATGATTATTTAGATGGACAGTTTTCACACATCTTGCCCCAGTTCTGTCCATTTTGGTGTTGCAGACTGGAACTGGTGTATAAAACACCAAAAGGAACAAAATTTTCAAGTTTTTTTTTTCGCCTAGTAGGTGCCATTGTCTCTCCTTCCCATTTTCATTACTCTGAAGACCACCAACTATTAAAATAGGGAAAAATCAAGAAAGGGCTCTTTCACTCCAGGGGCCTCATAGCAGCATCTTCTATATCAGAAAGATGTTTTCTTATAATCAGATGACTTTCATATGACATCAACTGTTACGTCTTCTGGAGTGGACCCTCTGGGCCGTGATACCATCCCACCCTGGGCGAGCTGACCTAATGAGAACCACCCCCTATACAGGGAGCGTCAGGGGCAGACCCAGGGCGGTAAAGTACCGCGACTGCTGGTACCAGGAGGCCGGCTCGAAGGAGGCTAGCGAAGAAACTGAAGTTAGCAGGGCGAGTATGGGGAAGCAGACTGGATTCCGGAAAAAGCAGGATGCACACTGAGAAGCACGCGGAGTACAGGAGCGTTCGGAGTGCACATGGGAAAGCACACTGGGTATAGGAGAGCGCGTACTGGGAAGCACGCTGGATACAGGGCGGCGCAGAGCACGCACTGGGAAGCACACTGGATACAGGGGAGCGCAGAGCACGCACTGGGAAGCACACTGGATACAGGGGAGCGTAGAGCGCGCACTGGGAAGCACACTGGATACAGGGGAGCGCAGAGCACGCACTAGGAAGCACAAAGGATACAGGGGAGCGCAGAGCACGCACTGGGAAGCACACAGGATACAGGGGAGCACAGAGCACGGACTGGGAAGCACACTAGATACAGGGGAGCACAGAGCACGCACTGGGAAGCATACAGGATACAGGGGAGCGCAGAGCACGCACTGGGAAGCACACTGGATACAGGGGAGCACAGAGCACGCACTGGGAAGCATACAGGATACAGGAGAGCACGCACTGAGAAGCACACAGGATACTGGGGAGCACAGAGCACGCACTGGGAAGCACATGTCTCGACCCGCACCACAATTGTGGTTTACCAGAGCAATGGGGTACTCAGAGCCGAGCCCATGGAAGTCTATGGGGTTGTCACAGGTAGCGCTGGCTCGGTCTGTGGCCCTGGCGGTCAGGCGTATGTTGGGGGGAATATTTACAGGGGATAGGTATATATACAGTTCGTGACGCCACCTGTAGTTCTCTGATCACTAAGACCAGCGCTGCTGTAAATCTCTGAGGGGATGGTGAGGCAGCTAGATGTCGGGTCCCCTACAGGTGGGACTCTTCCCTCAGGTCGATAGTTATGGTGGGGTTGTGCAGGGATGCAATCAAATAACTCAGTCTCACACATAGAAGCTTCTTTCCATACCTTTTACTTCAAGTTGTTCAGGCAGGTCCCAGGGAGGCTGTTCGGGGTGGATGAATGCACGTAGCGGTAACAGTTGAGCAGGTTACAGGCCTCCTTCTCTTTCCAAATGATGAATGAGTCCAAGCTTGCCTGTAGCTAAGTTAACTCTATAGTTTTCAGCTTTTCCCACTAGCTGTACTGCCCGGCCGGTTTTGTGATAGAGCCTTATAAGTGGTGAACTAAGTACTTTCTTTTGCCGCGCGCCGGACTCAGAAATCTTGTTCCCCTGACTCGGTTACATACTGGCACTCTAAGGGCGGCTTTCTGCAACCTAAGGTCCAGTAAGACTCTGGCTTTTCTATCACGATGCCTGGAGCTATAGTGACGCTTCGGTCCCCAGTGACCGGTGACAATGTGCAGGATAATCCGATCCTTAAGGCACTTCTGAATCCTTCCCACTATGCCCTTCGCCCTGCTTCTGCTTTCAATGTAGCACTGAAGCGTGAAGATAGAAAGTCAGTTTTCTTCCTTGGTCTCACTGGGTAACTCTCAGTTTCCTCAAAGTTCAGACTGAGTAAAAGGTAACTCTGACTAGACTCGGGATGATAACTAGTCATCCGTTACTAGACTCCACTTCGTTGAATTGGCAGGAACTAATCTTCTGCTCACCCAGAGCTCTGACAGGAATCCTCACTGTCTGAGAAGAACTAGACCTGACTGCTCTGTACGATGACAGGAAGCTAGACAGACTCTCTCCTGTGCTACACGTCACTCCCCTATACACCCCTGTGGGTGTGTCTGAAGTGTAAGTGAGTGTCAAGCTTTAACTGTTACCTTACTGTGCATTCACCAGATCCTGTGTGCCTTACATACCAGGGCTACACATTCCCCTTGGTAAAATACAGCACTCCCAGGCTGTGAAATATAAGAAGAAAGACATTTTGTTCTTCATTTAAACAAGTAACATCTTAAACTCTTCCCATCCGGGAGGTACGGGTTTCTTGAACGTTGCATTATAACATTAAACATAGAAAAATACAAAATACTAAATAGACATTTTCATATAAATAGATGACAATATTCTTGTGAAGGACCCGCACCAAACCTTCAACGTAGATCCTGGGTGGGCTGCAGGACATCTGAATGCAGACCTCACTCAGTGCCTCACCATACGGGTTTTATGTTCAGAGGTAGGTGTGCTGGTAGAGAATGCACAAAGTGCAACTATATACAAGATCAGTTCTTGGGCTGGCTCAGTCCTCAGCCTCAGAGTCCATCATGAAACATTTTCAAGTAATTTACATATCATAACAATACTTTATACAATTATCCATACTTAGTAAACTAGTTTGCTAGGACTACTGTTGATAACGAATAGGTATTTTCCCTTTCGTTGTACGTTCTGATCTACGTGGAGTAGCTTCAGGTATATTAATCTCTAACCCAACTGTTCTACGTAACGGCAAACTATAGAACTGCCTCAATCTTTCTATGGATCTGGCAAGCGTACTGATGGCTGGGCGGTGTGAGTCAGCTTCACCAGGGGTTCCCATAGCATGGGGCGCTGCTTCCGATGATTCTTCCTCTTGAGGTTCCGCAGGTTGGGGTGCTGCTGGAGTAGGTAACTCCTGAACTGGCTCAACTGGCACCATGGGCACAACTGGAGGTAGAACTTCCTCTTGTGGCTGATAAAATTGCAACACCGGAATTATTACAGCATCTCCCAGTCTCGGCCAATCTGCAGGGAAATCTCCCAGATCCGTGTGTATGACCTCTTCTTTTCTTTCTTCTTGATTGATGACAGAGTTCTCTTCACGAAACTTTAAGGGTTCTGGGCACAATTTCAAATGGTCTCTGGACACAGTGGATATTGTTCTTCCTCCGTCCTTACTGATGATACAAACTTTTCTATTGTCATATTTGGAATCTTGTACGACGTAGGGTTCTTGCTCCCACTGGTTATCCAATTTGTGCATTTTCCTTTTCCTTTTCAATACCACTTCTCCAGGCATCAAAGGCTTGGCAGGAGCATTCCTGTTGTAAATATCTTCCTGTTTTTCCCGTACCTTGTTGAGACTTTCTTCTACACAGACTTGCACTCTTCTGTATTGCTCTTGCCGATTGATGTCCCAGTTTTCAATGGCGTCATCTGCCTCTGGTTCTACCACTCCAAGTTCTAAATCCATTGGTAGTCTTCCGGGCCTTGCTCTCATAAGATAGGCTGGAGTGCAGTTAGTGGAACTTACAGGTATATGGTTATACAAGTCAACCAAATCAGGTAGTAAGTCCGGCCATCGATTTCTGTCTTCCAACGGTATGGATTTCAACAAATCAAGGACAATGTGGTTCATTTTCTCGCAAAGACCGTTGGTTTGAGGGTGGTATGGTGTTGTTCTAATTTTCTTGCACCCATACATGTGACAGAATTCCTTGAATAGATCAGCTTCGAAAGCAGGTCCTTGATCGGTTAATACTTGCTCCGGATACCCATGCGGTCTGCAGAAGCTTGCTTGAAAGGTTTTTGCTGCCGTCACTGCTGTCTGATCCTTAACTGGTACAACCACCAGAAATCTAGAGTAATGGTCCACCATGGTCAAGGCGTATGAGTATCCAGATCTACTTGGCGACAGTTTGACGTGGTCCAGGGCCACAATCTCCAAGGGACGAGTCGTCCGAATAGGCTGCAGGGGTGCCCTCTGACTACCGTAGTCCTTTCTTCTGAGACCACAGGGTCCACAGTTCCGACACCACCTCTCGATGGAGCTGCGCATCCCTACCCAGTAGAACCGGCACCTCAACAGGGTCTCCAGCTTTCTCCAGCCAAAGTGTCCTGCTTGATCATGGTATGCTTCCAACACCATTTGGACGTCTGCCTTGGGGACCACTATTTGCCAGACCATCTCGTGGGTCCTGGGATTGACGTATCTCCTGCACAACTTCTCACGGTATAGGAATAACCTGCTTCTCTCGTTCCACAGGAGCTTTGCTGACATAGGTGCATCTTTTTCCAAGGAGGAACCTTCCTGTCTTAACAACTCCTTGATACGGCTGACCACTGGATCGCTGTCCTGAGTCTCTTTCCAGCTGTGATGGGGTAAAGGATTTAACGTTGCACCATACTGCTTTCTGTAGACTCGATGCTCGTGGACTACCCCATTTCGATGGAACGCAGGTAGCTCAATTTCTTCCAGGTCGTCCGATTCTTCCTCCGTGTCAGAGTCATGCGGCATTCGGGACAATGCGTCAGCATTAGCATTCTTTCGGCCTGCCCGGTACTTGATAGTAAACTGGTAATTAGACAACCGAGCCATCCAACGCTGCTCCATGGCGCCCAACTTGGCCGTTTCCAGGTGCGTTAGCGGGTTGTTGTCTGTGTACGCCGTGAACTTGTTGGAGGCCAGATAGTGCTTAAATCTTTCAGTAATGGCCCAGACCAGCGCCAGAAACTCCAGCTTGAAGCTGCTATAATTTTCCGGATTCCTCTCAGTTGGCCTGAGTTTTTTGCTGGCATAAGCGATGACTTTTTCTTGGCCATTCTGCTTCTGACTGAGAACTGCTCCTAAACCTTCATTACTAGCATCGGTGTACAGCAGGAACGGTTGGCTGTAATCAGGATACGTCAAGATCTCATCGCCTGTAAGGATCTCTTTCATCTTTTGGAATGCTTCAGCCTGTTCCTTACCCCAATTGAAGGGAGGATTTCTGCTCTTTAGGGATTGGCCTACTAGGAGGTCCTGTAGAGGCGCTGCCTTCTTCGTGTAATCTTTCACGAACCTTCTGTAGTAACCCGTTAGTCCCAGGAACTGTCGCACTTCCTTGAGGTTCTTCGGCTCCGGCCACTTCTGGATGGCAGTGACTTTCTCTGGGTCCGGCGCTACTCCTTCCGAACTGACGATGTGCCCCAAATATTGTACCTTCTGTTTGAGTAGATGGCATTTTGAGGGTTTCAACTTCATCCCGTACCTGGACAGGGACTCAAATACTTCTGCCAGGTGCTTCAGATGGTCCTCATATGTCTTGGAGTACACGATGACGTCGTCTAAGTATAGCAGCACGGTTTCAAAATTGAGATGTCCCAGGCAGTTCTCCATCACTCTCTGAAATGTTCCTGGGGCACTGCTGAGCCCAAACGGCATTCTGTCGAACTCACAGAGCCCCATTGGGGTGGTGAAAGCCGTTTTCTCACGATCCTCCTCAGCCACAGCCACTTGCCAGTATCCACTAATCAGATCAAGGGTAGAAAAGTAGTTAGCCGTTTTCAGAGCAGCTAATGACTCCTCTATACGTGGTAACGGTATGCATCCTTGTGTGTTATGCGGTTCACCTGCCTGTAATCCACACACATTCTCAAGCTACCATCTTTCTTTCTAACCAGGACTAGAGGTGCTGCCCAGGGACTACAACTATCCCTGATTACTCCGGCTTCTTTCATATCTCGCAACATTTCCTTAGCCTTCTGATAATGGGCTGGGGGTATAGGCCTATACCGCTCTTTGATGGGAGGATGACTGCCTGTAGGGATATGATGTTGTACTCCCTTAATTATCCCAAAATCAAGTGGATTCTTGCTAAATACTTGGGCGTACTCTTGCACCACCCGTAATACCCCTTGCTTCTGGTGAGCGGGAGTGGTGTCCGTCCCAACATGGAGCTGCTGACACCATTCCGCCACCTGGGTTGCCGGGTCATTGTCCTCCGCTATTTGGCGGGAGTCTAAGGACTCAGCCGGGAGAATAGAATTATTGTCGACAGCATGTAGTTTAGCAATGGTTGCATAACGGGGTAAGTTTACCTCATCATCTCCCCAATTGAGAAGCCGTACCGGTACTCTTCCATTCACCACTTCTACTACCCCCCTAGCAGTCATAAGTGTAGGTCTATGTTCTGAAGGGTGGGGTTCTACTACAGCTTGGTAATTCTGTCCTCTCAGACCTATGGCTGCCCTGCACCAGATTATCATTTCACTCATTGGGGGTATCACAATGGGATTCGAGTCAGTGACCCGTACATTACCAATTTCGCCGTCTGTAAGCTTCGCTTGCTGCTGACACACCAGGGCCCGGATCTCTCTTTGGATTACTCCTTTCTGCCTTGGTCGGGCAATCTCAGCGAGCTGTTGGAGTAAGAACACAACTTCTCCCAAACAATTACTGATAATGTTAGTACCCAAAATTATATTTAAAACCGTTTCTCCTCATTTACGGTCTTTACTACCAGAAGCCCCTGGTCTTTCAACTCCTCTCTGCCCACTTTCACATCTACACATTTTGTCCCGAGTACTTCTACAGGAAGACCATTAGAAGCATACACGGTAAAGTCAGGCTCGGGGGTTTAAGACTGTCCATTGACCAGAACTTAGTATATAGGGCATCAGGTATTAGGGTCACCTGAGACCCAGTGTCTAACAATGCCGGAACAGCAATACCATCTAGAATGATAGACAGGTAGGGTCGCCCACCCACATACCTGCGGTTCCAGTCAAGGGGGCCTGACGGGTCTCCTCCTGGGTGTTGGCCCTCAGACCCAGGTTCTGCCCGTTTAAAGGACACTGTGGGACATATGACCTTTCCGGTTGCATCGGTAACAGGTGATCTCCCGACGAGGAGGGTGTTGATCAGAGGTCGCTCCTGGGGTGGCGTTGTCCTCCTCCGGGGGGGCGACGTCTTCCTTCTTCTCCGGTTCATCCACGGAACGTCTTCTGGGCAGTCCGCTAATAAGATCTTCCCTTCTTCCTCTTTCCGCAGCTGCAGGGCACTCATCACAGCAGCCAGATTTTTAGTCAGCTGGCGCACCTCTGAGCGCAGACAGTCCAATTCACTAGGGGGCGTCACCTGCGTTTTGGTTTCGGCCACTAGCGAGGAAAAGGGGGTTGCCGCCGGCTCCAGAGTGACTTCATCCTGACGATGTTGGGTTGCCACCTCAGGTTTGCCCAGGGGCCGCAGCCCTTTTATTGCCATGTCCTTTAGGGCATCAAAGGTAGCATCAGGGTGATCTAAAGACCACCAATTCACAGTTCTGCGTTCCGCTTGGGACCTCAGTCCCTGCACAAATTGTTCTTTCAGCATCTTATTTTCATCAATGACACTTATGGTATTAACCTGCTTGAGGGCTCTCAGGGCCCCTTGTAGTCGGCAGGCATAGTCCCTTATGCTGTCACTTGGTTGCTGTGAACAGTTGTAGAATGCTATCCGGAGATCTGTTTCGGTGCGATCTTCAAAAATGGCCTGTAACTTTAAGAGGATTGCAGGCACCAACTCCTGGTCCGTGGTAGCCCAAGTCTCCACTTCCCTCTCAGCAGCGCCAGTTAGCTGCCCTATTAATACTGCAGCTTTTTGCCTCTCAGACATAGAGTACATTTCCAGGACACTGCATATCTTCCGTTTGAATCCTGCTAAAGTGCCTGGCTCGCCGCTGTACTGGGGAAGCCATTTCGCCCCAGGCATATATGGAAGCGTTAGTGGCATGAGCGGGACCACCGGACTGAGTGCTGTACAACGCCACGCGGTGCGGAGTCGGGTCCTCCGGCTGGGGCCGCACTGTCGGCCGGTTGTTGCAACATATTAGCGCCCCCTTGGTTAAACGGAGCCTACCGGTTTCAGAAGCTGCTATTTCCCAGGCACAGCAGTAGGAACAGGACCTTCGTCGCAGGCGCTCTGATGTCAGAGCGTCCACTTCCTGTCGCAGGACCTGCCGCTGAGTCAGAGCCGGGGGCGTGTCCAAGACTTTGCGCGCTCCTTCAGGTACGCCCACCTTCTTCTCCAGCGCCTCAGGGCACGAATATGGCGGCAAATATGGCGGTATTTGGCGCCAAACAATAGCAACAGTCTTTTTCACCAAAACACTCCACAGGCACACAGGGCTCGCAATTCTGCAAGTTTCGGATCCTGTTCGTGACGCCAAGTTGTCTAGACCCGCACCACAATTGTGGTTTACCAGAGCAATGGGGTACTCAGAGCCGAGCCCATGGAAGTCTATGGGGTTGTCACAGGTAGCGCTGGCTCGGTCTGTGGCCCTGGCGGTCAGGCGTATGTTGGGGGGAATATTTACAGGGGATAGGTATATATACAGTTCGTGACGCCACCTGTAGTTCTCTGATCACTAAGACCAGCGCTGCTGTAAATCTCTGAGGGGATGGTGAGGCAGCTAGATGTCGGTCCCCTACAGGTGGGACTCTTCCCTCAGGTCGATAGTTATGGTGGGGTTGTGCAGGGATGCAATCAAATAACTCAGTCCTCACACATAGAAGCTTCTTTCCATACCTTTTACTTCAAGTTGTTCAGGCAGGTCCCAGGGAGGCTGTTCGGGGTGGATGAATGCACGTAGCGGTAACAGTTGAGCAGGTTACAGGCCTCCTTCTCTTTCCAAATGATGAATGAGTCCAAGCTTGCCTGTAGCTAAGTTAACTCTATAGTTTTCAGCTTTTCCCACTAGCTGTACTGCCCGGCCGGTTTTGTGATAGAGCCTTATAAGTGGTGAACTAAGTACTTTCTTTTGCCGCGCGCCGGACTCAGAAATCTTGTTCCCCTGACTCGGTTACATACTGGCACTCTAAGGGCGGCTTTCTGCAACCTAAGGTCCAGTAAGACTCTGGCTTTTCTATCACGATGCCTGGAGCTATAGTGACGCTTCGGTCCCCAGTGACCGGTGACAATGTGCAGGATAATCCGATCCTTAAGGCACTTCTGAATCCTTCCCACTATGCCCTTCGCCCTGCTTCTGCTTTCAATGTAGCACTGAAGCGTGAAGATAGAAAGTCAGTTTTCTTCCTTGGTCTCACTGAGTAACTCTCAGTTTCCTCAAAGTTCAGACTGAGTAAAAGGTAACTCTGACTAGACTCGGGATGATAACTAGTCATCCGTTACTAGACTCCACTTCGTTGAATTGGCAGGAACTAATCTTCTGCTCACCCAGAGCTCTGACAGGAATCCTCACTGTCTGAGAAGAACTAGACCTGACTGCTCTGTACGATGACAGGAAGCTAGACAGACTCTCTCCTGTGCTACACCGTCACTCCCCTATACACCCCTGTGGGTGTGTCTGAAGTGTAAGTGAGTGTCAAGCTTTAACTGTTACCTTACTGTGCATTC
The DNA here is from genome assembly GCA_033576555.1 of Oophaga sylvatica. Taxonomy (NCBI): domain Eukaryota; kingdom Metazoa; phylum Chordata; class Amphibia; order Anura; family Dendrobatidae; genus Oophaga; species Oophaga sylvatica. The sequence goes on along the minus strand of JARQOD010000003.1, from coordinate 120,801,871 downwards.
TCCAGATCCTGTGTGCCTTACATACCAGGGCTACACACACACAGGATACAGGGAGCACAGAGCGCGCACTGGGAAGCACACAGGATACTGGGGAGCGCAGAGCACGCACTGGGAAGCACACAGGATACAAGGGAGCGCAGAGCACGGACTGGGAAGCACACTGGATACAGGGGAGCACAGAGCACGCACTGGGAAGCATACAGGATACAGGGGAGCACAGAGCATGCACTGGGAAGCATACAGGATACAGGGGAGCACAGAGCACAGACTGGGAAGCACACTGGATACAGGGGAGCACAGAGCGCGCACTGGGAAGCATACAGGATACAGGGGAGCACAGAGCACGCACTGGGAAGCACACAGGATACAGGGGAGCGCAGAGCACGGATTGGGAAGCACACTAGATACAGGGGAGCACAGAGCACGCACTGGGAAGCATATGTGTGGCCCAGCTGCGCTTGGTACACATGTTTCCTGGAGAATGCACAGAAAGGTAATTACAAAAACCTGATATTCATTCACACTCACACTTCCCAGTCTTGCCACCAGAGGGAACCTTAGACTATTTAAGGGTGTGGGAGACGTAGCAGTAGTTCATTCCTGTCGTGGTCATTCCAGACTGGAGGTCAGAGGAGACAAGTCTTGGGTGATTCAGGAGTGAGTCATTCTAGCCAGACAGATGGAGATTTCCTGTCAGATGAGACAGAGAGAAGAAGGCGAACTGTTACCTCAGAACAGACGGACTGTTAGTTCCCAAAGAGCGTGGAGAGTGACTCTCGGAGCGGGCTTGTAATCAGTCTGACGGAAGGTCCTGAAAGCTGCTTTGGACAGAGTCTATGAAGGAAAAGAAGGAAGGTGACTACAGTTATTCTAACAGCGAGTTAACTGAGAAACGGTCAGTGAGCTGTGGAAGGAAGGAAGCTGACGACTACATCTACTGCTACCCGTGCTTATGTTAAGGGTGAGAGTAGGGCGACGGGCGAGTGGTGATGAAAGGAGAGAGTGACCAAGGCGTTATAGCAACATTTGCTGCCTCCACTCTGCTTAACCGGACGCCGGGTCCGAAGCCTTGCTAGAACCTTCACGGCTATTGGGAGAAAACCGGAATCCCTGCTGGACTTCAAGTCGCAGAGGGTAGCCCTAAAGTGCCGATACGTAACCGGGGTCAGGGAGAACAGGAGTCAGGCTTGATCAGCCACCTGGACTTAGTTCTTGCCAAAAGGAGGCTCCACCACAATGTTGGCCGGGCATAGCTGTTACACACAGAGTTAAACTTGACTTCACGCAAGTTAGGACTCATACACATTAAAGGGAAAGGAGGCCTTAAACCTACTCGGTGATTACCTGGATGTGCATCCTCCACCCTGAGCAGCTTCCCGGGACATACCTGCAAATACCACCAGTAAAGGTATGGAAAGAGACTGACTTGTGTGTGTCTGACTTATTCCCTGCATCCTGCACTGCCATATACTTAGAGGGACTAGTCTTACCTGTGGAAGACTTAACATCTTGCTGCTCAGTAACAACCCCTCTGAGGATTTACCCTGCAGCGCTGGTCATCCTGATCAGAAACCACAGGTGGCGTCACGAACTATTACTACAATCCCCTGTAAATATCCCCCTTTGAATGAGCGCCCAGGGCAACGGACCGAGCTGTGCTACTTGTGACATTCCCCATAGACTTCAACGGGCTCGGTGCCGAGTACCCCATAGGCCCTGGTACCGTACGTGAGCGACTCATCTTTGGCGTCACGAACAGGATACGAAGCTTGCTGAATGTGAGTCCTGTGTGCCTAAAGTGGACTGTTTTGTGCAAAAAGACTGTGTGCAGTTTTTGTGATTTTTGGCGCCATTTTCCGCCATTTTGCCGCCATATTCGCGCCCTGAGGCGCTGGTGAAGAAGGTGGGCGTGCATTCGTGGGCGTGCCCCCCCCTGTGGCGCGAAAGCTATGGGCGCCCTGTCTAAATGCTATTATAATGTGAGAGCCTGCCCCACTGCAAGTGAGATACGCCTTCTCTTCATCCTCTATGCCAGGAAGAGAAAGCGAAAGTCCCGTCTCCACGGAAGAGACCAGATTGTTCCAGATGCAACACACAGTCTGGCCTGGAGTGAGATGGCGGAAGGACAGGAGACCTGTGTGGAGGAACGGCGGTGCGCAGACCCCATTCCCCTGAAGAGCTACTGCCTGTGCCTGAACCGTCCCCAGGTCGGGAGACCGACCAAACAATGCAGAAAGTGGAAGAGGTGGATGCGGTGCTAAGGGACATGGCCCGGCACCGTAAAGAAATGGAAGCGATGGAGAAAAACTGGCGTGCCCTGAAACAGCGGCTGCTGTGGGACGCGACGCTCTCCCCCCTTGATGCGCAGATGTCACCTGCGCCACCACTGCCTGCGGCTGATGAACCACCGGAGGCCGGCCCCAAAAGTGCTGATCCTGACTCCGCCGGGGACGCGGCGGGAGGAAGGAGGCTGAGGAGGCCCTGCCCGCACCGGAGTGCCAGCCAGGCCTGGAGGCCGCAGCGGAATGCAGTCTCCCGGTAGGGACACCGGAGGAGACCCAGCCGTCCGTGATGGAGATCGATTGGGAGGAGATGGAGTACCTGGACGACGAGGAATACGCCGCCCAGATGGAGAACGAGTGGCGACGCCGGGAGCATGAGCAGCGACAGCAGCAGGTTAGTGCGTATCCAACCGAGCCACTGCGCGCACCTGCATCCTATCCTGCATCC
>JARQOD010000003.1:120759319-120799041 GCA_033576555.1 Oophaga sylvatica | reverse complement strand
CCCACACCATCACACCATCTCCTCCATGCTTCACGGTGGGAACCAGGCATGTAGAGTCCATCCGATTACCTTTTCTGCGAGCAAAGCAGTAATCAAAGCAAAAGGTGGCTACTTTGAAGAACCTAGAATATAAGACATATTTTCAGTTGTTTCACACTTTATTGTAACGTGTAATGTATAATTCCACATGTGTTAATTCATAGTTTTGATGCCTTCAGTGTGATTCTACAATTTTCATAGCCATGAAAATACAGAAGAATCATTGAATGAGAAGGTGTGTCCAAACTTTTGGTCTGTACTGTATATTTCATGTTCATTCCCCACCTATAAAGCTCGGGGAATATAATATACACCTGTTTATATGGATATGTGTTCATTCCTCTACTATATACATATATTTCATCTTCATTCCCCACCTATAAAGCTCAGGGAATATAATATACACCTGTTTATATGGGATATGTGTTCATTCTCCTGTTATCTACAAATATTTCATGTTCATTCCCCACTTATAAAGCTCAGGGAATATAATATACACCTATTTATATGGGATATGTGTTCATTCTCCTATTATCTACATATATTTCATGTTCATTCCCCACCTATAAAGCTCAGGGAATATAATATACACATGTTTATATGGGATATGTGTTCATTCTCCTATTATCTACATATATTTCATGTTCATTCCCCACCTATAAAGCTCAGGGAATATAATATACACCTGTTTATATGGGATATGTGCTCATTCCCTATTATCTACATATATTTCATGTTCATTCCCCACCTATAAAGCTCAGGGAATATAATATCCACCTGTTTATAAGGGATATGGGTTCATTCCCCTATTTACAAATATTTCATGTTCATTCCCCACCTATAAAGCTCAGGGAATATAATATACACCTGTTTATATGGGATATGTGTTCATTCCCCTATTATCTACATATATTTCATGTTCATTCCCCACCTATAAAGCTCAGGGAATATAATATACACCTGTTTATATGGGATATGTGATCATTCTCCTATTACCTACATATATTTCATGTTCATTCCCCACCTATAAAGCTCAGGGAATATAATATACACATGTTTATATGGGATATGTGTTCATTCTCCTATTATCTACATATATTTCATGTTCATTCCCCACCTATAAAGCTTAGGGAATATAATATACACCTGTATATATGGGATATGTGTTCATTCTCCTATTACCTACATATATTTCATGTTCATTCCCCACCTATAAAGCTCAGGGAATATAATATACACCTGTTTATATGGGATATGTGTTCATTGCTCTATTATCTACATATATTTCATGTTCATTCCCCACCTATAAAGCTCAGGGAATATAATATACACCTGTTTATATGGGATATGTGTTCATTCCCCTATTATCTACATATATTTCATGTTCATTCCCCACCTATAAAGCTCAGGGAATATAATATACACCTGTTTATATGGGATATGTGTTCATTCCCCTATTATCTACATATATTTCATGTTCATTCCCCACCTATAAAGCTCAGGGAATATAATATACACCTGTTTATATGGGACATGTGTTCATTGCTCTATTATCTACGTATATTTCATGTTCATTCCCCACCTATAAAGCTCAGGGAATATAATATACACCTGTTTATATGGGATATGTGTTCATTGCTCTATTATCTACATATATTTCATGTTCATTCCCCACCTATAAAGCTCAGGGAATATAATATCCACCTGTTTATAAGGGATATGGGTTCATTCCCCTATTTACAAATATTTCATGTTCATTCCCCACCTATAAAGCTCAGGGAATATAATATACACCTGTTTATATGGGATATGTGTTCATTCCCCTATTATCTACATATATTTCATGTTCATTCCCCACCTATAAAGCTCAGGGAATATAATATACACCTGTTTATATGGGACATGTGTTCATTGCTCTATTATCTACATATATTTCATGTTCATTCCCCACGTATAAAGCTCAGGGAATATAATATACACCTGTTTATATGGGATATGTGTTCATTCCTCTATTATCTACATATATTTCATCTTCATTCCCCACCTATAAAGCTCAGGGAATATAATATACACCTGTTTATATGGGATATGTGTTCATTGCTCTATTATCTACATATATTTCATGTTCATTCCCCACCTATAAAGCTCAGGGAATATAATATACTCCTGTTTATATGGGATATGTGTTCATTCCTCTATTATCTACATATATTTCATGTTCATTCCCCACCTATAAAGCTCAGGGAATATAATATACTCCTGTTTATATGGGATATGTGTTCATTCCTCTATTATCTACTTATATTACATCTTTATTTCCCACCTATAAATCTCAGGGAATATAATATACACCTGTTTATATGGGATCTGTGTTGATTTCCTCTATTATCTACATATATTTCAAGTTCATTTCATATCCAAGATACATAAGAAACCTATAATACCTCTCCATGTCTTTGGACCTAGAAGTTACTATGTTCATTCTTTTTTATTTATTCCTTTTCTTCATTCTTTTTAGTCCGTCCCGTGTTCCCTTACTGGCGTTTATACCCGTGAAGTGATCTACTTTTGGCAGCTCATATTGCAGAAATGACTTTCTATAGCCACAGAGCTCTGTTTGAATCTTGACATGAAGGGCAGGTAGGGAGTGATAGACCCCGCACTACACATGGAGGACAGGTAGAGAGTGTCAGATCCCATACTACACATTTGGGACAGGTAGAGAGTGACAGACCCTGCACTACACAAGGAGGACAGGTAGAGAGTGACAGACCCCTCACTACACATGGAGGACAGGTAGAGAGTGACAGACCCCACACTACACATAGAGGACGGGTAGAGTGTGACAGACCCTGCACTACACATGGACGACAGGTAGAGAGTGACAGACCCTGCACTACACATAGAAGACAGTTAGAGAGTGACAGACCCCTCACTACACATGGAGGACAGGTAGAGAGTGACAGACCCCGCACTACACATGGAGGGTAGATAGAGAGTGACAGACCCTGCACTACACATGGAGGACAGGTATAGAGTGACAGACCCCACACTACACATGGAGGACAGGTAGAGAGTGTCAGACCCCACACTACACATAGAGGACAGGTAGAGTGTGACAGACCCTGCACTACACATGGAGGACAGGTAGAGAGTGTCAGACCCCACACTACACATAGAGGACAGGTAGAGTGTGACAGACCCTGCACTACACATGGAGGACAGGTAGAGAGTGACAGACCCTGCACTACACATGGAGGACAGTTAGAGGTGACAGACCCCTCACTACACATGGAGGACAGGTAGAGAGTGACAGACCCGCACTACACATGGAGGGTAGATTAGAGAGTGACAGACCCTGCACTACACATGGAGGACAGGTAGAGAGTGACAGACCCCTCACTATACATGGAGGACAGGAAAGAGAGTGGACAGACCCCCACTACACATAGAGGACAGGTAGAGAGTGACAGAGCCCACACTACACATAGAGGACAGGTAGAGAGTGACAGACCCGCACTACACATGGAGGGCAGGTAGAGAGTGACAGTCCCTGCACTGCACATGGAAGAACAGGTAGAGAGTGACAGTCCCGACTACACATGGAGACAGGTAGGGAGTAGAGACTACTAACAGTGGAACCCCGCACTACATATGGAGGACAGGTAGGGAGTGACAGACCCCACACTACATATGGAGGGCAGGTAGAGAGTGACAGACTCCGCACTACACATGGAGGACAGGTAGAGAGTGACAGACCTCAGACTACACATGGAGGACAGGTAGAGAGTGACACACCCCGCACTACACATGGAGGACAGGTAGAGAGTGACAGACCCCACACTACATATGGAGGACAGGTAGAGAGTGACAGACTCTGCACTACACATGGAGGACAGGTAGAGAGTGACAGACCCCTCACTACACATGGAGGACAGGTAGAGAGTGACAGACCCCACACTACACATAGAGGACAGGTAGAGAGTGACAGAGCCCACACTACACATAGAGGACAGGTAGAGAGTGACAGACCCCGCACTACACATGGAGGGCAGGTAGAGAGTGACAGTCTCTGCACTGCACATGGAAAACAGGTAGAGAGTGACAGACCCCGGACTACACATGGAGGACAGGTAGGGAGTGACAGACCCCGCACTACATATGGAGGACAGGTAGGGAGTGACAGACCCCACACTACATATGGAGGGCAGGTAGAGAGTGACAGACTCCGCACTACACATGGAGGACAGGTAGAGAGTGACAGACCTCAGACTACACATGGAGGACAGGTAGAGAGTGACAGAGCCCCCACTACACATGGAGGACAGGTAGAGAGTGACAGACTCTGCACTACACATAGATGACAGGTAGAGAGTGACAGAGCCCGCACTACACATGGAGGACAGGTAGAGAGTGACAGACCCCGCACTACACATGGAGGGCAGGTAGAGAGTGACAGTCTCTGCACTGCACATGGAAAACAGGTAGAGAGTGACAGACCCCGGACTACACATGGAGGACAGGTAGGGAGTGACAGACCCCGCACTACACATGGAGGACAGGTAGGGAGTGACAGACCCCACACTACATATGGAGGGCAGGTAGAGAGTGACAGACTCCGCACTACACATGGAGGACAGGTAGAGAGTGACAGACCCCAGACTACAATGGAGGACAGGTAGAGAGTGACAGACCCCCCACTACACATGGAGGACAGGTAGAGAGTGACAGACTCTAGACTACATATGGAGGGTAGATAGAGAGTGACAGACCCCACACTACACATGGAGGGCAGGTAGAGAATGAAAGACCCTGCACTACACATAGGGGGCAAGTAGAGAACAACAGACCCTGCACTACACATGGAGGACAGGTAGAGAGTGACAGACCCTGCACCACACATGGAGAACAGATAGAGAGTGACAGACCCGGCACTACACATGGAGGGCAGGTAGAGAGTGACAGACCTGCACTACACAAAGGGGGCAGGTATAAAGTAGCAGACCCAGCAGTAGAGAGTGACAGACCGCACACTACACACATGGAGGACAGGTAGAGAACGACAGACCCTGCACTACACAAAGGGGTCAAGTAGAAAATGACAGAGCCTGCATTACACATGGAGGGCAGGTAGAGAGCCACAGACCCCGCACTACACATGGAGGACAGGTAGAGGGTGACAGACCCCGCACTACACATGGAGGACAGGTAGAGAGTGACAGACCCCACACTAGACATGGAGGACAGGTAGAGAGCGACACACCCCGCACTACACATGAATCGCAGGTAGAATGTAGGACCCTTAACTACACTTATTTTTATTTCAAGATTTATTAATTTAAATGTACTTTTTTCATGGGGCAACCCCTTTGAGGGATGCCTACCTTGACTCTTTCGAGCAGCTCCTTAAGGCTGTGTGCACAGGTTGCTGATTTTGATGCGCATCTGCAGCGTTTTTGAACGCACGGAATTGCACCAAATTCGCAATGTAGTGCACAGGCAATGTCAATCAATGGGAATTACAGAATTGGTGTGCACATGCTGCGGAACATTCCGCACTGATTTTCAGCATTTTATTTTCCGCATCATGTCCATTCTTTTTGCGGATCTGCAGCGTTTCTGCACCCATTGACTTCCATTGAGTCAGTCAAATCCACAGCAAAACCGCAGGTGTAAAAAGATTTGCTGATTTGTTGCGGATGTGCATGCGAAAAACGTGTAAAAAAAATATTCCTAAATAAATTTAAAAAAAAAATATTCCCCAATATATTCATTTCTTCATATAAATAAAAAAAACAACAATAAAAGTACACATATTTAGTGTCGCCACGTCCGTAACGACCCGCCCTATAAAACTGTTCCACTATTTAACCCCTTTAGCAAACCCCTTAAAAAAAAACAAGGCAAAAAAGCAATGCTTTATCATCATACCGCCGAACAAAAAGTGGAATAACACGGGATCAAAAAGACGGCTATAAATAAACATGGTATCGCTGAAAACGTCATCTTGTCCCGCAAAAAACAAGCCGCAATGCAGCATCATCAGCAAAAAAATAAAAAAGTTATAGCTCGCAGAATAGAGCGATGCAAAAATAATTATTTTTTATAATCATTTTTATTGTATAAAAGTGCCAAAACATAAAAAAAGATATAAATAAGGTATCACTTTAATCATACTAACCCAAAGAATAAAACTGCTTTAATAATAATAATAATAATAATCTTTATTTATATAGCGCCAACATATTCCGCAGCGCTTTACAGTTTAACAGTTTCAGAACACAAGCCATAAGTAACAACGTTAACAATACAATAATTAAAGCAAAATAAGCCGCCCCTGCTCGTGAGAGCTTACAATCTACAATGAGGTGGGGGAGATACAAAGTACAGGTGTTTATTTACAATCGTGTATTTACAATGATGGTCCAGCCATCTTGAGGGAGTGAGGGATGGATGGAGATAGTGAATGGGCTACACACACACACTTACACAGAGAATGACTTTGATTAGTGAATGTGATAGGCCACTCTGAACAAATGTGTTTTGAGGGAGCGCCTGAAACCATGCAAATTGTGGATAGTCCTAATTTCTTGGGGTAGAGCATTCCAGAGGATTGGCACAGCGCGGGAGAAGTCTTGGAGTCGGGAGTGGGAGGTACGGATTAGTGCAGATGTTAGTCGAAAGTCGTTTGCAGAGCGCAGCAGTCGGTTAGGCCGATAGATAGAAATGAGGGAGTAAGGACTGGCGAAGAGCGGACGCGTCCGAGTACCGATTAGCCAGATGGATTACCCTGGCTGCTGCATTAAGGATGGACTGGAGAGGGGATAGTCGAGTAATGGGGAGGCCAAGTAATAGAGCGTTGCAGTAGTCCAGGCGGGAGTGGATCAATGCTACAGTGAGGGTTTTTGTTGTTTCCATGGTGAGAAAAGGGCGGATTCTAGAGATGTTCTTTAGGTGTAGGCGGCAAGAGCGGGCAAGAGATTGTATATGGGAGGTGAAGGAGAGATTGATGTCAAACATAACCCCCAGACAGCGAGCCTGCTGCCGGGGTGTTATTATGGTGCCGCCCACGGAGAGGGATATGTCAAATTTAGGGAGGTTAGTAGACGGCGGGAGCAGAAGAAGTTCAGTTTTGGAGAGGTTAAGTTTCAGAAAGAGAGCGGACATGATGTTGGAGACTGCGGACAGACAGTCAATGGCGTTCTGTAGTACAGCGGGGGTAAGGTCGGGGGATGACGTGTATAGTTGTGTGTCATCAGCATAAAGATGGTACTGAAAGCCAAATCTGCTGATGGTCTGTCCAATTGGGGCCGTGTAGAGAGAGAAGAGAAGGGGGCCAAGGACTGAGCCCTGGGGTACACCGACAGTGAGAGGAAGAGGAGATGATGTGGAGCCAGAGAACGAAACACTGAAGGAGCGGTTAGAAAGATAGGAGGAGAACCAGGAGAGAACAGTGTCCTTAATACCTAGTGAGTGGAGCCTAGACAGTAGGAGACAGTGGTCAACCGTGTCGAAAGCTGCAGAAAGGTCGAGATTCGAGAAGAATGAGCAGAGAGTGGTCACCGTTACGTTTTGCTGTAAGAAGGTCATTGGTCACTTTGATGAGTGCAGTTTCAGTCGAATGTAGGGTTCGGAAGCCGGACTGTGAAGGGTCTAGAAGGGAGTAAGTGGAGAGGTAACGGGTGAGGCGGGAGTGGACTAGGCGCTCCAAGAGTTTAGAGATGAAGGGGAGATTGGAGACCGGTCTGTAGTTGTTTGTGCAGGAAGGGTCGAGAGCGGGTTTCTTTAGTAGTGGAGTAATGATGGAGTGTTTGAAGGAGGATGGGAAAATGCCAGAGGAGAGTGAGAGATTAAAGATTTTAGTTAGGCGAGTTGTGATAACTGGAGAGAGAGACTGGAGGAGATGTGAGGGAATGGGGTCGGTAGTGCATGTAGTCGGACGAGAGGAAGAGAGGAGTCTGGAGACTTCTTCTTCTGTGATGGGATCAAATGTGGAAAGTGAGCCAGGGGAACAGCAGGGTGGGATGGGAGTCACAGCCCTTGGTGATTGAGAGCAGATTTCCTGACGGATAGTATCTTTTTTTTCTATAAAATGGGAGGCCAGGTCGTCAGCACAAATGTCTGTGATAGGGGCTTGTGCTTTTGGCCTGAGGAGGGAGTGAAAAGTGTCAAAAAGTTTCTTGGGGGTTGTTGGCTAGTGAGGAGATCAGGGTGGTGAAGTAGGTCTGTTTGGCGAGGTGAAGGGCAGCATTATAAGTTCTTAACATGAATTTAAAGTGGATGAAGTCTTCTGGTGTGCGGGTTTTTCTCCAGAGGCGTTCAGCACTCCTAGAGCATCGCTGAAGAAGTTGAGTTTGTAATGTGAGCCAGGGCTGTTTTACTGTGTGTTTGGAAGTTCTGAGGGTGAGCGGTGCTACTTGGTCAAGGGTGCTTCTAAGAGTATCATTGTAGTGATGAACAGCCAGATTAGGACAAGAAAAAGAGGAGATTGGGGACAGCGATGAGTGTAGGGAGTTTGAAAGTGTCTGAGGGTTAATGGCTTGTAGATTTCTGAATGTGTGGTAGGTAGGAGTGCGCTGGGGTGGTCGAGGATTTGTGAGCGGAAGGAGAGAATGTTGTGGTCAGAGAGTGGAAGCGGTGAGTTATTTAGGTGGGAGATTGAACAGAGGCGGACAAAGACCAGGTCAAGGGTGTTACCATCCTTGTGTGTCTCAGAGGTTGAAAGCTGTGAGAGGCCTAGAGAAGTGGTTAGTGATAGAAGCTGAGATGCAGGTGTGGAAGTAGGGCTGTTAACGGGGATGTTGAAGTCTCCAAGGATAAGGGTTGGTAGTTCTGAGGACATGAAGTGCGGCAGCCAGGCAGAGAAGTGGTCAAGGAACTGGGTGGGCGAGCCTGGGGGCCAATATATGACCGCTACTCTGAGGGAGAGGGGACGAAAGAGCCTGATGGTGTGGACCTCAAAAGAAGGGAATGAGAGTGATGGAATTGGGGGGATGACCTGGAAAGTGCATTATGGGGACAGGAGTATGCCGACTCCACCACCATGTCTGTTTGCGGGTCTCGGGGAATGGGAGAACTGTAAGCCACCATAGGAAATGGCAGCAGGGGAGACCGTGTCAGAATCCTGAATCCATGTTTTAGTGAGGGCCAACAGATGAAGAGAGTTGTTCAGAAAGTAGTTGTGCAGGAAGGATAGCTTGTTGCATGCAGACCGTGGATTCCAGAGGGCACAGTTAAACGAAGGAGATGAGGGAGTGCAAGTAATGTTAATAAGATTATTATGGTTTCGATATGAGGTGGGGTAGGGATTGAGGTTGGGGGATGGTGGACCAGGGTTGGGGGAGATGTCCCCTGAAATCAGTAGGAGTAGGAAGATAAAGAGCAGGTAGTTGTTGGAGTTGTAAGTAGGTTTTTTCTGTGATGTGTTTGGGCAAGATGGGCTGAGGTTTCTCAGGAAGGTGAGGAGTGCATGGGAACTGTACATGGGAGAGGGAAGTATGGAGGGGCTGATGTGTATGATCGTGATGGAGGGGGATGGGGCGGTGAATGTGGATGGCAAGGGAACACAGGAGGATAGAGGTAATGTACATAATTAAAAAGAAAACAAAAAACAAGAAACAGATATCCTAAAATAAAATAAAAAATATATTGCAAAACATGCATGAGGTTGTAATAATAATAAGGGTATTTGATAAACATAATTTTGATCAAATTTTGTTTTTCATAATTAAAAAGAAAGCAAAGTGTGGGCTACCTGATTCCAGCCCTGATTAACTGCCATGGATAACTGCCGTTTACTCGATTTGCTTGCCTTAACTGCGTTTACTCGATCTTGCTTCTAGATCTTAGCTTCTGTGATGCGTGCACCCCACACATGCGTGCACCCCTTAGGCTACTCCTAAATATATAGCCCACACTACAGGGTTAGGAGAGTGGGATTGTGGGAGCTGGTTTGGGATAATTTGGCAGCTGGGGCCAGCACACCAGGGGTGGTTAAATGATCAATGGCCTAGACCTGGCAGCATCTATATGCTTTTGCACCTTCCACCTGATAAGATCTACAGAGGCCCAAATCACAGGATATGAAGCAGTAAGTATTAAACAGTGCTAAGATGAATTATACTAAAGCTTTATCAATTTTACCACACCCTGAACGGTATAAACGCCCCCCCAAAAGAAATTCATGAATTGTTGGTTTTTGTTCATTCTGCCTCCCAAAAATCGTAATAAAAAGCGATCAAAAAATGTTATGTGCCCGAAAATGGTACCAATAAAAACGTCAACTCGTCCCGCCAAAAATAAGACCTCACATGACTCTGTGGGCCAAAATAAGAAAAAATTATAGCTCTCAAAATGTGATGATGCAAAAACTATTTTTTGCAATAAAAAGCGTCTTTTAGCGTGTGACAGCTGTCAATCATAAAAACCTGCTATAAATAGTAAATCAAACCCCCCTTTATCACCTCCTTAGTTAGGGAAAAATAATAAAATTAAAAAAATGTATTTATTTCCATTTGCCCCATTAAGGTTAGGGTTAGGGTTGGGGCTAAAGTTAGGGTTAGAGTTGGGGCTAAAGTTAGGATTAGGGTTAGGGTTGGGATTAGGGTTAGGGGTGTGTTAGGGTTAGGTTTGTGGTTAGGGTTGGGGGATTTAGGGGTGTGTTGAGGTTAGGGTTGGAGTTAGAATTGGGGGGTTTCCACTGTTTAGGCACATCAGGGGCTCTCCAAACGTGACATGGCGTCTGATGTCAATTCTAGTCAATTCGACGTTGAAAAAGTCAAGCGATGCTCCTTCCCTTCTGAGGTCTGCCATGCGTCCAAACAGTAGTTTACCCCCACATATGGAGTATCAGCGTACTCAGGACAAATTGCACAATAAATATCGGGGTCCAATTTCTTCTGTTACCCTTGGGAAAATAAAAAATTGTGGGCTAAAATATCATTTTTGTGGAAAAAAATATGATTTTTTATTTTTATGGCTCTACGTTATAAACTTCTGTGAAGCACTTGTGGGTTAAAAGTTCTCACCACACATCTAGATAAGTTCCTTTGGGGGTCTAGTTTCCAAAATGGGGTCACTTGTGGTTTTTCACTGTTTAGGCACATCAGGGGCTCTTCTAACGTGACATGACGCCCTCAGACTATTCCATCAAAGTCTGCAATGCAAAACGTCACTACTTCCCTTCCGAGCCCCGACGTGTGCCCATACAGTAGTTTTCTCCCACATATAGGATATCGGCGTACTCAGGACAAATTGAACAACAACTTTTGGGGTCTAATTTCTCCTATTACCCTTGGAAAAAAAAACTGGGGACTAAAAGATCATGTTTGTGGAAAAAATACGATTTTTTTTATTTTCTCGCCCGGGCGTTATAAACTTCTGTTGAAGCACTTGGGGGTTCAAAGTGATCACCACACATCTAGATAAGTTCCTTTGGGGGTCTAGTTTCCAAAATGGGGTCACTTGTGGGGGTTTTCCACTGTTTAGGCACATCAGGGGCTCTCTAAGCGCGACATGACACCCGCAGACCATTCCATCAAAGTCTGCATTACTAAACGTCACTACTTCTATTCTGAGCCCCGACGTGTGCCCACACAGTAGTTTTCTCCTACATATAGGGTATCAACGTACTCAGGACAAATTGGACAACAACTTTTGGGGTCCAATTTCCTTAGGAAAAATCAAAAATTGGGGACTAAAAATCATTTTGGTTATGACCAGGGCATTATAAACTTTAGTGAAACACTTGGGGGTTCAAAGTGCTCACCACAGATCTAGATAAGTTCCTTAGGGGGTCTAGTTTCTAAAATGTGGTCACTTGTGGGGGTTCCCACTGTTTAGGCACATAAGGGGCTATCCAAACACGACATGTCATCCAATCTCGATTCCAGCCAATTTGGGTTTGAAAAAGTCAAATGGCGCTCCTTCCCTTCCGAGCTCTGCCGTGTGCCCAAACAATGGTTCCCCACCACATATGGGGTATCAACGTACTCAGGACAAATTGGACAACAGCTTTTATGGTCCAATTTCTCCTGTTACCCTTGGGAAAATAAAAAAATTGATGACTTAAATATAATTTTTGTCAGACAAAAATAGGATTTTTTATTTTCATGCCCGGGCATTATAAACCTGTGTGAAACACTTGCTCACTACAGATATAGATAAGTTCCTTAGGGGTATAGTTTCCAAAATGGGGTCACTTGTGGAGGGTTTCCACTGTTTAGGCACATCAGGGACTCTGCAAACTGAACATGACACCCATTAAAGTCTGCATTCCAAAACGTCATTACTTCCTTTCCGAGCCCTGCTGTGTGCCCAAACAGTATTTCCCCCCCACATATGGGGTATCAGCGTACTGAGGACAAATTGGACAACAACTTTTGGGGTCCAATTTCCTTGGGAAAAATCAAAAATTGGAGACTAAAAAAATCATTTTTGTATGCACGGGCATTATAAACTTTAGTGAAACACTTGGGGGTTCAAAGTGCTCACAACAGATCTAGATAAGTTCCTTAGGGGGTCTAGTTTCCAAAATAGGGTCACTTATGGGGGTTCCCACTGTTTAGGCACATCAGGGGCTCTCCAAACGCGACATGGCGTCCAATCTATATTTGGTTTGAAAAAGTCAAACGGCGCTCCTTCTCCTTTCGAGCCCTGCTGTGCACCAAGACAGTGGTTTTCCCCCACATATGGGGTATCAGCGTACTAAGGAGAAATTGCACAACAACTTTTTCTGTCCATTTTCTCCTTTTACCCTTGTTAAAATAAAAAAATTGTTTGTAAAAGATCATTATTGTGACTAAAAAGTTAAATGTTCATTTTTTTCTTCCAAGTTGCTTCAGCTCCTGTGAAGCACCTGAAGGATTAATAAACTTCTTGAATGTGGTTTTGAGTACCTTGAGGGGTGCAGTTTTTAGAATGGTGTCACTTTTGGGTATTTTCTGCCATATAGACCCCTCAAAGTGACTTCAAATGTGAGGTGGTCCCTAAAAAAATACAATTTGTTGTAAAAATGAGAAATCGCTGGTCAACTTTTAACCCTTATAACTTTGTAACAAAAAAAATTTTGGTTCCAAAATTGTGCTGATGTAAAGTAGACATGTGAGAAATGTTATTTAGTAACTATTTTGTGTGACATATTTCTCTGTTTTAAGGGAATAAAAATTCAAAGTTTGAAAATTGCAAAATTTTCAAAATTTGCCATATTTCCATTTTTTTCATAAATAAACGCAAGTTATATTGAAGAAATTTTATCACTATCATGAAGTACAATATGTCAGAAGAAAACATTCTCAGAATCGCGAAGATCCGTTGAAGCATTCTAGAGTTATAACCTCATAAAGAGACAGTGGTCAGAATTGTAAAAATTGGCCCGGTCATTAACATGCAATACTCCCGCAGTGTAGTTCATTGGAGTTCGTGCTCTCACTTTACGGCACTACTGCTGCGTGAGAATTTTCCCATGCATCTGGGCCGCAAGTGACAGGACGAACTCCGATGACCTCTAGGCGGCGGAGTGATACACTGCGGGAGGATACCTCTTGTCACTATATTACCGGAGGCCCCTGTAGAGCGGTTAGATTTCCCGATGTGACAGCTCTACATGGGAGATCGTCGTGGGACACTCATTAATAAATGGATTACATCGGAAAAGGGAGTATTTGTGTTGGTTTATTATTTTATTTTTTTTGCATGTGATCGAGAGCATCGGGGATTAGCTGTTTGGTGAGTATGTGAATGTTTTGGTTTTTTTACTATTGAACACAGTAGCCGGATGATGGGACTACTATCTCATCATCGGCTAATGCTGTCACTGTTCTATGTGACAGTAAACATAGCCGAATGGGGCTAGTAGTCCCATCAGACGATGCCTGCCTACACACAGACACCTGCACACAGACAGCCGCACAGACACTCGCAGACACGCACACACACAGAAACCCGCAGACAGACCCGCATATCTTCTCCGCTCACACATAGTCTCCACCCACACACTCTTTCTCCTGCCTTTCTGCAGCATTTTTTGCAAGCACATCCGCAGCAAATCCTCAAATCTTTTTACACCTGCAGTTTTGCTGCGGATTTGACTGACTCAATGGAAGTCAATGGGTGCTGAAACGCTGCAGATCCGCAAAAAGAATTGACATGCTGCAGAAAATAAAAGGCTGTGAATCCGCATGGATTTTTCCGCAGCATGTGCACTCCAATTCAGGATTCCCATAGATTAATATTGTTTGTGCAATACACTGCGGATTTGGTGCAATTCCGCGTTTACAAAAAGGCTGCGGATCCGGAACAAAATCCGCAACGTGTGCACATACCCTTACTGCACCAATTTACATGCCGAATGAATGCAATTACATGCAATGAAACCAGCTTATTATATAGAATCTTGCTCCTAATATTTCACACAACATCAGCACCTGGTTTTCTCTCACATTATGTGCACGGTCAGGTTTGTGTCCATTACTTACTTGGGAAGAGATGGCACCGGGGGAGAAGATGGGAAGAAGACAATCCGGCAGAGGCAGTGTCATGGTCTGGGCAATGTTCTGCTGGGAAACCTTAGCATTCACGTTGATATGACAAATGTACAGACCAAGTCCACCCCTTCATGGCAATGTCATTAATAATCATAATAATAATAATTTTATTTCTATAGCGCCAACATATTCCGCAGCACTTTACATTATAGAGGGGACTTGTACAGACAATAGACATTACAGCATAACAATAAACACAGATCAAAGTAGATACCAAGAGGAATGAGGGCCCTGCTCGCAAGCTTACAATCTATGAGGAAAAAGGGGAGACACGAAAAGTAGATGGTAACAATTAATTTCATTGTTCGGACCAGCCATAGTGTAAGAATCGGGTGTTCATGTAATTCTGCATGAACCAGTTAACAGCCAAAGTATGTAACAGTACAGACACAGAGGGCTATTAAATGCATAAAGAATGTGAGAACATGATACGAGGAACCTGGTAATTGTAAAAATTTTGAATGGGCAACACAGGGATATTTAGGTTAATGCGTTGAGGCGATAGGCCAGTCTGAATAAATGCGTTTTTAGGGCACGCTTAAAACTGTGGGGATTGGGGATTAATCGTATTAACCTGGGTAGTGCCTTCCAAAGAATTGGCGCAGCACGTGAAAAGTCTTGGAGACCGGAGTGGGAGGTTCTGATTATTGAGGATGTTAGCCTCAGGTCATTAGCAGAACGGAGGGCACGGGTAGGATGGTAGGCTGAGACAAGGGAGGAGATGTAGGGTGGTGCTGAGCCATGGAGTGTTTTGTGGGTGAGGGTAATAAGTTTGTACTGGATTCTGGATTGGATGGGCAACCAGTGTAATCACTGGCACAAGGTAGAGGCATCGGTGTAACGATTGGTGAGGAATATGATCCTGGCTGCAGCATTCAAGACAGATTGGAGAGGGGAGGGTTTGGTAAGAGGGAGACCGATTAGTAGAGAGTTACAATGGTCAAGGCGAGAATGAATAAGAGAAACAGTAAGAGTTTTTGCAGAGTCAAAATTAAGAAAGGGTCGAATTCTAGAAATGTTTTTGAGGTGCAGATAACAAGAGTGAGCCAGTGATCGGATGTGGGGGGGGGGTGAATGAAAGCTCAGAATCAAGTATGACCCCAAGACAACGGGCATGTTGCTGGGGAGTAATGGTGGAACCACACACGGAAATGGCAATGTCGGGCAAAGGTAGGTGGAGGAAACACAATGAGTTGTTTTTGATCGGTTCAGTTTCAGATAGAGGGAGGACATGATGTTGGAGACAGCGGTAAGACAATCACTGGTGTTTTCTAAAAAGGCAGGCGTGATGTCAGGAGTAGAGGTGTAAAATTGGGTGTCATCAGCATAGAGATGGTACCGGAAACCAAATCTACTGATTGTTTGTTCAATAGGGGCAGTATACAAAAAGAAGAGGAGGAGACCTAGAACCGATCCTTGAGGAACTCCAACAGTAAGGGGAAGATGAGAGGAGGAGGAGCCAGTAAAAGATACAGTGAAGGAGTGGTCAGAGAGATAGGAGGAGAACCAGGAGAGAACGGTGTCCTTAAAGGCCGATGGAGCGGACCATAGTGAGGAGGAGTTGATAATCCACAGTGTCGAATGCTGCAGAGAGATCCAAGAGAATTAGCATGGAGTTGTAAAGGGCCGGTGTATTGGAAGCTATATGATGTTTTACCTCTGCATTTCAAAGGCGTGAGGGTGTTCTCCTCCCATGAGGGAGCATACAGAGCAATTAGAGTCAGAGTGCAAAATCACGTCAAACAGTTCTGCTTTATTTTCCTCCGGGCACAGCACATCCAAGACACCATAAGCACCTCTTACACGATTCCAGCAACACATTCTTCACTAGGCTGCGTCTTCTCTGCTTCAACACCAGAATGGACCAATAAGTATTGGCGGGACGAGGAGCCCGGTGAAAACGACACTTCAATTGCTTCCCCTGGAGACACTTCAATCCAGCATAAGAAAGACACATTTACTAGGTCGTCCACCCCTTCTCTTGGTTATCCTGCCTGGATACTTCTGATAGCCCACTCGCTTCCACGCTTCAGCACGACCTCTTCTGCTGAGCGTTATCACAGTGGTTCTTCCACTGGACTACTCCTGTGTAAACCCACTCTCTCTGGGTCCACACCACCGCGTCTATCCAACTCTAGCTTCTTCAGGGTTGCTGGTCCCCTATTCTTCCTACCCTATGCTTAGGGCCCAGGAACGTGGACGTCCTCACACTAGCAAGGTCCACCCCGACTGTCCTCCGCTACGAGAACTTCCTGACAGATTCCCGCTTGGAGGCAATCCTTCCCTAGCAACAAGTCCCTAACTACTGTCCCTAACAGAATGGATGTGCTGACTGACCCCATCTAGTGGCCAAACCCAATTACTGCGTGGACATCTTTTTATAACTTACTAACTCAGCAGCTCTAACGTGCCCCCATTAGTGGGTCCCTCACGCAGTATAATGTCAACCCATGAGACTAGGCAATATACATTATGTAGTTACACTATACTTCCATAGTGCCCTCCTCTAATGACCCCCAGGACCCTGGAAGACCACTGTAACCTTACTCCAGTGTCCTCTAAGACCCCCAGACATAACTACCTTACTATACCCATATATACTAATCAATACACAATATGTATTTACATCGACACAATTAAAGGGGATGAAACCTTAAAGGGTTAATACCCTAGAGCCCCTTACAGAGGAGTAGTGACCATTAGATTTAGCTGTTAGAAGATTATTAGAAACTTTAGTGAGGGCAATTTCAGTAGAGTGTAGAGAGCACAAACCGGATTCTAGAGGGTCGAGGAGAGCGTTATCTGAGAGATAGCGGATAAGTCAGGCGTGGACCAGGCGTTCTAGGAGTTTAGAGATGAAGGAAAGATTAAAGACAGGTCTATAGTTAGTGGCACAATTTTGGTCGAGGGATGGTTTTTTAAGTAATGGCTGTATGATGGCATGCTTAAATGAGGAGGGAAAGATACCGGAAGAGAGAGAGAGGTTGAATATTTTTGTAAGGTGAGTGGTGACAGCAGGGGAAAGGGACTGGAGGAGATGTGACGGAATGGGGTCACTGATGCAATTAGTAGGGCGAGAAGATGCAAGGAGCCTGATTACTTCTTCTTCTGTGACTGGTTCAAAATCAGAGAGTGAGCTATATGCAGTGGGGAGCGAGGACAGTGCATGGTATGAGGGGATTGGGAGATGATTTCCTGTCGGATATCGTAAATTTTTTCTTTGAAGTAACTGGCCAGATCGTCAGCTCGGAGATCTGTGGTTGGGGATTGCACTCTTGAGTAGGGAATGAAAATTGTAAAAGAGACATTTAGGATTATTGGATAGTGAGGTGATGAGGGTGTTGAAATAGGTTTGTTTGGAGAGGTGAAGGGCAGTGTTGTATGTTTTAAGTCATTCCCTCCTGTAGTGGCCCTTATAGCAGTATACTTTCCTCTGCGACACTGAGGAACATGACAAAGAGATAAAGGTGATGACTTTTCTTTAAATTTTCCAGATCTCAGTCGTTCTTCCATTTGTGGGATGTGCTGGAAAAATGTTTAATCCTTGGAGGTCGCACTTCACAACCTACTGGACCTAATTCAGGACTGGGCAAGTTATGTTGTTTGCACTTTTGTTTTTCCCTCATCTTCCTAAAGCCATCCATAACTTTTTATTTTCAGTCCACATAGACTTACCGGGCTTGTTCTTTGTGTGCTGGCTGAGTTGTAGCTTTGAATATCGCTATTCATTTCACCATACAATGCCCTGAATAACTGGAAAAAAATCCTAATGGGGCAAAATGCTGAAACATAGGCAATTCCGCTAATGTTTTTTGGGGTTTGTTTTTACAGCGTTCATTAGATAGTTATAATGACCTGGTAGCATGATTCTCCGGGTCAGTATGATTACCAAACTTGAATATTTTATTATTTAAATGGTGAAAATAAAAATTCAGAATTTTGTAAAAAAAAAAAATAAATTGGTTTGAGTTGCCATTTTCCAAGAGTTGTAATGTTTTTTACTTTTCTGTCAATGGTACTGGGTAATTGCATTTTTTATTTGCATGGCAAGCCACCATTTTCATTTATACTATTTTGGGGTCCATGTGATGTGATTGCTTTTTATTGTATTCTTTTAGGGAGGTGTACGACTAAAGAACCATGATTCCAGAGTTTTGATTTCTTTTCTTGGGACGGCATTTACCAATTGGGTTAATTAGTTTTACATTTTAATAGATCGGCCATTTCTGGACACGGCAATGCCAGATATGTTTATTTATTTTTAGATTTCTTTATTTTTAATGGGAGAAAAGAGGGGGGCTGATTAAAATTTGTATAATTTTAAAAACTTTTTTTTTTACTTTTTATTTTGTCAGTTTCCATGGGGAGATCTATTATACTATATTCAGCAATACCAGACTATTGCAGTATATAGTGTAAATCCTGGTCTTCTTTGATGCTCAGCATATGGCCGAGGTCACACTACCGTAGAATACAGACGAGTGCTATGTGAGAAAACATCGCATAGCACTTGGACCAGTGTTAATCTATGGGGAAGCTCACATCACTGTTTATTTTCTCGGGCGTATTCAGCGTGTGTGTAAAATCGCAGCATGCTGCGACTGGCGCCGAGACTCGCTAGTGCAAGCCTAAGGGTGCGAGAAAAAAAAATCGCACATGACTCGGACCATGCTAGTGCTGTCCAATTTTTACTCACCGGTGTCCTTTAAAAAGCCGGCAATTCATGTGCCATGTACAGTAAAATCACACTGACAGGTTAGAATAGAATAGATATTGTAACATTTCCAGGGGGGTTTAGCTCTAGGATCGCTGTCTGGGTAGACAGAATGGCATGAAAACAGTTCATTCAGACAGCAGTTCTGGTGTAAAACTGGCCGCAACCAGCTTTATTAAAGTCCACAGCAAACAGATTAAAACAAAGCATAAACAGAAAACCTGGGCTTGTCTAGCCTCTAATTACACTTAGATAGATGGCCCTCTCTATCCGGGACCCAGACTCTACCAGTCTGTGCCCAAAACAACACATATGATCTCTGTTACCAGTATGGAGTTTCACAGACACTCCTCTTTATGTCTGAAGGCAACTCCAACATCCAGACTTGAGAGAGGTCACCTCCTATTCAGTAGTCACCAGCATGGAGTGTCGCAGAGTCTCCTCTTTGTGTCCGGGGTACCTCGAGCACCCAGACAGAGAGAGCCCACCTCCCGGAGTCTCCTTCCGTGCCTGGACTCCTGTCCAGACTGAATGAGCTCCCTGACTGTGCTCCCAAGCACCTACTTCTGGCTTCCTAATCAACACCTGAGTGGATTCAGGTCTGAGCTGCAAGCGTGTACTGAATGGCAGGTGTAGTGACCTTTCTTTACCACCAGGTTTACAAAGCCACACATTTCGCTCATACCAGTCAGCAAGGTACTTTGGTGAAATATACACCTCATTCACCACATATTCCTTCACTGTCTCACATATCCCCCCCCTCTTCTCCAGACCGGAGGGCTGGTCATCCAGACCGGAGGGCTGGTCAACAATCCTAAAGAGACAGTGAACTCCGGACCAGTTATGTCCAACACCAAGTTCATCTTCACCATTGTCATCTGTATCTTCACTTAAAGCAACCGCACTACGCTGTACCGTCCCAGGCCTATGCTCTCTGCGGGCCTCGGGTGTCCTGCACGGTTTCAGCTTGACTTTAGTGCCAGCCTCAGTCTCGGTATAGTGGCTCACCAGATAAGTACGACCAGGCACGTCAGAACAGCTCTGCTGATTCTTCCTCAGAAACTTTCGTACCTCCTGTTTTTGGGGCACTGACCCTGTGTCACCAACTGTCACAGGAGGTATAGGGGTTTTCTCTAATTCCCCCTGAACTTTCTTTAGCACATCTACTTTCTTAAATATCAGCTGATTCATAAATTCTATCTCACAGAACCCAAGCGCCTCTGTCATGGTCTCTGACCATTCCGAGCCACACTGTTCAAACAATTGGCACTGTAGAGGGAGCTGATCGTTTTTCTTGGTCGGTACACATAATTTATCCTCTTCTGGTACAGGCTCACTTTGCATAAGACTCAGAGCTCTTACTTCTTTCTCCAGGAGATCCTCATGGCTACGCATCTTCTCCTGTAGTTGTTGGACGTCCTTTACGTCTTCGGCCCCTTCTTCAGGCTCTTCTGGTAGGACATGCTCAGAAGCCCTACCATCAGTCTTCTTTTCCACCACGTTCTGCATCCCATCTGAGCTCCCGTGTATCGGCAGCGGCAACGGAGCGACACATCGCCCCTCCCACTCACTGGGACGTGGTTCAAGTGTAGACTCCATGAAAATGCGCCTGAGCTCACCAAGGCCAACCCGAGGTCTCAAAATCTCATCTTGGGATTTATCCAGATCCTTTGGGTCGCTCGGGAACTCTGATGGCGCACCGGGCGCCGAACTTCCGGCCCGAGCTTCGCGAGTCGCAGCCACGGATCCGGACAGTACACCGTCCACGCCGCTGTCTCCGGCAGAAACATATTCCGGGGCAGAGTCATTCCCCACATCTTCAGTCTTGTTCCTCACAGCTTCACTTGAGACATCAGCCTCTGGTGAGGCACCTGGCCTGGTGTCCACCACTTCCATGGCTTTCTCCACCTCTGCAGCATCACCTTCAGAGTCCTTGGCCTGATGCAGATCCACACCATACATTGATAACTTCTCATTTTCAACAGCATCCACTTGTGCTGTGTTCAGTTTCAGAGTCCTGTCTTTCACCTTAGTCTTCGCCAGGGAACCGGCCAACTGTACCACATCTTCAGATGCCATCCTCCGTCCGACTGCAAGGTCAGCCTCAGCCTTCCTCTCAGGACTCTCAATCTCCTCTGCTACCATGCCTTCCTCACTTGCACTGGTTGCTTTATTGTCATCAGATGACTCAGTATCACCACCACTATCCCTGTCTGACCCCCTTTTCTCAGCCACATCTGGCTCACTTTCAGGGTTAGACACTTCATTTTCATTCACATCCGGCTCACTGTCAGGGTTATACAATTCATTCTCATTCACATCTTGATCTGGAACCTTAGTTAACATGTCATCCACAACATTAACTTCACCATCTGGTCCCTGGTTTCCCTCAGGTGGTCCCTCAAGTATGTGACTATGTGATAACCCCAGCACTATACTTCCATATAGCTCAGGTACCAGGAGCTGACTCACGACCTCTCCCTGGACCCCAGTGTCCCCACACAACAGGCTACTGTTCATGGCAGCATGAGGAAACCTCTCCTCAGAGCCAGGCCCCTGGGAACCCCATTCAGAACAACTACATTTTCCGGTGCCGTTTCAAGAGTGGGGCCTCGCACCGGCTCACTCCCAAAATCGTCACAGGAGCCAGGCAGGTCAGGGACACTCGGCTCCCGAGAACCACCATCCCCGCCTCCCAACACCACCCGCAAAGAAACCCCACCTCCATCACGGTCATCATCAGTATCATCACTATTATGATTAGCATCATCATCATTATCAATATCAGCATCATCATCATGGTCATCATCATTATCATGATAATCATTATCATTATCAATATTATCATGGTCATCATCATTATCACATAAGTTTAACGGCCCACTAGCATTGTGTTCCGCCCCTCGGGACTGGGCACCCCCAGTAGGAGCTTCATCACACTGTCCATCAGAAACATTTTTCCCCCAGAGATCCTTAGACCGGGGAAAGTCATTACCCAATATGACAGGGTGCACCAGGTTTTTCACTACCCCCACTTCATATGAAACCTCCCCGAGTTTAGGGACCAAGTCCACGGCAGTCTCTGGGTAGACTTTGGTGTCTCCATGGATGCACACCATACTCAGGTGCTTATCAGGGATGAAGTCCCTATCAATCAGGCTGTCACATACGGAAGTCACTGGACTCTCTGAGTCCAAGAGGGCCTGCGCTGGGCAGCCATCTACAACCACCGGGGACCCCTGTGGTCCAGTCTCTTCGGCTGAGGTGGACACACACACAGGTTCTGCGCAGAGAGAGAGGGACCTGCCAACATCACGGCACATAGGCTCCCCCTCTATTGGACAGTTCGCTGCAATTTCACGCCAGCTCCAACACTGTCCATCACACTCTCCCACCCACATGTCCCCTCGGGCCTGAACCCGCTTATCAGCATACCCCATGCCCCCAACAGCTGGAACGCTCTTACCGCGAGAGTTCAGCGTCCGGGAACTCTGAAGTGACGTCCGCTCAGACGGCTGGTCACGGAGGCAGTCTTTGGGGCCAAAGTACCTTTCTCTCTGTACCTCAGGAGGAAGTGCTCGGGTGTAACGGTCCACTGTCACCTCTTCGACCCTTTGGGCAGTGTTGCTGACGGCAGACTCCCAACTGTATCTCCAGTCATGGACTCTCCTGGCATTGGCTGCAACCGTAACACCCAGCCGGGTAAGAATCGCCGCTTTCAACTTGGCATAGTCTTCGCTGTCCTGCTTGCTCAGGTCAGCCCAGACTTTTTGGGGTTCCCCAATCAGATAGGGTACGACCGCCATGGCCCATTCAGATAGTGGCAGATTCTCCTTCTCTGCCAGTCTCTCAAACCTAGTAAGATATACCTCCACATCATCACGAGGTGTCATTTTTCTCAAGGACCGTCTTACCGCCTTCTTTATAGCGGACAACGCCGGTGCCTTCACAACATTACTTCGGGACGCGGCACCGAAATCCTTTTTTGGTGCTGTCATCTGCTCAACAAATAACCGGTTATTCTCCTGCTGCTGCTGCAGGAATTGCTGCTGGGCCTGCTGCATGTGCTGCTGGTGCTGCAGGCGCTGCTGCTCCATGCTCTGCTGCATGCTTCGCTGGGCCTGCACCAGGTACTCAACGAGCTCCTCCATACTGCCGGACTCATCTGTCTCAATCACAGCAGTCTTATGTTGCATATTAACTTGCGCCATTTGTTCAAACAGTGCCTCCATGCTGTCAGATATCTCTGTCTTCACAACGGCAGACTTCAGTCAAGGCATACACACTACACAGCTTTTTTCCACAGAAAATTCAGCCTTGCTGTGCAAACACCCTTTTTTTTTTTTTCTTTTGCAAAGTCTATTAGGGCTACTGTCTCTTTAAGACTGCTCCACAGACGTTTCTCTTGCTGCTGCACATTCCACAGTCATTTTCACAACAAGTTCAGCTTTGCTGTGCATACATTTTCTCTCTGCAGACCCTATCAGGTCCACTGTCTCTCCAAGACTGCTCCAAACAGACGTTTCTGCTGACACACTTTTTTTTTTTTTTTCTGCTGCTATTTCAATAGACTTCACCTTTAATGCTGTCTCTCGCCACTGTGCTGCATACACACTCCAGCACTAACTGTATCAGGCACTGCGCTGCCCCAGCATTCTCCGCCAATTGTAGCCTTTCCAGGGGTATTTAGCTCTAGGATCGCTGTCTGGGTAGACAGAATGGCACGAAAACAGTTCATTCAGACAGCAGTTCTGGTGTAAAACTGGCCGCAACCAGCTTTATTAAAGTCCACAGCACACAGATAAAAACAAAGCATAAACAGAAAACCTGGGCTTGTCTAGCCTCTAATTACACTTAGATAGATGGCCCTCTCTATCCGGGACCCAGACTCTACCAGTCTGTGCCCAAAACAACACATATCACATATGTTACCAGTATGGAGTTTCACAGACACTCCTCTTTATGTCTGAAGGCAACTCCAACATCCAGACTTGAGAGAGGTCACCTCCTATTCAGTAGTCACCAGCATGGAGTGTCGCAGAGTCTCCTCTTTGTGTCCGGGGTACCTCGAGCACCCAGACAGAGAGAGCCCACCTCCCGGAGTCTCCTTCCGTGCCTGGACTCCTGTCCAGACTGAATGAGCTCCCTGACTGTGCTCCCAAGCACCTACTTCTGGCTTCCTAATCAACACCAGAGTGGATTCAGGTCTGAGCTGCAAGCGTGTACTGAATGGCAGGTGTAGTGACCTTTCTTTACCACCAGGTTTACAAAGCCACACATTTCGCTCATACCAGTCAGCAAGGTACTTTGGTGAAATATACACCTCATTCACCACATATTCCTTCACTGTCTCACAATATATACAGATAGAATACATAAATATATAAATGTCAGTGACACATACATATACTGTATATATGTATTTATATTGCATAGATAGATAGAAGAAAAGCCGGTAATTCATCTGCTGTGTTCTGTAAAATCACTGCAGGAGCCGACAGGATAGAAGAGATGGATTACATACAGTAATTACAAATAGAATAGGTAGACATATAGATGTCTGTGACAACTACAATTAGTACAGTGAGTGTGCAAATTACTGGACATGTATTTAATTAGTAAAAGATTATTTTCCAGAAAAAAATGGCGTGGGCTCCGGCTCAATTTTCGTAACCAGCAGAGGGAAAGCTGGGGGCAGATGTTTATAGCCTGGGAAGGGGGTAATACCCATGGAGCTTCCCAAGCTATTGATATCAGCTCACAACTGTATACTTAGCCTTTACTGGCTATTAAAATGGGGGACCCCCCAAAAAAATGATGTGGGGTCCCCCTATAATTTATAACCAGCAAAGGCTATGCAGACAGCTGTGGGCTGATATTAATAGCCTAAGAAGGGGCCTTGGATGCTGGCCTCCCAGGCTAAAAATATCAGCTCTCAGCCGCCCCAGAAAAGGCGCATCTCTAAGATGCGCCAATTTTGGCACTTAGCCTCGCTCTTCCCACTTTCTTGGTGGCAAGTGGGGTAATAGTTGGGGGGGTTGATGTCACCTTTGTATTGCCAGGTGACATCAAGACCCGAGGTTAGTAATGGAGAGGCGTCAATAAGACACCCCCATTGCTAACCCCATAGTCACATTGTAAGAAAACACAGATACCCAGAAAAAGTCCTTTAATTGAAAGAAATGCACAGACTCCTTTAATATTTCTTAATTAAACCATACTTACGACGTCGCCCATTCCCTCGATACCCTCGTCATCTGCAAAAGAGGTAAAAAAAACAAACAACAAAATTCCTCACCTTTACGCAGAGATGCTTTTAATTCAAAAGTCCCATGACGGGTTCAGCTCTGCTACATCTAGATGGCAGGCTGCTTGGTGCGACCATGCAGCCTGTCATCCAATGGAGAAACTGAGCACTGTGTGCTCAGTGTCTTCCTGTGAACTGCTATTCCCTGTCTGACGACACCGCAAGCGTGAGAAAGTTCTCCTGCTCACGGTGCCATCTGACAGGTCCTGGTCATGAACTCACTTCTCCTTTCTGAAGTCAGCATGAGCGGTGGGAAAATGTATCTAAAATGTCCCACAGCACTTACGCCATCGTCACATAGGTGAAGTGAGTTCATTGGCCGTGAACTCTCAGGACCTATCAGACGGCACCGTGAGCAGGAGAACTTTCTCACACTCGCGGTGCCCTCAGGGAATAGCAGTTCCAGCGCAGGATGTACAGTTGCATACGTGTAGGGGTTAAAGGATTTTCTCCTTCTTGGTGGCAGATACCACAGTACACCTTATTTTGTCTTGTAGAGTCTATGCCTTGACGCACCAGAGCTATTTTGTTAGCATTTGGGGGTCCTACCTGATGGCATCCCTGGCTCCTCTTTGGATTAGCTGGCCTGGTGCTAAGTCATCGTTGCGGTGTGATGCACATGTGACGTCGCACCGGACGGCTCTCAGGACTCCTGCCCGGTGGCCACAGATTACTCACCTGGGTGCTAGACTGGGTCCTGCAAATCAATTAGCCTCATCTGTACTTATGATTGATCAGAGTATAATGTGTCTTTATAGTTGAGCTTCTGACTTGATAAATTATTAAATTCTGGCTGCATGCAACTTCCAATAGAGGGGTGCATTCAAATTTATACAACTGGTATGACTCAATGGGTGTTCATATTATGCAGTGATCTCCCCCAATGGCAGCCATGTTAGGTACACCATGCGCAATAACATAAATTAGCTGATAAATATCAGCATAAAAAGACTGTTGCCTCTTAAAAAAAAACTCTGTGCCATCTTCTGTCATATGCAAAGATGTAAAAGCATCAGTCAAGTATAAAATTAGTAAAATTACGCCCATGCCTTACATGACTAGGGATCCATTTTCTGCATTGCTTCTCCAGATTGGAATTGTTGCATGCATTCTCATAGATGTCCTTTAGATGGCAGCACCTTGTAATGTTATATCACATTGTACCATAATTATTGATAGGAGTAATTGGAAAGGTCGCCGTTTCCCCCTTCTCTCAGAGCTATTGTCACAAACTAGGCTGGGGTACTGTGCGGAGACTTAACATTGGACCTGGGGCGAGTAAGTAAAGCTCAGTTTGTGTTTTTTTTAC
Organism: Oophaga sylvatica; assembly: GCA_033576555.1. Classification (NCBI taxonomy): domain Eukaryota; kingdom Metazoa; phylum Chordata; class Amphibia; order Anura; family Dendrobatidae; genus Oophaga; species Oophaga sylvatica. The sequence continues at coordinate 120,772,129 of JARQOD010000003.1, read as the reverse complement.
ACCTAAAGGTATGTGCGGCGCGCACAATGTCACTTAAACTCTAGCAGTGTTTTTCATGGAATTTCATTTTAGTCGTCTTTTGCTACTTATATTAAACTTGTATGTACAGTATAAAGTAGCGACTGGCTTCCAAGAAATCTCGTCTGAAGAACAGACCCCTCACTTCTTTTAAGCGCTTTGCGGCTTTAGAAACCCAAAGTAGTTAGAAGTTGAAAAGACTTATGTGCACAGCAAGTCGTTTTTACATTGCAGTGCACATGTTCATTTTTTTTAGCAATTTTGAGCCTGCATCCACAAGATTTTTGAAAGGGGATGACCCCTTCAAGTGAGATATACCGCTGACAGAGGTGTGAATCAGTGACTTCCTCACTGTCCGCTATGCAAACACATTAGAAGAGTTATCCAGTCCCAAACTGTTAAGTCTGCAGTCGTTCTGTGTGACTGCAGACTTACGAACATGCACTGTGTGCTGCGGGGATTCGCCAGTTTCTGACTCGGGACCTGAGGGTATGTGTGCGTTATACATACTCCCGGCATGAGCCCGTCTAGTGGGCGCGACGTCGCTCCATGCATTTGTATGGAGAGGGTCCGCACCCCGTCTAGTGACACAGCCGTCCAGTCAGCGTGGCCAACTAAAGGGCACGGCCTCGCCCCATACAAGTGTATGGATGGAAGGCTGCACCCACTAATCGGTAATATGTATAATGCATGCATACATACCCTCCGTTCCTCGGTCAGAAACCGGCGAATCCTCGCAGTGTGTGCAGTGGGTGGATTCATAAGTCTGCAGTCATAGAGAATGACTGCAGACTTATCGATTTGGATCAGAAAACCGCTTTAATGCTCGGCCGAATCGAACATGCATGTGTAAGGGGTGAAATAGTTAAAATGGGTTATTTGACACCGAAATATTTTGCATCGGAGGTCAGTAATGTCAATGACGTTATAACCCCATACACCTGCCGCAATGCATGCAGGATCAGCAGGTGTAGTGCACGTGTCCTGTTCATTAAAATAGAACACAATTACAATAACTGCCCATCAAGAACGCGTTCGATCAAGTGTGTGGGTTCGTAACATCATCGGCACTGTTCACCTCCGATGCAGAAGTAAATGGTGCTATATAATACCTTTGAGCATGTGGTGCATGTGGTGCACCACACCAGACCCTCTTTTCTTACCTGTGCACCTTCCGACTGTTGTCCGTGCTTCTAGTATATTGTTTGTTCCAGGTTGTTGTCCAGGTTTTCTGTGCCATTCCAAACTGTTCTCAACCCCATTTTAGCTGGTGGTAGTAACCTGTAGAAGAATGTAGTCTTCACAGGGACTAGGTGGAACGAACACCGTGGAAAATACACTCTAATTATACACCAAATGTGGATGGGGCCGTAGGACTTCCTGAGTAAAGTATTTAGGAGTGTGGTGGTGTCAAGTAGCTTCTGAAAGGAGCCACTCTTTTATCATTGCTATGGAGTCCCCAGTCATCTGGGAATCTACAACTAATATCACCGCAGACGTGGATGTTAGGGTAAGTGCACACAATGTCTTTTAATCTCGGGCGAACTTGACGAGTTTTCAAGCAGAAGACGCTTCAGGGAAGCTCCAGCATTGTTCTTCACTGAAGCGTAGTTTTTGACACTTCTTCGGTGATCATTTCTGGAAGCCACCAGAGGAATTGTCAGGCCAGTTCTTTTTACCGCTTTGTGTCTTTTGAAGCTTGAAGTGGTTAAAAGAAGCTCAGAAAGACTAACCACATGCACGGAAAGCCGTTTCGCCATTGCAGTCCCTATGGTCATTCTTTTCAGCAGTTGTTTAAGAGCTTTTTCAGGCAAATTTCGAAGCGAACCTACCTGAAAAAGACACAGTGTCCTCAAATCCTTAGAGTTCCTGTCCACAAAAGAAAAAAAATCTGGTCTTCAATGAAGTTTCGAGATATCAACATTTCTTTTTAGGATCAGCCAGGGGGCTTTCATCTGAACTGGTGACATTGTCACCACCGAGTGTGGGAAGAATAATTCTCAGTTGTGAAAAGCACCTCCACAAATCACAAAGGTTGGAGAAAGGTTAGAACCTGCAGCCAAGAGGCCCGACCTTCTCCAGCTCTCAGAAATTCTCTTTCTGTGCCAGAGTGGAATAAACACCTTTCGGAGAGTAACCTGTGACTTTACAGTCCTATAAAACTCCCCTGAAAGGCCAAGTTCTCTAACAATAATGACTTTTAGAATAACAGGCCGCGAGTCGTGTAAAGGATTTGCAGGAAGCTGAAAAATAAATATTTGACCAAGTTAAAAGAAAACTAAACCTATGAGCAAAGTTTTTTGGCACCTTGGAGAGCCTTAAGCCCCAGATTGTCACTCTTGGTACCAGAGCACTTTGTAAGTTTTTGCTAATCTGGGCATCTGTTGATAGGCGAGCAGGATCCAGGAAATGAAAGGAAGGGAAAGCCAGTGTTTTCTTTGTAATTACTGGATATGTTTTATGATCGGCCGGCTATTGTAGTGCCTACGTCATGTGAGTTATGTGCTGGTGTAAAGTAAGCTGACATCATGGCTGGAACATGAAAGGTCGCTTGATGAAACGTTCCAGATTCTCGTCACGCGGAGTGCGAAATTTTCCTATCTGAAGCTTCTAATAACACGGATGGAGAGACCTTTCTAAGGAGCGAAATATAAAAACTGCGCAGGAACTAGCGCCTCTGGGGAGACACCAAGGAGGAAAAATCTAGACAAATGTTTTCTGATGAATTTTTCAGAAGACTGCTCAGATGACAATGCAGTGACCAATTTGCCTCTGATTGCAAATTTATTTTTCGATTTCAGATCTCTGGTTGCTAATTGATTTATTGCTTGGGTTTAATTCACAAGTTGCGGATTTGTTGCAGAGATTTCTAAAAATCTGTACGGTACATGTGAATGGGGCTGTATCTGCAGCAGGTGCATGGATTTCTGCAGGCCCTGTTCACATGAGTGAGACAGTCATAGAAATTTCTGCAACAAAACTGCTGTTTATTAAATTCAGTTTGGTTCATTCATGCTGTATAAATATGCTCTTATAGGGGTTGTCCAGTTGCTGTCACTTCATGTCTGGTTCTGGGAAACACTGCTGACGTTGTGGGTCTTGTTGGACGGCTCAATGATTGACAGTCTGCTCAATATGCTGCAGAGCGGTGGTGTGATTACAGCGTGGTCACAGTATAGTGAGCGATGACTTAGGAGCTCCCTGCACTGCCCCAATGACCGAAGCCAGTGGTTTTAGGGAGAATATAAGTTAATTTTCTTCCTGTAGCCTTTTCTCCAATTAACAAGATATAGAGGATTTGATCGCTATTTACTTTAAGATTACTTCTATATCTGCAGGTAAATACTGTTGTGACACATTACCTTTAAAATGGCAAATTGCAAATCTGTTCATATAAATTTTATTGTCCAAAAATATAGTTATTATATTCTTATTCATAGGGCACAGTATTATAGTAGTTACATTTTTATACATAAGTACAGTATTGTACTAAACTTTTTGTACATATGAGCAGAATTACAACAGTTATATTCTTGTACACAGGGGGAAGTATTATAGTAGTTATATTCTTGTACATAGGAGTGGTATTATAGTAGTTATATTCTTGTACGTAGGGGCAGTATTATAGTAGTTATATTCTTGTACATAGGGACAGTATTATAGTAGTTATATTCTTATATATAGGGGCAGTATTATAGTAGTTATATTCTTGTACATAGGGGCAGTATTATAGTAGTTATATTCTTGTACATACGGACAGTATTATAGTAGTTTTATTCTTATATATAGGGGGCAGTATTATAGTAGTTATATTTTTGTACATAGGGGACAGTATTATAGTAGTTATATTCTTGGACATAGGGGGCAGTATTATAGCAGTTATATTCTTAAACCTAGGGGACAGTATTATAGTAGTTATATTCTTGTATATAGGGGCAGCATTATAGTAGTTACGGTATATTCTTGTACACAGGGACAGTATTATAGAAGTTATATTCTTGTACTTGGGGCATTATTTTAGTAGTTCTACATAGTAGTATTCTGCTACGTATAGTACAATATTACAGTAGTTGCTTTCTTGTAGTTAGCAGCAATATTATATTAGTTACATATGGGGAAGTACGGTATTAAAAGTTATATTCTTGTCCATTACAGGAGTGCAATAATTGTTATATTCTTGTCCAAAAAAAGCAGTATTAAAGCAAAAAGCTGTAAATATAAACTCTATGCCTTCTCAGATTAGCAATAGTGTACAACTCGCCACAAGTTTCCACAAGAGCCTCATAAATTACAGTGTTCTGTTACAGCAACTTATATACAGATGATATACGCTTGTTTTAACTTGAATTTTGTCTTGCAACGTTTTCTTATCCATGATTTGTGGCAACCTTGTGAGTACAGAAATGAAAATCACATTACTGTATATCACGTTAGATTGGCTTCCATCATTGCTACATACAGTTTTCTGCTCCATGGCAGTCAGCTGTATACATTTGTGAACCTCCCCAAGACTAAATCTGCTTTGTCGCAAAAAGTACAAAGTAATGGAAAGTATGAGAATTTCAGGTTTGCGTTAGTGGAAGATAAGATAGGCAATGTCATTTCCAGTATCATTACAAGACGCACTTCTAGCTTCATCAGGAAATCCAAAATTGCAAGCTATTTTCAAGACAAATCCATAGTCAGGAAAACAAGCTTTTCTGTTCCTAGAATCATATTGGGAGTTATTAACAGGTTCTCCTGTAGGATTAAAAATAAAAAATAGCCTGTTACCAGCCTCCATGTCTGTGAAGACCAGTAAATCACAGCGCTGGCCTCTCCAGCTATTACTGCATGTTTGTGAGGCGGCCATATTGTTTTGTACGCATTTCCAGTTACTGTTTCCTATTATCAAAGTCTATAGAGAGAAAAAAGCAATGAACTGTTCTTCTCTGACGTAAAAGTACAGTTTACATTTGGATGATTTCTCACTTTATTGTTAGAAGATTTTCCCCTCTGGTATATCGACAGACTGCTCGACCAGGGATCCCAGGATTTGAATCGGTGAACCATTCCTGAACCAACAGCTAGAGTATTTGCATGAAGAAGTCCGATACATGTAGTTGTCACTCCATGAAATGGTCACCAGTTGATTTACCAGTTTTACCAACAACTGAGAACTACCTGGTGTCCAAATGGTCAAGAGACCTTAGACAATGACACAGAATTAGGCTCCATACTAAGGAGCCAGAGACATTTCCTGGGTTGCCATGTGGTGCATATATAGCATATTATGGGCCTAATAGTATCCTACATGCAATGATTCTGGCAAAGAACACCTCTGTAATAGACATAGTTACATGATTAATACGGTTGAAAAAATGTCCATCAAGTTCAACCGAGGGATAGGAAACGACAAAGAAGGTGCGCATGCACAACCACAATGCATGAACCAATCCTCCCCAAAAGAGCCAATATTTCACTCCTGAGCCCAATTGTCTATCCACTAGGCCAAATATTTAGAAAAGAACTGTAAACTTTAGATAAACATTAATTTTATTTTCTTTTTTTTAAAAAACAACTTTTCATTCTGGCTCTCCAAAAGATAATGGCTTTGCATGCCCCTTTTTGAAGCCATGCTCCAATCCAAGCACCAATGGACTCCAAAACGCTGTATGATAACATAATAGCATAGCGGGAGATTTCCTGATGTTAAATAGGACCTGAGACATGTAAATTCCTCCAAGAAGTCTTCCTTTTCTCCACTCCGTTGGAAATGTGACACTAGTCACTTCTCACGGCCAAGCTGTGTGTCAGGATAGTCAAGGAGTCCAAGGTCAGAAGCCAGAAGGGTACGTCATAAACATAAGGAAAAGACAAAAGCGTAGTCAGGTAACGTTCCGAGGTCAGAAAACCAGGATGATAACAGATCAGAGCAGAAGGGTGGTCAGAATAAGGTACAAGGTCAGGCAACGAAAGATCAACATACAGAACGCAAGGCACAGAGGAAACAAACCACACTTAGCTGAATTTATGTCTGGCCAGAGGTCTGAGAGAAACAGCTCAGTTAAGTAGCCTGGCAATCACCTGGGATAATAAATACCTGGAGACAGCCAGCACCTCCCAGTCTCACATTGGATGGCTGAGCTGTCAATGCAACACACTGACAGCTCAGCATGCCCCTGTACCATATTGGATGGCTGATCTGTCAATAACTGTATCCCAGACACACTGAGGGTTGGAATTGTGACAGGCAAGTATACTAACACATCATCTAATGGAGCATGCCATGACAAAATCAGGGGCATGTGGATGTATGATCAGGCTCCATACAACAGCTCTGCACGACTGGTCCGTGAACATGCCAACTACTATTATTGTAACCCAAACTATGAGGTATAGGAATCATCCTACGCTACCACTAAATGCAGTAAATTATGTCCACAATTTAAAGGAAGACTACACAGTAACTTCTAACCTCAGCCAATGAATACATATCAGGCAGCTCATGTAAATCCCATACAACCCATGAGTTGTTTCTAGAAAGGGGAACTTAGAAGGAGCGGTCCCCATATTTGGAAAACTACAAAGGGTCGTAATAATTTCCTGGACTGGCCGCATGATCGGGGGCCCACCCAGACTGTAGCGGGATCGACATCTGGCTACATCGGACGGCAAGAAAAATTAAACTGAAACTCTTCTGTCTGTCTCATCTGGAAAACCCACATATAAAATAACACACCTGTACCGCATGTTACACCATGGAATGACAGCAAGAAAACCGTATTTCACCGGAGAGCAGAAACGAAGGCAAATATCAACAGGAGGGAAAGTGTTTTACTGTTACCATGGCAACCAAAAACTGCAGTCAGAGAAGTTTCTGGATGTTAGCCATGGAGGCACGAGACTGGTCTGGGAAAGGCTGCTAATTCTCTATTGGAATCCTTAGGATGCACTTTATTTTTCTTTAAAGGAGTTTCTCAGACTGTTAAATGGTTAAAATTGCAAAGTGCGTGAAAACAAGAACTTTGCAATTTACCTCTTATTACAAAGCTTCTTAAAGGGAACCCGTCAGCAGGGTTGTTCATAGTAACCTACACACAGTGTCAGGTCGGCGCCATTATACTGAATGAAATGATACCTTGGTTGATGAAATCCGTCTTGTGGCTGTTTCTTAATCTTTATTTTCAGTTTTGAGTTAATGAGATTCTCGTGCTCTGGGGGGGAGTTGGTGTATGTGGTGCTCTGATTGGATATTCATAATGCAGACTGCTGACAGGTCACTGATCCCTCAATGACCTGCCCCCTAGTTTGCATAATGAATATACTAATGTGTGTATTTGAAAAAAACATGTCACTTCATCAAAATGGCAGCGCCTGATCACTATAATATGTCAGTTAGTGCCTATTATCTTGTGCTGTTGAAAAGAAACAAAAATCACCATCAAAATGGTGCCATCGGCTGCACTTGCGCATTAGCATCTATCACATTCTGATAATGCTACTGTGCAAGCGCCTCTGCCGGCTCCTAGTTGCTGCAGACAAAATGAAATTACACTACATCAAAATGGCGCCGTGGGCTGCGCCTGCGCATTAGCATTAATCTGGTACCAATAGAGGCTACTGCGCATGCGCTGCCTCTGGCGCCATTTTGTTATAATGCAAACTAGGGGGCGGGTCAGTGAGGGATCAGTGACCTGACAGCTGTCTTCATCATGAATACCTAATCAGAGCACCACCTACATGAACCCCGCCTTAGGGCACGAGCATGTCATTAACTGAAAACTAAAAATAAGGATTAAAAAGAACCACAAAACAAATTTCATCAACAAAGGTATCATTTTATTCAGTATAATGGCGCCGACCTGACACTGTGTGTAGGTTACTATGCACAACCTTGCTGACAGGTTCCCTTTAACTCAATTGAGCACAGGTCATTGCTTAGGTTACTGGCCACCTCTGCAGCCACCTCAGAGTTGCCAGTCACCTAGGCAAAGAGTGCAAATGTTTCTGTGAGTTGGGGCTCGTTCACACTAGCATATAACTCAGACGAGTGTTATGTGATGTTTTATACTATGGGACAGTGCAGAGCTATGAGGCTTTTTATGCAAACCCCAATTGTAAGAAATGTCTGGTGATGGCTTCCCCATCAATCAACTGTAATCTGTGGGTATAGCTGATTTTAAGTTAACCATAGGAGAAATTAAGTATTGAACAATGCCCATTCATATCAATATATCAATGGGTTGTCTATGTAATACAGGATAGGACCTCCGGAGTGTGAGAATCTTTGTCACTGCTCTACTCTGTGGCCAAGAGATAAACATACTAAACAGAGAGCTCCCCCTCTTTAAAACTTTTTAGATGCGTGACATACATGTACATCTCACACCGAATACAGGTGTATAGAGCGAGCTCAGGAGCCAAGCCCATATTATGTAGGCTGTGTTATACAGCAGTCATTTGCATGTAACAGCAGCAATCAGAGCTGAGCTCCGATCACTGCTAGCTCCTAAAATGTGCTGGGTTGCCGTGATATCCGAGGATCTGCTCAAGGCCCCCATTGTTAGAACCCTCTTGTTAGGTTTTGTTTCACTTTGCTGGTCACATGACCTTTTTACCCTATTTAGTCTGGTTCCGCCCTTCTGGCCTTGCTGGACTTCATTGTATTATCTACTCTTAAGCTAGCCGGGTGCTTAGGTGCCTTTCTCTGTCAGTTTTGCTAGATCTTAGTATCTCTTAGTATTTGTTTTCTGTTTTATTTTCCCTGCTACACTTTCTGTTAGGATGTGTCCACCTTTTCACCCAGTGCCTAGATCTTGTAGGGATTCCTCCCTCGCAACTATAGGTCTTCGTTCAGACTAGCTGAGGACTTTAGCGGGTCTGGTCGCAGGATCAGGTTCCCCGTTACATCGTAGGGATCCAGCTCAGTCCTATTGTAGGGACAGAATTCCCACCTTTCCTTAGTGCTTGTAGCAGATCATAACAGTAAGTCCAGCCAAAAGAAAAAAAAAATAAAAAATCTCTAAGGAAAGATTTTCTGTTTGCCATCATGGTGTCGGTTCAGGATTTGGTTCAGCGCCTGCAGGGACTTTTCTGGAGGTGGCTGAGATAAAGCAACACGTGAGTAGTTGTTCTGGAGCACATTTCGTGGAGCCAAAGGTACGTTTGCCTGATTTATTTTTTGGTGAACAACAAGATTTTTTTTCTTTTAAAAATGCTTGTGTGTAGCCCAGCTTCGCAGGCACACATAAAGTCCAGGAGAGTGCACTGGAAGGCAACAGCAAAGCTTGATATGCATTCACTGCCACTCACTCTTCAGATACACCCATCTGAGATATAAGGGGGAGTGACACGTGGTTAGTCAGATAGTTTTCCGAGAGGAGTCAGTCAGTTTCCTGTCTTCGGACAGTGCAGTTCAGTCCAGTGAGTCTGGACTTGGAGAGAGTGAAGGGAGGACTGAATCCTCGCAGAGCTAACGTAGCTCACCTGACAAGCAAGTGGAGGCTAGTACGGGTGAAGTGGATCATCCTAGCCTAGTCAGAGCTACCCTTAATCAGTACCTCAACAGAGGCTGGAGGAAGGAGGATACTGAGAGCTGCTCGGCGAGCTCTAGAAGAAAGCTGACATTACCATCGAAATTACCATTGCTTGTGCTAAGAGCGAGAGCAGGGCGAAGGGCACAGTGGAGAAGTTAAAGAAGTGCTACAGGTATTGGATTACTTGCACAAAATTGCCGGACGCCGGAGTCCGAGGTGTTGCTACAGTTTTAAGCTTAGTAACAAGATTACTGGAGGCATCTGGACTACAGGTCGCAGAGAGCAGCCCTAAGTGTCAATACGTAACCGGAATCAGGTGGAACAGGGACTTTGAGTCAAGTGCACGACAAAAGTAAGGACTTAGTTTCATCACTTAGAAGGCTCCACCACAACGTTGGCCGGGCAGTACAGCTATTGAGAAAGCTGGAGTTTCAGAGTTAACTTCGCTTCAGGCAAGTTGGACTCACATGTTGTCACGCTGTATAGCAGATATATATATATGTGATGTCAGTAATCTATATCAAAAGGGCAACATACTATATAACATGCGCATAGATATATGATAACATAGAATTACCTGACAATGTCCAGTGGGTCCATACGGAATCCGTTATACACTGTCTCCGGCTAGAGGGTGACCGGGGTCTAAGCTGACCCTGAACTGGGGTCCTAACTAATCCCTCTACCTGGAGGTACTGTTAAAGGTACAGAGGTCCAGGCCACCAGCGTAAACCCTGTCTCCTATCAATCCCTGCCAACTGTATTCTAGTCCTAAGAAGGACCCTGAATACCACCAAAGGGAATGAACAGGTAACGGATAATGAACAGAAAGACAAACAAGAAAGAGAAGGAATAAAGTAAATAAAGTCTTACATACAACACTCACACACAGTAGGAACACCTAAGGTCTCAGAGATTAACTATAAGCTATAAGAGTAAAAACAACTAATGAACTCTTAGCTTAAATGTTCTCAGAACCGCTCCAGTCTGCTGAACTACATGAATGCTTTCACCGGCGTCTAACACCCAGACTGGCAGAAATATAAAGGAAACTAATTAGAACATAATCAAAAGCAGCCGGGCGAGGCTGCACCTAGCCTTAGCAAAGAGCTAGGAAAAATTAACTCTCACATTACCAAAAAACAAAGAAACAGAAGCTCAGCTGTGAGAAGTCAGAATGTGCAATCGCGACGATCTTCGTGGCGATGCACCCATGACAGTACCCCCCCTTCTACGAGGGGCCTCCGGACCCTCATGACCAGGTCTGTCCGGGTGAGTTGTGTGAAAGGTCCGTCCACGTTATCATTGACCACCACTGAAGGAGGAGGTAGAGGTGACGGTATGACTGGTGCCACATACTTTTTAAGTAATGACTTGTGAAACACATTATGAATTTTAAACGTAGGAGGGAGGTCCAGACGAAATGCCACAGGATTAATTATGGAACTGATCCTGTACGGCCCGATGAATCTGGGACCCAACCTCCAGGAGGGAATTTTAAGTTTAATATTCCTGGTAGACAACCACACCAGATCATTCACCTTCAGATCTCGACCAGAAACTCTCCCCTATCAGCCATCCGTTTGTAACGGTTCTCCGTAACCTTCAGTCTTAACCGATCTGGAACTATCAGTCTCTCTGGAAGTCCCACAGGGGCGTCCCCCTGAGCCCCCAATACCTCCCCCTCAAGCTCAGAGCATACAGCTGACACCACAACTCCCTCCTGAGGAATAGGAACCGGATCATCCATCCTCCCGGTCCCTGGGAAAGTACGAGATAAGGCATCAGGAAGCAACTTTATTGAGCAGTCATATGCGCGATGAGGAGGTAACTCTTTACACCCCTCCTCTGAGAACATCTCCCAAAGTCCTCCAGAAAAGGAGGCAAAGTCCTAGGTACAACCGCACCGATGACCGTGCTCATGCAGTTATTCTTGCAAAATTCACCCCACTGGCTAATCTTTCTGGATTGCCAATCAATCACTGGGTTATGTTTAGCCAACCAAGGAAGTCCCAACACAATAGGAGTAGGTAGACCCTCCAACACATAACAAGACAATTGCTCTTTATGTATTGCCCCTACTCGAAGATCTATGTTATGAACAGCTTGAACCAAGCTACCTTGACCAAGAGGTCTAGAATCAATAGAGAGTATAGGGACCGGTTTGGCCAATACACTCAGTTGCATACCATGCACCTGGGCAAACCGAGCGTCCACAAGATTAGCCCCGGACCCACTATCAAGAAAAACAGAAATCCTCTCAGTTCTAGTACCAATCACCACCTCCGCAGGCACGATAAACTGAGAGGGATTTGGGGACGAAATACAGACTCCCAGGTTAACTCCTTGGGTCAAAGAGGTCCGGGATGGACAACCCCCAACAAAATGTCCCTCTCCCGCAAAAGAAACACCTTCTAGTCTTGCGGCGCACCGCCGATTCCCTCCTACAAAATGATGTCCCTCCCAACTGCATGGGTTCCTCAGAACAGACCAGGGGAACCTCAGTATAAGGGACTTTAGTAGTAGGTGGAGTCATCATGGGGGGCGGAGTTACCTCGCGTCTTCCCCGAAGTCGTCTATCAATGCGAATAGCGAGGGCCATAGCAGCCTCCAGTGATGGAGGAGAATCATACTGAGCCAACACATCTTTTAATTTGTCAGACAACCCTTGACAAAACTGGCTCCTAAGAGCTGGGTCATTCCACTGAGTATCTGTTGCCCATCTACGGAACTCAGAAGAATATTCCTCCGCTGGACGATTTCCTTGCCGTATTTTACGTAACTTTGTTTCAGCAAGGGAAACTCGATCCGGATCATCATATACCAGACCCAGGGCAGTAAAAAATCGATCCACTGACTGGAGATCTGGGGAACCTGGAGGAATAGAGAACGCCCAAGATTGAGGGTCCCCTTGTAAGAGCGAGATAACAATTCCCACCCTCTGCTCTTCACTCCCAGATGACCGAGGCCGCAGCCGAAAGTACAATTTACATGCCTCCCGGAAAGTAAAAAATTTGTCCCGCCCACCAGTGAACCTGTCCGGGAGAGCAACCTTAGGTTCAGATCTGGTTTGCTCTGGGAGGGACAAAACCTTGGACTTAATGTCTGCAAATTCCATGGACAACCCCTGCAACTGTCGGGCCAGCTGGGCTACTGGATCCATGACAGCTGGGGAGAATCTTTAGTTTGGGCCGGTGAAAATGTCACGCTGTATAGCAGATATATATATATGGATGTCAGTAATCTATATCAAAAGGGCAACATACTATATAAC
>JARQOD010000003.1:120715323-120759219 GCA_033576555.1 Oophaga sylvatica | reverse complement strand
TGTGGTGTTTGGAATGGAAAGGTTTCATCAGTACACATACGGGCGACAGGTAACAGTACAGTCCGATCACAAACCGTTGGAGAGCATTACAAAAAAAACACTACTAAATGCACCAAAGAGACTGCAGCGCATGCTTCTGCGACTTCAAAAATATGATTATGAAATCGGATATTGTCCAGGAAAAGACTTGTTGATTGCAGATACTCTAAGCAGAGCGTACTTACCCAACTCAGAGGATAAAGGACAAGAAATGGACAACATCAATATGTGTGATTATCTTGCAGTATCTAAAGATAAACTGAAACAAATACAGACCTTCACGGAAAAAGATAAAACACTACAGATATTAAAAACTGTGATCCTGCAGGGCTGGCCAAAATATAAGCAGCATGCTCCAAAGGAAGTTGCTCCATTCTTCCATATACGAGATGAACTGTCAGTACACCAAGGAATCATCATAAAGGGAGAAAGGGCAGTGATACCGGAGACTCTGAGAAGAGACATACTACAGAAATTACACTCGTCCCACTTGGGCATTGAAGGATGTTTGCGGCGAGCAAGAGAATCAGTTTATTGGCCGGGTATGAATGATCACATAAAAAGTTACATAGCACAATGTGAGATATGTGCGTCCGGCGGGGATAAACAACCGAAAGAGCCATTGCAACCGCATGCCGTTCCAAATAGACCATGGTCAAAAATAGGAATAGATTTGTTCACATTGGAGGAAAGAGAATACCTGGTAACTGTGGACTATTTTTCTAATTTTTGGGAAGTGGACTATTTGAAGGATACAAGAGCAAGAACAGTTATTGAAAAACTCAAGGCTCATTTTTCCAGATATGGGATTCCAGAGATTGTTTTTATTGATAATGCCGCTCAATTTAGGTCAGAAGAGTTCAAGGAGTTCAGCAAGTTATGGGAATTTGAACACAATACATCATCTCCTGGATATCCTCAAAGCAATGGCAAAGCGGAATCAGCGGTGAAAACAGCAAAGAAGTTGATTAAGAGAGCGAAACATGCAGGGACAGATGTATATCTATCTATACTGGACCACAGAAACACACCTTCCCAAGGTCTAGACAGCAGCCCAGCACAGAGGCTTCTGAGTAAACGGACAAGGACACTCATACCAACAGCTAGTCGTCTTCTGAAGCCAAATCTGGTGAGGGGAATGAGGTCAAAACTAAAGAAAAATCAGGATAGACAAGCGTTCTATTATAATCAGTCGGCAAAAGATCTACCAGAACTGAGCCAAAATGACAACATCAGGATGCAGCCGAGCAAATATGACAAACAATGGAGAAAAGCAAAGGTGCTCCAGAAACTAGGACCTAGATACTATGAGATTGTGACAGAGGAGGGAAGAAAACAAAGGAGAAATCGGAGACATCTGAGGAAAACGCAAGAAGGATCTGATACATGGTCATATGAACAATATCCTCATATCCAAGATGAGGAAACAGCAAGTCTAAGCAGAGAGGCTACAGGGATGGCCCAGGTTCAGTGTGGAGATTCCGGTCGGAGACAGGCAATACCAGATGCGGTAACGCCCGAATCGAGAGAACCACCGAATAGTGGCAGTAACGCATCGTATGTTACTAGATCGGGCAGAATGATCACAAAGCCAGCACACCTCAAGGACTATATATACAACCAAGTATTTTAAAGTATCTTAATAGCATGATGCTTGCCAGTTATGTTTATGTCACCAATATCTTGAATATTGAAATGTTCACATGTATGTTAGTTATATTAGCTTAGTTATTTCTTCAGTTAAAAGACAAAGGATGTAGCAATATGTTATATGCTGAGCCGCCTCTAGGGGTCTCACTACCTGGATGTATTCAGAGGATAGAGAGGAGGGACTCGTTGGTAAGAGCTTGAGACAGGAAGCATTCATGTAATGGTGGCTGAGAGAACGTGCACACAATAAAAGTAACCCGTTACCACAATCGTGTCAGAGGCATAAACAAGAAACAGAACAGGGTGCCTCTGATTCTGATTATTTCATATGGGGACTTTTGTGAGGGGACTGATCATCCTGGTACCTTTGGTATTTTCTGCTTTGAGCCATTGTTACTCTTATTTTCTTGCATGACACTGTCTGTTTTACAATTTTTGTACTTTTTCAATAAAAAAATTTAATTATGATTATTCTTTGTCACCCATTTACTTTGTTTCCTCCTGGTGCACATGTTGTTTTGGAGCGGGTGCATTTCGTTGCTGTTGCTATATGGGCTTATGCCCTCATTTGTGGCACTATTTGTATGCCACTATGGGATATTTTTGTATATGCTAGTTATTGGAACCTCTAGAGGCTAAAGGACAGCTCAACCCTGCAACAACATCATTCTACTCGGGAACATCTCACCCCTTCATGCCAGACAGCTTATATGCCCAAGGGGCACCACAATTTGTCATGGCAACAAGGAGTGAAAAATCAGACAAGTATATGGTGAGCAGGGAGCTAATCAACACCAGTCTCTCGAAATTTGATGACTGTGCAGAGAACTACAGAGCTTGGAAAGCAACCTTCAAAGATGCCATTGCCAACTTCAACCTATCTGCAGGGTAGGAGCTCGATCTCATGATCAAATAGTTGGGCCAGGCTCTACAAATCAAATCAAGAGCCACAGGACTGTCTATGTGAGACAATCAGGAGCAGGGCTCACTGCTGCCTGGCAAAGACTTGAACGAACATTTGGCAGTGCTGAAGCCATAGAAAGGGCCCTATTCAAGAGACTGAAAACCTCCCAAGGATCAATCTTATAGAAGTCCACAAACTTCTGGATCTCAGTGATCTGCTCATGAAATTAGATCTTGCAAAAAGAGACCTGCGTCTGTCTGGACACTACCCATGGAGTGAACCCAATTGTCACAAAGCTTCCACACAGTTTGCAAGAGAATGGACAGTGTAGGTCTCAAGATATTAAGGAGCACACAATGTCACTTTTTCTCCATATAGTCTTTCCTTCTGTACTTGTGTGTGCCTTGTTTTGCTCATGCCTATTGTACTTGTCTATATTTGCCCCTTTCACGTGTAAAGTGCCATGGAATAAATGGCGCTATAAAAATGTATAACAATATTCATTTCTGCAGGTTCATCGATGAAAAGGCCAAGATAATGAACGACCCCAACCTCCATTTCCTGGAGTTTAACACTGCAGCTCCAGCAGCATCATCATCAAGGAATGAAAGCATCACACATAAACACAGAGATTTTGAAAACATTGTGAGTGCTAGAAAGACTAACCTGCCACAACCTGCAATACCTAAAGGTGGAGCGCAAGAACATCTTCTGTAAACTTGGATTATGTTTCAGATGCTGCGCCTCATTGGAACATATGGCCAAGGACAGTAAATCTGTCATTAAGTCATTAAGTGTAAGAAGTGTTGTAAGGACAAACAATCCTCAGCTATGCATCCAACCCTACCTACCAGAGATTCACCGGCCACAGTCACCACTAGTCCGACTCCAATCCATGGCAGGTAGCCACAGAATCATGCAAACTCTACCACAGCTGTTTCCTGCTCATACTTGGAGGTATGTGGGGAAGGCCAGAGTGCCAAATGCTGTGCCAAGAGATGTCTAATCAGAGCTTACCCAGAAGGACAATCAGAAAGGGTAGTGAAAATGTATGCTTTCATTGATGATCAGAACAACCGGTCTCTAGCTAGACCTAAGTTCTTTGAAGCCTTTGGAATCAAGAGACTAGCAAAACTCTACATTCTGAACACTTGCCTTGGGCCACATAGAGAATAGTGGCAGAAAGGCAGAAAAATTAATCGCTTCTACTATCAATGGAGACAAGGAAATACCCTTACCAATGCTAATCAAATGTCATCAAATACCCACTCATAGGGAAGAGATCCCTACCCTGGAAGCTGCATTTCAGCAACCACGCTTAAGGCACCTAGCCAGCATTATTCCACTATGGATATGGACGCCGAGATTCTACTCCTGCTTGGCAAAGAGAATTTAAGGGTACACAAGGTGCATCAACAGTGTAATGGTCCAGACTACGCCCCATACACTCAGAGACTGGACTTGGGATGGGTAATCATAGGAAATGTATGCTTGGATCGACCAGGAGTTGACTCCTTTAAGACATAGGTGCGCAGGGACAGATGCATAACCTTCTGCAAGCTGTGCCCTTATCACTACGAGGTGAAAGAGAAGTCTCCAGACCTCATACAGCTGCTTGACGCCATTCCTTCCCCCTACACTGATGACTTGGGAAGATCAGGGTTTCACACAAATAAGGATGACAATAAACTAGCCTTGTCAGTAGAAGACAGGGAATTTGTCAAGATAATGGAGAGTGAGTTCTTTAAAGATGAAACCAATCAATAGGTTTGTCCCCTACCATTCTGAGCTACCAAGGTAAGGCTCCCAAACAATCGAGAACAAGCTTTGTCCAGTTTAAATTCTCTTCAGCATACACTAAGCAGCAAATGCTGTAAGCGGAGCCGGCCGAGCGCAGACATGCCGGAGAGCATTGTTGGGTCGATCAGCTCCAGAACTGTCTATTTCTATTCAAAAGTCTGAAAATACCGCACCAAGGCCCTGAGGTGAGAGATAGTTGAGAGTCTGTTTGGAGTGACACAAAAAGCGAGAAATAATGATTTCATTGCAAAGAAATTTGAAAACGGACATCGTAAAGCTGCGTCAGTGCCATCACAGGGTCACAAGCCTCAGACCATCCGGATCATCACCAGTGCCCTCATCCTTGACCTAATTGTGCCTCCGGCCTGTCCCTGATCATGACCAGCCAGGACATCCAGTGCATTAAGGACTAGGCATGAGTCTTAACTAAGGCTTTGAAAGAAGAAAAAGAGGTGGCCATTGACACTGCTAATGATCGAAAGAATCATGAAACAGAAGGAGATGCTCCACAAAAAGAACGAGAAGCTGAGCAAGCTGGAGGAGGAGGCCCAGCATTGGGCGTAACTCCTGCTACTGCGAGCTAATAACATGCGCATTATGCAAGAGGATGAGATAAAGAACACTAATTGCTATGCCATCCATGATGCCCAAATCCTTGAGAAAAGCCTCATATCCAATGACATGGGGAAAGAGGGGAAAAAACTGGACCAAATGATGGAAGCACAGCTGCAGAAAACCATCAAGATTCAGGAGGAGATGTGCAAACTGGAAAAGATCAGATGAAAACGCCACATCATTCAGCATATGGGAGAAAATGAGCAATCAAGGATCCTGCAGCAGGAACAGCGAGACCAAGACGCCCAGCAGATGTTCCACTTCCTGAAGGAGCTACAGATGGATGAATACATGGACATTGAAAACAAAAGACAAGAACAGCTCAAGAACAGCTGGAAATCCAGGCTGAGATCAAATGTGTCAACGCCGAGAACAACCGGAAGAAGATGGAGCGGAAGGAGCAAGAGTGGTTGGCGGATCTGTGGGCACTGGAATATACCAAGCAGAAACTGGCTCAAGAAGCAGAATATGAGGCGGAACAGGAAAAATATGGATATTCTCCTTTGGAGTACCATAATAATAATAATGGTACTTTCGCTGCTCTTCCTTCTCCACACCACTCCTCTTCTCCCAATAGTTCACATCCTCTTCAGTGGCAGGTCGGATCACTCCAAAAGCCAACCAGCCACACGCCTGCAGCAAGGTGAGGCACACCTTCATAAACAAGATGACTTCCCCCAGGTAAAGATTATGTAGACGAAGGGGTAGGTATTGCTTCTTTATTACATTCCGGTTTACGTATATTTGGTCACTTGTATGCAGTTCTTCCAGGAATTCATTCTCCTATTCTATGTTAAACTGGATTACCCTTGGAGCATTAGTCTTCAAAGAAGATTTTCTTTGCCCTGCCAACCATTCTTGAGCCATGGCTTAAGCGGCTTGTCACTCTTCCACAATATCACTGATCCAGTTGTCTGATGTGTGCAGTTTCACTGCTCTTCCACCTAACAATGGAGGCAATGAAAGGGTTAGCAAGTCTACCTTTAGTGTTGCAGTACTTTCCAACAATTTAGTGGTTTTCCAACCACTCTGTCACCTGCCTTTTTATACAGTGTTCCAATCACCACCTGCCAGCAAGGGGGCGGTTGTCATAGACCAAATGGATGATGTTGCTGTTGCTGAAGCAACAGTCTCCTCAGGAAGCAGGCTCCTTAGGCACTTCACCATCAGGTACCCAACTCCAGTACAGCACCCGTAATTTGGGGAGTAGCATGCTGGTTAAAAGCTACGGCAGATCCAAGAGCTACCAGATAAGCTTATTCAGCCATCTGTGGCCCTTTCTTGTAACCTACTGTGTCTGCGTACTTGACATGGTTTTACATGTCGCAACTTGCAGGTACACTGGTAGACTCAGCAAACAGGATGGACAGGCCCATGTCCTCGCTGTCATTCTCAAACTCCTCACACAAGAGCTTCTGGCACACCAAGCTCTTGCCCATTAAATCACGTAGTTCTCTCCTCGACCTCCAGCACAATAATGGCGCTGGCTCTCTTCACTGTGCTCCTCCCCTTTGGCTCCACCCTTCCAGGGCTGAACTTTGGATGTATTAGGAGTGTCACACTTCATCCTCGTGTTTCTGCGTTCTGCCAAACCTCCAATGTTGTTCCTAATCCTCCTGATGGGCACAGCTCTAGTTGCCAATGCACCTTCTCCTGGCAATCGCCTCCCAAGGGGGTTGGGTCTTCTCCGCAGGGAATTTGCTTCTCTGAGCTGAATCTCTGGTGGGTTGGGCCACTTTCTTTGCATTCTTCTGACACTCCACTAACGATAGGTGGCTTTCTCATTCCACACTACGACACCCAATGGCAGACACAGACAGAAAAAGAACCCCTGTGCAAGAACAATATATGGGCCTTTTGCAGCTCAAGAGCTCCTAAAAATGCAAAATTGCACCTGCTTTGGAGGTAGAAATGGGCCCCCTTACCTGTTGGGCCCCTGTACGGCAGCACAGGTTCCACCAATGATATGTCCGCCCTTGACGACACCAATCGCCATCTTGAAACTCCATGCAGGTGCCATCTTTGTTGTGCCATGCGTCTTCTCCCAAAAAATTTTCTGCAAGGCAAACCAATCCTGCTGACTATGTCAAAAGGTGTAAAGGACCAATCATGGCAAGGCTTGCTTTGCAGTCCCAAAGCACCCAGTACAGTAAGCGTACTTTCCAAGCTTTCCTGCTCTGGCTTTCAACTTTATATACACTGCTCAAAAAAATAAAGGGAACACTCAAATAACACATCCTAGATCTAAATGAATGAAATATTCTCATTGAATACTTTGTTCTGTACAAAGTTGAATGTGCTGTCAACATAATCACACAAAAATCATCAATGGAAATCAAATTTTTGAACCAATGGAGGCCTGGATTTGGAGACACCCAAAATGAAAGTGGAAACAAGTCAAAATGAAAATCAAAACAAGACAAAATTAAAGTGGAAACAAGTCAAAATGATGTTCAGTATTATGCGTGGCCTCCACGTGCCTGTATGACCTTCCTACAATGCCTGGGCATGCTCCTGATGAGGTTGCGAATGTTCCCCTGAGGGATCTCCTCCCAGACTTGGACTAAAGCATCCATCAACTCCTGGACAGTCTGTGGTGCAACATGACGTTGGTGGATGGAGTGAGACATGCTGTCCCAGATGTGCTCAATCGGATTCAGGTGTGGGAACGGGCAGGCCAATCCATAGCTTCGATGCCTTCATCTTGCAGGAACTGCTGACACACTCCAGCAACAAGAGGTCTGGCATTGTCCTGCATTAGGAGGAACCCAGGGCCAACCGCACCAGCATATGGTCTCACAAGGGGTCTGAGGATCTCATCTCGGTACCTAATGGCAGTCACGCTACCTCTGGCGAGCACATGGAGGGCTGTGTGGCCCTCCAAGAAATGCCACCCCACACCATTACTGATCCACTGCCAAACAGGTCATGCTGAAGGATGTTGCAGGCAGCAGATCACTCTCCACGGCGTCTCCAGACTCTGTCACGTCTGTCACATGTGCTGAGTGTGAACCTGCTGCCTGCAACATCCTTCAGCATGACGGGTTTGGCAGTGGGTCAGTAATGGTGTGGGGTGGCATTTCTTTGGAGGGCCACACAGCCCTCCATGTGCTCGCTAGAGGTAGCCTGACTGCCACTTTCATTTTGGGTCTCTCCAAATCCAGGTCTCCATTGGTTCAAAAATTTGATTTCCATTGATGATTTTTGTGTGATTATGTTGACAGCACATTCAACTTTGTACACAACAAAGTATTCAATGAGAATATTTCATTCATTTAGATCTAGGATGTGTTATGTGAGTGTTCCCTTTATTTTTTTGAGCAGTGTATTTATATTTATATTTTTTATATAGCACTAACATATTCCACAGCGCTTTACAGTTTGCACACATTATCATCACTGTCCCCGATGGAGCTCACAATCTAAATTCCCTATCAGTATGTCTTTGGAGTGTGGGAGGAAACCGGAGTACACGGAGGAAACCCACGCAAACACGGGGAGAACATACAAACTCCTTGCAGATGTTGTCCTTGGTGGGATTTGAACCCAGGACTCCAGAGCTGCAAGGCTGCAGTACTAACCACTGAGCCACCATGCTGCCAACTTTCTTATCCACCACTATTACAGGTATATCTCTAACTCCCCTCCTGGTCAGAATAGAAACTACTAACTTCCAGGACCTGCTAACAAGGTGCCCTTGTAGACAACTCCTTCTAGCTGCCTTGCAAAATTTTGCCTCCCACAGCGCTGTTTTGCTAGGGCCGTACTCACTGCAGATTGGTAGATTCTTTTGTTCTAACTCCACACTCCTGCTGTATAAGCACTAATCAGTTGCTGGTAGAACTTGTTCTCAAACTTGCTATCTTTAATTCATCTGGACTAAACACACTCTCCACTTGTGGCTTTCTCCTAAAGGTAATGCCACACTACACAATCCCGCTAGCGATCTCGTTAGCGTCGCATACTAATGAGATCGCTAGCGGGATTGTTTCTATATCGCTAGTAGCTACCTATTTTAGCGATGTCGTTAGGACGCTTTCGCGGTTAGCGATCTCCTTAACGACTTTAGCGGTACAAAAGTACCGCTAAATCGCTAAAAAAGGTGACACACTTAGCGATATATACTTACCCAGCGGGGCGCCAGCGACGAAAATAGGGTCCGGAACGATTCCAGCGACGAGTGAGATCACAGCAGGAAGCTCGTCGCTGGCAGATGCCGCACACAACAACATCGCTAACGGGATCGCTAAATAGTGACGTTTTTTAGCGATCCCGTTAGCGATGTTGTTTAGTGTGGCATACCCTTAAGCAGCAATACTTTTTACTCCTTCAGAAGCTGCTCTCCCACCCTTCCTAAACAAACAGGAAACAGATCCCTATGTGCCCATTTTCATTCCTCCCACCATGGGCTGCTGGCCAATAATAGTTAACCTTGTCCACAGCCTAACTAAAGCCCCCATCACACACAGCGATCTCGCTAGCGAGATCGCTGCTGAGTCACTAGTTTTGTGACACAACAGCAATCTCCCCAGCGAGATCGCTGTGTGTGACATTCAGCGACGATCAGCCCCCCTGCTGCGTATCGCTGATTATCGCTGAATGTCCAGGACATTTTTTGATCGTTTGTCTCCTGCTGGCCAGCATGCATCACTGCGTGTGACAGGCAGGAGACCAGCGATCAGCTGGTAACCAAGGTACACATCGGGTTTCCAGGCGCCGCGCAGCGCCTGGAAACCCGATGTGTACCTTGGTTACCAGCTCCCTGCACCAGCGGGCTGGTATCCAACTTACACTGCGGGTAACTAAGCGACGTTACCCGCAGTGTCGCTGTCCTGATCGCTGCCTGAGCTGCTTGTTTGGCAGCTCACCAGCGATCATGTAGCGACACACCAGCGATCCTGACAAGTGCATATCGTTGTCAGGATCGCTGGTGTGTCGCTATGTGTGACGGGGCCCTAACTGTTGCAACACAGATTATAAAAAATCACAATTAAAACAGATCAATGCATTCCATTCATGCAAATATTTTTCAGAAGGGATGCCGATTGCACTTCCACTCCTTTACAAGGCATCTGTTATGGGGGCACTTTAGAGCATATATCTAGATTGCGATTATCTGAGGGACTCCAGAAACCACAGCCAGACTGTTTTAGGGAAAATACAATGGGAACCATTTCCTAATTAAACCAATATGTCTCTGAATATGAGAATTTTCACGTAGGATTTCTATTCCCATTTAAACAAAGGAATAGGCTACAAAAGACTATTTCAGCACATATTCTGGTGTATAACCATGTTTGTACAATCCTGTGATAACAGAACATTAAGACATCCATACAGGCAGGAGTAGGGTGATTTACTCCAGGCATCCTCAATAGTCTGACCCCTGTACTTCTATAACTGTAAAATGACTGAGTCAATATAATCTATGGATATATTGTGAGAGTCCAGACACTACCCAGTTCTACATGGGAATATGTGATGAGTGTCTCCCACGGCTCTTTGATCTTCGAGATTGATTTATAAGTATTAATCTGATTCCCTTTATTGCCTTTCCTCAGTCAGATAACAAGTATAAAATGAAGCCTCTGCTAATTTAATGCATACGGCTAATCCCTCCGGTCGAAAAGTACCTGAATGCTTAAAGGGTAAGTGTCTGATAACACTGTCCCTGATGTAAGGAGGTTATCTAATAATTGGGTATACAAATAATTTCTAGAACCCAGCAAGGACATCGGAATAAGTCAATGACACAATATTATTCAACAAAAGGAATCTGCCCAAGAAGTATTCAAATTCTTGTTATTGATGCTTACGGTTCTGGTTCTCATCATCGTCCTTTAAAGTGTGGTCTGTGTAAAAACGGAAAAGCCAATATCTATTTTTTTCTTCTTAAAGGCAATCGGGATGCCAGTCTTACTGAAGGCAGAGCTGGAGTAAGATGCGCCAAATTCATTTAGAGGAGCACTCCACCAGACATGATACTACAAAAAGGAACTGGCTAACAGGTCTGGCATAATTATGATGAAGTTGATGAACAAATAAATCTGATAAAGTAATGTCAATTTTGAAGAATTTGACAGGCTGGTTTTACTATACCCCAATCCACCCAAACTCCACAAACTTTGGCAGAGCTGGCCAGGATTAGTGTAAAAACACCAAAAATCACATTTACTTTTTGTGCAACTTCGACTTGCACAAACATTTTGCAAGATTTTAACACATTTTAAGTGAGATGAAAACACATTAATGAATCATGTCCAATATCTATAAATAGAAGATAGTAGTATTTATTGGCAGTGGCCACTGATGAGCTGGTGTGTTGCAAGGATTGTGTCTTTACAGTCAACTACATTTGCAGTCGAGATTAATTAACCCTTATTATAGATTAGGTTTCTTAGCAAAATTTACAAACTTTCTGCTATTTCAAACAAATAATTAAAAAGGTTAACACAATTAATACAAGTGCTTTCTTCATATTCAACACAAAATATGACTTTTACTGACTGCTGCAGTCTCAGAATTATTCACCAACTTTATGTCAAGCATCTTTAGTACTCCTTTGGCTGTTATGACGTGCTGCAAATGTGATGCATAGGCAGACATCAGCTTCTGGCAGTGTTCCTGATTAATCTTAGATCACTACTCACAGACAATGACTTCCAGTTTACTCTTCGATTTGTGTTCTGCAACCACCTTCTTCACATTTTAGCAGAGATTTTCTATGGTGTTCAGATTAGGCGACTTTAACGGCCACTTCAGAGACTTTCAGCCAGGACTTCTGAAACCAAGTGGACTTTGAGGTATCTATGGGATCACTCTGATCATTCACCTATAGAGAGGTTCAATGATGCCCAAGAGTCAACTTCCTCACAAAAGACATATTTTCTCCTAGGATTTCTTGATACTTGATGGAATTCATCTTGCCCTCTACATGCTGCATGTTTCCAGAGCCAAAGGACGCAAAGCAGCCCAAGAGCATTATCAAGCCACTGCCATACTGTACTGTCAAGGTTCACTGTTGGCATCACCGAGCCTCCACCATTTCACTGTAGGCTGGGAGTTCTTCTTTGCATATGCCTCATTCTTCTACCTTCAAACAAAAAGTTTTAGCTTTGTTTCATCACAGCACAGAGTAAAATTGCAAAACTTTATGTGGTTTATTTATATTGTTTTGAGCACCTTGAAGCTAATAGAGGTGTTTTTTTTAATTTGTACATGGAGACGATCACCTTTTAATGTGCACCTGTGTAAACTGAAACCTTAGCGCTTGCTGCCACCAAACTTTGCTGCAGATCTTGAGGGATCTTGCCTCATCAAGAATGTGGTGGCAGCCAGTGACAGCTTGCTCTTTTTACCATATTCAAGTAGTGTATTCAGTGTTGCTTTAACTTTGAACTTGTGAACTTATCTTCTAACTTCTATAGGAACATTCAATACTTTTCCTATCTTTTTGTATCCTCTTCATTGTTAGCGTAAGGATATCATCTCTTTTAGCTTTTCATACTGCTCTACTGACTTACAATGCCATTAAACTTCACAGTCAACAGTCCTCTAGCCAGTCCAGGTATTTGATGTTTTTTTATCTGATGCAACTAATGAAGCCCTAGAATAGTACACATCAGGTACACTTGGGATAACAACTGACTTGCAAATGTGTGCTCTTATGAGGGAATCTATTCTGAGATTGCAGTAGTCATTAAGGTTATGGCCTGCAACGCAAATCCAAAACTCCATCCACCGCAGTGGCCAACTGCACCATGATTTTTTTCACAAACATGAGGCCATTCGCCAGGTGCAGGTTGGAATACCCATACTGTATAGCCATAGCCTTAAAGTGTCATCTTATATTGAATTTTGAGAAACTACTTGTTACATTAGTTGTGTATTTACATTGTTCTAGTCTGATTGGAAAGTGGTGGAAAGTTTAGACCATTCTTTCCCTTCCTTTAAAATAAGGGATGGACTAGCGCAACTGATGATGGTGCTATGTTTGTCCCCCTCACACAATAGGCAGGGAAAGCATGGCATAGACTTTGTACAGACTTATCCTTTCCTCTGCAAAGACCATTTTGGAGATAAAGATGGGGCATTGCTTTTTGAGATAGAAGAAAATACAGTAGAATAGACAGGGCTGCCACTAGGAATTCCCGGGGCCCCATACTGGCAAAATTTTCGGGGCCTTCTTGAGACTCCACCCAGGCTCCACCCCAGCCCGCCTCCACCCTTCGAACTGTCCACAGTCCCACCGCTCTCTCTTGGAAAAACTCCACTTCTCAGCAATCACACATTAACAGTTCCCATCACCAGATCACACATACAGCCGGCAGCTTTTGTTTTGGCCAAAAGATTTTTAAGCCGCCATCACAACACTGTAGACACTTTTGGCCAAGCTCTACTCTACGCTAACCTATTAAATATTTGTTGAAATATGCAATACAATTTAGGTATATTTTTATTTATTTTTCAATTTTTAAAATGGCCAATAATATCACATACAAGGGACAAATACCACCGCACGACGGCCCGACCCTATTACCACCACATAGTGACCTATAATACCACATACAAGGAACAAATACCGCAACACCATGTGCAGACCACATTACCACCACAAAGTGACCAAATAATAGCACATACAAGGGACAAATACCGCTGCAACATGTCCTGACCACATATTACAACCACATAGTGACTGAATACTACAATACTGATCAGTAACAAAAAAAAGAACACAATACTATCACCATAAGTGCCATTATACACAGGGGATCTGTACTTAGTATGCAGTGTCTGTGTACAGGTAATACAGTGATCACTGGTGACATTATACACAGGAGCTCTGTATATAATGTACAGGTGATACAGTGATCACTGGTGACATTGTACACAGGACCTCTGTATATAGCATATAGTGTATAGTGTCAGTGTATAGGTAACACATTAACTCACCAGTGACATCTCCAGGTGAAGTCCTTCATCCTTGCTTTTCATCTTTCATCCAGCACAGACCGCCATCACTTCTTCCAGCCAGGGATCGTCTCTGCAGGAAATAACACAGTTATCTAGAGCTCTGCTTGTAGAACACATTACTTAATTTTTTCCCAACTTCTACATTACACCACATGAAGAAAAAAAGGCGACATAGTATCACTCTACACAGTAACAGGACCGCCCCCATTTAAAAAAGTATACTCAAAAAATAAAATACATCTCTGTAGTAATAATATCCCTTAATTAGCCCCTATATTAATAATAGCCCCCATCCTGGCCCCCGTGTGTCTCATTCCTGGCTTCAGACATATGTTCTCCCATCCCGCCCTCATGAGCATCCATTGTGCCCCATATGATCTCCCTATCTGTCTCCGTTGTATCCATCTTGCCCCATGATCCTGCCCATCTGTCTGCAATCCTGCCCCCAGTGTCTCCAATCCTGCCCCCAGTGTCTCCAGTTATGCCCCGTGTCTCCAGTCATGCCCCCAGTGTCTCCAATCATGCCCCCTGTCTCCAATCATACCCCCTGTATCCAATTCTGCCCCTGTATCCAATCCTGCCCCTGTATCCAATCCTGCCCCGTCTCCATCCTGCCCCGTCTCCAATCCTGCCCCCTGTCTCCAATCCTGCCCCCAGTGTCTCCAATCCTGCCCCCAGTGTCTCCAATCATGCCTCCTGACTCGAATCATGCCCCATCTCCAATCATGCCCCCAATGTCTCCAATCATGCCCCCTGTCTCCAATCATGCCCCGTCTCCAATCCTGCCCCCGACGTGCGCGCTGACTTCAGCTGCCAGCCTCTGATTGGCTGGCAGCTTTAACTATTGTCATGCGGACCCACACGGCAATAGAGTAACTGAACCTGCGTCCTGGATGCAGGTTCAGTTACTTGACTGGCAGAATCCTGCCACTGGGGCGGTGTGATGGGTGCATCGCCACGAAGATTGTCGCGATTGCACATTCTGACTTCTCGCAGCTGAGTTGCTGTTTCTTTCTGTTTGGTAATGAGGGAGTTAATTTTACCTAGCTCTTTGCTAAGACTAGGTCCAGCCTCGCCCGGCTGCTTTTGATTATGTTCTAATTAGCTTCCTTTATATAGCTGCCAGTCTGCTGGTTAGATGCCGGTGAAAGCATTCATACAGACTGCAGATAGGATTGGTTCTGAGAAGACTTAAGCTAAGAGCTCCTTTGTTGTTTCTCCTCTCCTTGCTTATAGTTTATCTCCTAGACCTTTGGTGTTCCCTCTGTGTTTATATGTTGTATGAAAGACAGTATTTACTTTATCCCCTGTCTGTCTCGTTTGTCTATACTGTTTGTTAACCTTTACCTGTCCATTCCCTATGGTGGTAATCAGGGTCCTTCTAAGGACTAGATTACAGTGGTCAGGGATTTATAGGAGACAGGGTTTACGCTGGTGGCCTGGACCTCTGTACCATTAACAGTACCTCCAGGTAGAGGGACTAGTCAGGACCCCAGTTTAGGGTCAGCATAGACCCCGGTCCACCTCTAGCCAGAGACAGCGTGAAAAGGATTCAGTATTGACCCACAGGATATTATGTCAGGTAATACTATGCTATATATACATGTTAATGTTACCTATTTATATGTTATATAGAATGTTGTCCCACTTGCTAGATTACTGACATTATATATTTATACATCTGCTAGACAGCGTGACATTTTCACCGGCCATACTAAAGATTCTCCCCAGCTACCATGGATCCAGTAGCCCAGCTTGCCCTGCAGTTGCAGAAGTTGTCCATGGAGCTTACGGACATTAAGTCCAAGGTCTTTTCCCCCCGGAGCAAACCAGATCTGAAACCTAAGGTTGCTCTCCCGGACAGGTTCACTGGTGGGCGGGACAAATTTTTTACCTTCCGGGAGGCATGTAAATTGTACTTTCGGCTACGGCCTCGGTCATCGGAGAGTGAGGAGCAGAGGGTGGGAATTGTCATCTCGCTCTTACAAGGGGACCCTCAATCCTGGGCGTTCTCTCTTCCTCCGGGCTCCCCGGCCCTCCAGCAGTAGATCGATTTTTTGCTGCCCTGGGGCTGGTGTATGATGACCCAGATCGGGTCTCCCTTGCTGAAACGAAGTTACGTAGGATACAGCAGGGAGATCGTCCGGCGGAGGAATTTTCTTCTGAGTTCCGTAGATGGGCCACAGATACTCAGTGGAATGACCCAGCTCTTAGGAGCCAGTTTTGTCAAGGGTTATCTGACAAATTAAAAGATGTTTTGGCTCAGTATGATTCTCCTCCGTCACTGGAGGCTGCTATGGCCCTTGCTATTCGTATTGATAGACGGCTTCGGGGGAGGTGCGAGGTAACTCCGCCCCCTGTTATTACTCCACCCACTACTAAAGTCCCTTATATGGAGGTTCCCCTGGTCTGTTCTGAGGAACCTATGCAGTTGGGTGGGACATCATTTTGTAGGAGGGAATTGGCGGTGCGCCGCAAGACAAGAAGGTGTTTCTTCTGCGGGAGAGAGGGACATTTTGTTGGGGGGTGTCCCTCCCATGCCTCATTGAGCAAAAAAGTCACCGAAAAACTGTTAATCCCAGGTTGTGTAGTGGACGACAACCTGGGAGTAGGTATTTCGTCCCCAGGTCGTCTCAATTTCTCGTGCCTGCGGAGGTGATGGTTGGTGCGAGAGTTGAGAGGATTTCTGTTCTTCTTGATAGTGGGTCTGGGGCTAATATGGTGGACGCTCGGTTTGCCCAGGTGCAAGGTATGCAACTGAGTGTATTGGCCAAACCGATCCCTATACTTTCTATTGACGCCAGACCTCTCGGTCAAGGTAGCTTTGTACAAGCTGTTCATAACATAGACCTTCGAGTAGGGGCAATACATAAAGAACAGTTGTCTTGTTATGTGTTGGAGGGTCTTCCTACTCCTATTGTGTTGGGACTTCCCTGGTTGGCTAAACATAACCCAGTGATTGATTTGGCAATCCAGAAAGATAAGCCAGTGGGGTGAATTTTGCAAGAATAACTGCATGAACACGGTCATCGGTGCGGTCGTGCCTAGGACTTTGCCTCCTTTTCTGGAGGACTTTGGGGAGATGTTCTCAGAGGAGGGGTGTCAAGAGTTCCCTCCTCATCGCACGTATGACTGCTCAATAAAATTGCTTCCTGATGCCTTATCTCGTAGTTTCCCAGGGGCTGGAAAGACGGATGACCCGGTTCCTATCCTTCAGGAAGGAGTGGTGGTGTCGGCTGTGTGCTCTGAGCTTGAGGAGGAGGTGTTGGAGGCTCAGGGGGACGCCCCTGTAGGACCTCCAGGGAAACTGTTTGTTCCTAATCAGTTAAGACAAAAAGTTATCGAGGCACATCATAGTTCTGCTTTAGCAGGACATCCAGGGAGTAAAGCAACTGTGGATCTCCTTTCTCGCCGGTTTTGGTGGCCTAACTTAAATAAAGAGGTAATAACTTTTGTCGCGTCCTGTGGAGTTTGTGCTCGCTCTAAGACCCCACATACCCATCCATCTGGGGTTCCTGAGGAGGAACGATTCTCGTCGTCACTTGCTTCAGTTGGGAGAGGAGTGCTGAATGGTCTGAGTGCTATGGGGAACTGTTTCAAGCGGAGGTCTGATAGGAGGAGAGTGTCTGGTCCGGACCTAGGTGTGAACGATCTGGTGTGGTTGTCTACCAAGAATATAAAACGCAAAGTTCCCTCCTGGAAACTGGGTCCCAGGTTCATCGGTCCATACAGGATCAGTTCTATAATTAATCCTGTGGCATTTCGTCTGGACCTCCCTCCTACGTTTAAAATCCATAATGTGTTCCACAAATCGTTGCTTAAGAGGTACGTGACGCCAGTTATACCGTCACTTCTACCTCCTCCTCCAGTGATGGTCAATGGTAACTTAGAATTTCAAGTGTTGAAGATCATTGACTCACGTCTGAATCGCCGGTCCCTTCAGTATTTGGTTCATTGGAAGGGATATGGTCCTGAGGAGAGGACGTGGGTCTCTGCGTCTGAGATTAACGCAGATCGATTGGTTCGGACCTTCCACACGACTTACCTGGACAGACCTGGCCCTGAGGGTCCGGAGGCCCCTCGTAGAAGGGGGGGTACTGTCATGGGTGCATCGCCACGAAGATTGTCGCGATTGCACATTCTGACTTCTCGCAGCTGAGTTGCTGTTTCTTTGTGTTTGGTAATGAGGGAGTTAATTTTACCTAGCTCTTTGCTAAGACTAGGTCCAGCCTCGCCCGGCTGCTTTTGATTATGTTCTAATTAGCTTCCTTTATATAGCTGCCAGTCTGCTGGTTAGATGCCGGTGAAAGCATTCATACAGACTGCAGATAGGATTGGTTCTGAGAAGACTTAAGCTAAGAGCTCCTTTGTTGTTTCTCCTCTCCTTGCTTATAGTTTATCTCCTAGACCTTTGGTGTTCCCTCTGTGTTTATATGTTGTATGAAAGACAGTATTTACTTTATCCCCTGTCTGTCTCGTTTGTCTATACTGTTTGTTAACCTTTACCTGTCCATTCCCTATGGTGGTAATCAGGGTCCTTCTAAGGACTAGATTACAGTGGTCAGGGATTTATAGGAGACAGGGTTTACGCTGGTGGCTTGGACCTCTGTACCATTAACAGTACCTCCAGGTAGAGGGACTAGTCAGGACCCCAGTTTAGGGTCAGCATAGACCCCGGTCCACCTCTAGCCAGAGACAGCGTGAAAAGGATTCAGTATTGACCCACAGGATATTATGTCAGGTAATACTATGCTATATATACATGTTAATGTTACCTATTTATATGTTATATAGAATGTTGTCCCACTTGCTAGATTACTGACATTATATATTTATACATCTGCTAGACAGCGTGACAGGCGGGGCAGTGGGGCCCAATGGGTAGAAGTGATGGGGCCCGATGTTGGCCCCCTGTGCTGATCGGGCCACATACGCCAGTCAGGGCTGTAATGCCCTGATGGTGGCCCTGAGAATAGAGCACATTAGGTACAGTTGTAAGGTGCCAGAAGGCGGTAGTCATGGGTGAACTGCTGCTCCTTTTCGCACCGGCACTTTACAGCAAAATTGTGTCCCATTTCATATGTGCTGTCGCATGTAGGGTGCATTATACTCATTTGTAAGCCGCAGGCCACTGCCGACTCCAAATCTTCAGTTTCAGGAGCCACCACACGTGAATCAGGGGACACCTAGTTCATTACAACACATAAAAGTTTACTTTACAGTCCATCAGTTTGTAACACATAGTATCGGACACAACACTCTCTGTTTCTTGTTCCATAGTACAGTACATTTCCAGCATTTCTTTCTGTTCTACCTGAACTATTCCTATGTTCCATGATCTTTTCAGCCCCAGGTATTCCCAGTCCAGTTCCGCAGTACACTCGAGATCCATTACCTTTCCCAAACGCGGTTCTACGTCCAGCTTCTTCTATCTGGAATGGGTTGAGGTGCTCGTCATAGTACCTGACTTGAGCCTTTTTATCTTCATTTAATTTGCTTGCAAGGAAAAAAGAGAATGAAGCAAAAATCAAATCCTTGAGCATTTCACACAAAACTCCAAAAATGGGCCAGACAAAAGTATTGGCACCCTCAGCCTAATACTTGGTTGCACAACCTTTAGCCAAATTAACTGCGAACAACCGCTTCCGGTAACCATCAATGAGTTTCTTACAATGCTCTGCTGGAATTGTAGACCATTCTTCTTTGGCAAACTGCTCCAGGTCCCTGATATTTGAAGGGTGCCTTCTCCAAACTGCCATTTTGAGATCTCTCCACAGGTGTTCTATGGGATTCAGGTCTGGACTCATTGCTGGCCACCTTAGAAGTCTCCAGTGCTTTCTCTCAAACCATTTTATAGTGCTTTTGGAAGTGTGTTTTGGGTCATTGTCCTGCTGGAAGACCCATGACCTCTGAGGGAGATCCAGCTTTCTCACACTGGGCCCTACATTATGCTGTAAAATTTGTTGGTAGTCTTCAGACTTCATAATGTCAAGCACACGGTCAAGCAGTCCAGTGCCAGAGGCAGCAAAGCAACCCCAAAACATCAGGGAACCTCCGCCATGTTTGACTGTAGGGACCGTGTTCTTTTCTTTGAATGCCTCTTTTTTTTTCCTGTACACTCTATGTTGATGGTTTTTCCCAAAAAAGCTCAACTTTTGTCTCATCTGACCAGAGAACATTCTTCCAAAACGTTTTAGGCTTTCTCAGGTAAGTTTTGGCAAACTCCAGCCAGGCTTTTTTATGTCTCGGGGTAAGAAGTGGGGTCTTCCTGGGTATCCTACCATACAGTCCCTTTTCAATCAGACGCCGACGGATAGTACGGGTTGACACTGTTGTACCCTCGGACTGCAGGGCAGCTTGAACTTGTTTGGATGTTAGTCGAGGTTCTTTATCCACCATCCGCACAATCTTGCGTTGAAATTTCTCGTCAATTTTTCTTTTCCTTCCACATCTAGGGAGGTTAGCCACAGTGCCATGGGCTTTAAGCTTCTTGATGACACTGCGCACGAAAGACACAGGTACATTCAGGTCTTTGGAGATGGACTTGTAGCCTTGAGATTGCTCATGCTTCCTCACAATTTGGTTCCTCAGACAGTTCTTTGGTCTTCTTTCTTTTCTCCATGCTCAATATGGTACACACAAGGACACAGGACAGAGGTTGAGTCAACTTTAATTCATGTTAACTGGCTGCAAGTGTGATTTAGTTATTGCCAACACCTGTTAGGTGCCACAGGTAAGTTACAGGTGCTGGTGATTACACGAATTAGAGAAGCATCATGATTTTTCAAACAGTGCCAATACTTTTGTCCACCAACTTTTTTAGGTTTGGTGTGGAATTATATCCAATTTGGCTTTAGGTCAATTCTTTTTGTGTTTTTTCATTGAAGACAAATTAAATGAAGATAATAATACCAAAGAATTTGTGCTTGCAATCATTTTCAGGAAGAAACTGAGTATTATCTGACAGAATTGCAGGGGTGCCAATACTTTTGGCCACCACTGTATGTCCTAAATCCTAGTCTATGTCTTAGGGCCCCGTCACACATAGCGACACACCAGCGATCCCGACAACGATATGAACTTGTCAGGATCGCTGGTGTGTCGCTACATGATCGCTGGTGAGCTGCCAAACAGGCAGCTCTCAGCAGCGATCAGGACAGCGAAACTGCGGGTAACAAGCGATGCACGTCGCTTAGTTACCCGCAGTGTACCTTAGATACCAGCTCGCTGGTGCAGGGAGCTGGTAACCAAGGTATGCATCGGGTTTCTAGGCGCCGAGGGCGTCTAGAAACCCGACGTGTACCTTGGTTACCAGCTCCAGCTCGCTGGTCTCCCGCCTGCCACACGCAGCGATGCGTGCTGGACAGCGGGAGACCAACGATCAAAAAAAATGTCCAGGACATTTAGCAACGATCAGCGATACCCAGCAGGGGGGCTGATCGTCGCTGCGTGTCACACACAGGGATATCGCTGGGGAGATCGCTGTTGCGTCACAAAACTTGTGACTCAGCAGCGATCTCGCTATGTGAGACGGGGGCTTAACCCTATACTTATTCTGCACTGTACAGTACACTACTCACATTATGCATAACCTTTACATTACCTATAAATTACCATATCATAATACACAATACAGCTACACAATATATTCCAAAACAGCAGTACATAGTTCACACTTCACATGACAATACATGTGTGTGAAGTGTGAACTGTGTGTGAATATGAAATTATTCACACAACACAATTAGTGTCTTCAGAGACAGGAAAGCAACAGTCCAGTCTACACATAGTGACCAGTCCACACACAGTGACTACAATAAAGGGGGTGGCAGGTTGCTTTACAGCATACATTCCAATTCTCAGGAGCTTCCCAAAAAATTAGTTGCTGATTCTCCCAGAAAACTTTGGAAACCTCCTGGAAAGCAATGCTTCTGTGGCACCCCATAAGTTTGGTTGCCACTATGGCCTTGCCTCCCTCCAGGGGGAGTGATGTCATGCCTGGAAGTAAAGAAGGGATTCCCTTAACAGTTAGTTTCAGCATAAAACACAGTTCCTGCTCTGGGCCAGCAGGTAGAGCTCTAACCCGACTTGAGGAGGGCTACTCTCTGGTCAGAAGCAGTAAGTTAGTAGTAGTTAGTGCCTGAGCAAGGTTGAGACAGGACGTGTGGAGAGGAGCTGGGGACAGGAGCTGTAGCTGAGCTCACCCCCAGGCTTGAGCGCAGAGACCGGGCCCCGGAACCCGAGGCTGTGTGGGTACTAAAGCCCCAGCAGCAGAATACGGAGGGCAGAAGACCACAGATGTTCTGTCCTCAACTGATACTCGACAATACAGCAGCACGTGTGAGCCGGAGACGCCAGGCAGGAGCGATCCCTGAAGCAGGCTACAGTTGCTTGTCATGCCAGTGAAGTTCTACCTAAGTAGCAGAGAGAGGAGCTTGAATAGAGTTTACAGAATCAAGCACCTCAGAGAATAGCGCTAGAAAGGAGGCCTCTCATCCCACCTGAATAAGGAGACTCCCAACTTGCTTTCAGGCTGACCGACTCCAGAACCATCTGTGACCTGAGCACCTGCACAGCTCAGTAAAAGGTAAAGGAAACTTCACTCTGTTGTGTCTTCTGAATCATTCCTGCGTCACCTGCCCTGCACCACATTCACCTCCAACATTATCTTTAATATCCTAACTGCCCTGGGACATAGCTCTGCCTGTGGAGGGCTGAACCAACTCTGCTGCATCAACAACTGTCCCAGTGGACTGAATCTGCAGCGTCGGGTAACATCTTTATTGTCGAGTACCACAGGTGGCGTCACAAACACTTTATTACAAACTCTTTATCTTTCCCGTTTTTCATCATATCCCCTTTTACTGGACGCCTAAGGCCACGGACCGGGTCACTGCTGCCGTGACACTGCCCCTTTAAGAAGCATCTCGGTACCGAGTATCCCCACTGCGCTGGCAGGCGCTCCACCTCCTGGAAAGCAATGCTTCCCTTGTGGTCTCTTCTGCATGGCACTGATAAGTTCCATTTAATAGAATTCAAAGATATAGTCAACTCAAGAGGTGTAAGGAAAGGCCTAAAAAATGGGGCAGCTATAGAAAAAAAATCTGTCAACGTTCTCCCTGAAAGTCAACCTTAAATGTCGGCAAGTACGTTTTACAAAAGGTGTTATCCTACTTGAGCTACCCCCTGATAAAAGCTCAAGATTAGAGATTTTGCTTCTTGGTGTGGTGCTGCTATAGTGCACACCTGGCAACAGTTCTTTCTTTCTGGAGTCGTCCACAAACTCAAAAAAGAAAATTTTACATTTGGGGCGTATTCACACATTGCGATAATTGTGGTTTTGCACAGTGGCAGCAAAGCATGGTATAAGAACACAATATGTGAGTATGTCCTTAGATAGCTATAGCATTTACAACTCTGTAAAAGAATAATTCAAGAATTGCATGATTTTTCCTAGGCCATTAAGTTGCTAATATTGTATATACATTAGTTAGCAAAGTCTGGTCAAATTTGGTGCTTGTGTTTTTTGGAAAGAAAAAAAATGACATTGAGAGCCCTTAATAGAAACCAGCTGTGTTCCGGGGTTAATGGAGCCTCTGATAAGTAGAGCATGAAACCAGAGGAGTCTCATGTTAATGGAAAGGTTGTGGTTTGATGTGCACGAGATATTAATCATGTACATGACCACACTTTGATGCTTACTACTTGTAGAGGCGGCAGGGCCAGTCCATGATAAACACTCGCACCCTCTTCATTTATTCTGCTTTACACTTTAAGAGGATGTTCAGTTTAATAAAAACTACAGTACGTTCATAAGACCCTAGGTTCATATTATGACTAATAATCTGTCACCAGATTTCACAATACAAACTGAATACAATTTTAAATGGGTTGTCCAAGCAAAGATATATTGATGAGCTACCCGTAGGATAGGTCATTAATATCAGATTGGTGAGGTGCAGGGTATTCAACCCCTACCAATCAGCTGCTATTAAGTCCAGGTAACAGTTGTCGAACCACCATTGATCTTATATTGATGACTAATACCATCATGGTAGCTATGGGTGTTATGATCTGCTACAAGCACTAAGGAAAGGTGGGAATTCTGTCCCTACAATAGGACTGAGCTGGATCCCTACGATGTAACGGGGAACCTGATCCTGCGACCAGACCCGCTAAAGTCCTCAGCTAGTCTGAACGAAGACCTATAGTTGCGAGGAGGAATCCCTACAAGATCTAGGGACTGGGTGAAAAGGTGGACACCTCCTAACAGAAAGTGTAGCAGGGAAAATAAAACAGAAAACAAATACTAAGAGATACTAAGATCTAGCAAAACTGACAGAGAAAGGCACCTAAGCACCCGGCTAGCTTAAGAGTAGATAATACAATGAAGTCCAGCAAGGCCAGAAGGGCGGAACCAGACTAAATAGGG
Organism: Oophaga sylvatica; assembly: GCA_033576555.1. Taxonomy (NCBI): domain Eukaryota; kingdom Metazoa; phylum Chordata; class Amphibia; order Anura; family Dendrobatidae; genus Oophaga; species Oophaga sylvatica. The sequence goes on along the minus strand of JARQOD010000003.1, from coordinate 120,734,806 downwards.
TAAAAAGGTCATGTGACCAGCAAAGTGAAACAAAACCTAACAAGAGGGTTCTAACAGTACCCTCCCTTCTAAGAGGATCCTCCGGATCCCCTAGGACTTAGGCTTATCCGGAAACCTCTTGTGAAACGCTCTGACAAGTCTAGACGCAAAAACATCATCCGCCCTCACCCATGAGTTATCCTCGGGTCCATTACCCTTCCAAGCGACGAGGTACTGTAAACTCCCTCTATACCGTCTAGAATTTAGGATGCGGGAAATCTCATATTGCCCGTCCTCCACCACCAGGGGAACAGTGGCCGAGACGTCTCCATCTGAGACCTCAGCTTTTTTCAAGAGAGAAACATGAAACACCGGATTAATCTTCCAGGAGGTGGGAAGCTCCAACTTAACAGCAGATTGGTTAATAACCTGAAGCACCTTAAAGGGCCCTACAAACTTGGGACCCAATTTCTTAGACGGAATCCTCAAGCGCAGATTCTTAGAGGACAACCAAACCATGTCACCAATAGCAAACAAAACCTCTTGTCGTTTTCTATCAAAATACACTTTGGATCTTTTTTTAGCCTCCTGAAGATTACCACGCACATCAGTCCAAACTCTCTCCAAAAGACCAGAAAAATTCTCCTCTTCAGGTACAGCCGATCCCAACTTGGAAAATGACCCAAACGACGGATGTCTCCCAGTACAACAAAAAAAAGGCGAACAACCAGCAGAAGCGGATGTATGGTTGTTAAGAGCAAACTCAGCAAGTGGCAGAAACTCAGACCACCCCTCTTGATTATCAGTCACAAAACAACGCAAGAACTGCTCAACATCCTGGTTTTTCCTTTCTGTCTGGCCATTAGACTCCGGATGATATCCGGATGAAAACGACAAATGAACTCCCAACCTGTCACAAAAAGCGCGCCAAAAACGAGCCACAAACTGAGGTCCCCTATCGGAAACAATGTCAGTAGGAACACCATGTAGTCTGACTATTTCCTTGACAAAGGCCTTAGCGAGAGTCTTAGCGCAGGGCAATTTGATGAAAGGAACCAAGTGACACATCTTGCTAAAACGGTCCACGACCACCCAGATGACAGTGAAACCCTCAGAGGGGGGAAGGTCAATAATAAAGTCCATAGCCAAATGTGTCCAAGGTGCACTAGGGACCTCCAGAGGGCAAAGCAACCCTGCAGCAGGAGTATGAGAAGACTTAGATCTAGCACACACAGTGCATTGACGCACCCACTTAATGACTTCCTTCTGCCATCCAGGCCTCCAAAAACTGCGACCCACAAGTCTCTTGGTCTCAGAGATTCCAGGATGACCTGCCAACCGAGAGTCATGACATTCATCAAACAAATCTCTCCTCAGGGTACCAGGCACAAACAACCTCCCATGCGGCGTGTTAGATGGGGCATTCTCCTGTGCTTTAAGAATCTCATCTTCCAGCACGGAGTCCAAAACAGCAATAACAACCCCCTCTTGCAAGATGTTTTCCTCCTCCTCCTCAGTACCCACCATAGGAGAAAAGCTGCGAGACAAAGCATCAGCTTTAACATTTTTAGTACCTGGGATATAAGTAACGGTAAAATTAAACCGTGAGAAAAACAGTGCCCACCTAGCCTGACGGGCATTCAAGTATTTGGCAGCATCAAGGTAGATCGGATTTTTATGATCGGTGAAGACTTGAACGGGAAATTCCGCTCCCACCAAAAAATGACGCCAGTGTTCAAATCCGAGTTTAATTGCCAACAATTCCCGATTACCGATATCATAATTTAGTTCAGACTCAGAAAATTTCTTTGAAAAAAAGCACAGGGATGTACTCCATCCGTCTTTGCCTGAGACAACACCGCGCCGACCCCCACAGAAGAAGCATCAACCTCAACCAAAAATGGTTTAGTCACATCAGGCTGCGTAAGGATGGGAGCAGAGCTGAACCTCTCCTGTAGCAACACAAAAGCCTCAATGGCCTCAGTAGTCCACTGAAGCGCATCAGCACCTTTCCTGGTGAGATCGGTCAGAGGTTTGGCAATCACAGAAAAATCTTTTATGAATTTTCTATAATAATTGGCGAACCCCAAAAACCTCTGTATTGATTTCACACCAATAGGTCTAGGCCATTCCTGCACAGCTTGCACTTTCACCGGGTCCATCTCAAAACCTTCACTGGAGACAATGTAGCCCAAAAAACTAAGTCTCTGTACAGCGAACTCACATTTTTCTACTTTGGCAAAAAGTGAATTATCACTCAGTAACTGTAATACTTCACGCACACTCCTCCAATGAGACTCCAAATCCGGTGAATAAATCAAAATGTCATCCAAATACACAACCACACTTCTGCCGATCAAAGGTCTAAGGATGTCATTAATAAGATTCTGAAAAAATGCCGGAGCACTGGAAAGTCCAAAAGGCATGACCAGATTCTCAAAATGACCCAGTGGAGTGTTAAACGCAGTCTTCCATTCATCCCCCTCCTTCATGCGCAACAAATTGTATGCCCCTCGAAGATCAATTTTCGAGAACCACTTGGCCCCCACTAACTGGTTAAACAAATCAGGAATCAATGGCAGTGGGTAAGGATTGCGTACAGTAATTTTATTAATCTCACGAAAGTCTAGACAAGGCCGTAAACCGCCGTCCTTTTTTTTAACAAAAAAAAATCCAACCGCCACAGGAGATTTGGAAGGCCTAATGTGACCGGCAGCCAAGCTTGTCTGTATGTATTCCTCCAAAGCCTTTCTCTCAGAAATAGTCAAATTAAATAAATGACTTTTAGGAAGAGTCGCTCCAGGGACAAATTCAATTGCACAATCATAATCTCTATGAGGAGGCAATACCTGCGATTCCTTATCAGAAAAAACTTTCCAAAAATCCTGAATAGGTACAGGTAACTCCCCCTTAACTACAGCAGCAATACGCCCGTTACAACACTTGTCATAACAATTGGGACTCCAGGACTTAATTTCATTGGTAGACCAATCCAGTACCGGATTGTGCAATTTTAACCAGGGTAACCCCAAAATCACCGGTGAGGGCAAATTATTCAAAACCACCAAATCCAAATTCTCTTGATGAACACCATTAATAGTAAGAGGAAATTCACAGATATGGTGAGTAACATTTTTCAAGTGAGAACCATCCACAGACACCACATTAATAGGGGAAGACAGAAGTTTGGGTTTTAATTTTAGTTTTTCCAAAAATTTCCCATCAATCACATTGAGAGGTGAACCACAATCCACAAATACCCGAAACTCCATTAATTCCTCCTCAACAGCAGTGGTAGCAGAAAGAAAGACACCTTTATTGTTTAAACAAGCTATACGGGCGAAACTGACCTCATTTTTTTTTCTCTCTTTATTCATTCGAAGCGCACAGTTCTTAATAAAATGCTCAGATTTGCCACAATAGAAACACAAGCCCTTAGCAAATCTGCGTTCTTTTTCCCAAGAGTGAGGTGTCATTGCTCCAATTTCCATCGGCTCTGCAATGTCAGTACATTCCTTCTCCAAACTTGGAGCTGACAAGGCAGATTTACTCTCATTAACCCTTGCACGCAGTCTCCTATCCACCCGTATGGCTAATTGCATAGCCTCTTGCAAGTTACCAGGTATAGGATAAGCAATCAGCAAATCTTTAACCCTTTCACTTAACCCTGCAAGAAATAAACTTTTCAAAGCTGAATCGTTCCAGCCCACCTGTGTGGACCACCTTCTGAAGTGAGTACAATATTTCTCCACATTACCTGATCCCTGTCTCAAACGTCTCAATTCTGTCTCAGCTGATGAAACACGATCCGGATCGTCATATAACAACCCCAAAGCAGAAAAAAAAACTATCCACTGATATAAAGCATGGATCACTAGGCTGCAGAGAAAAGGCCCAGTCCTGAGGTTCTTTGCGCAAAAGTGACATTATGAACCCTATGCGCTGTGATTCATCACCAGAGGATCTGGGTCTCAAACGGAAATACAACAAGCAAGTGTACCGACCACGCACCACAATTGTGGATACCAGGGCTATGGGGTACTCGGAGCCGAGCCCATGGAAATCTATGGGAGTTGTCACTGGTAGCGGTGGCTCGGTCCGTGGCCCTGGCGGTCGTGCAATGGGGGATATTTACAGGGGATTATTAGGATAGGTAGTTCGTGACGCCACCTGTGGTTTCTGGTAATTGTACCAGCGCTGCTATGAGGACTTTCACAGGGGATGTTATGGGGCAGCTGGGTGGTAAGTCTCCCACAGGCGAGACGGGTCCCTGGAAGTCTATGGTGGAGATGATGCAGGGTGTAGTAATAATTCAGTCACACACGAGGTAGCTCCTTTTCATACCTTTTACTGATGATGGTTCAAGCAGATCCCGGGGAGCTGGTCGGGGTGGAGAGTGCACATTCCGGTAACAGCTGAGCAGGTTAGAGGCCTCCTTAACTTCAATGTACATGTGAGTCCAACTTGCCTGAAGCGAAGTTAACTCTGAAACTCCAGCTTTCTCAATAGCTGTACTGCCCGGCCAACGTTGTGGTGGAGCCTTCTAAGTGATGAAACTAAGTCCTTACTTTTGTCGTGCACTTGACTCAAAGTCCCTGTTCCACCTGATTCCGGTTACGTATTGACACTTAGGGCTGCTCTCTGCGACCTGTAGTCCAGATGCCTCCAGTAATCTTGTTACTAAGCTTAAAACTGTAGCAACACCTCGGACTCCGGTGTCCGGCAATTTTGTGCAAGTAATCCAATACCTGTAGCACTTCTTTAACTTCTCCACTGTGCCCTTCGCCCTGCTCTCGCTCTTAGCACAAGCAATGGTAATTTCGATGGTAATGTCAGCTTTCTTCTAGAGCTCGCCGAGCAGCTCTCAGTATCCTCCTTCCTCCAGCCTCTGTTGAGGTACTGATTAAGGGTAGCTCTGACTAGGCTAGGATGATCCACTTCACCCGTACTAGCCTCCACTTGCTTGTCAGGTGAGCTACGTTAGCTCTGCGAGGATTCAGTCCTCTCTTCACTCTCTCCAAGTCCAGACTCACTGGACTGAACTGCACTGTCCGAAGACAGGAAACTGACTGACTCCTCTCGGAAAACTATCTGACTAACCACGTGTCACTCCCCCTTATATCTCAGATGGGTGTGTCTGAAGAGTGAGTGGCAGTGAATGCATATCAAGCTTTGCTGTTGCCTTCCAGTGCACTCTCCTGGACTTTATGTGTGCCTGCGAAGCTGGGCTACACATCCCCCCTTGGTAAAACACAGCACTCCCGGGCTGTAAAAGACAAAAAGAACATTTTGTTTTGCATTAACATCAACATTATAACTCATCCCATCCGGGAGGTAAGACTTCTTGAACGTTACAATTTGTACAGTAAGAAAATACAAAAGTATCAAAATATCAAGACATTTTCATATATACAAGATACTTGCGGAGGACCCGCACCAAAAACCTCCCACGTAGGTCCTGGGTGGGCTGCAGGACTTCTGACTGCAGACCTCACTCTAGGCCACACCATACGGGTTTTTCTTCAGAGGTAGATTAATAGTAGTGGTTTTGTGTAAAACCAAGATAATGCACCGAAGCGCAACTATTTACAGAGATAAGTTCTGGGCTGGCACAGTCCTCAGCCTCTCAGTCCATGACATAATAAAAGACACAATATACATTTCAAGTAGTCATGCTGTGCAAAATTTGTATAAACTATGTAAACATTTTTCACATATTAATGAAAGACCATAAAGTGCAACATCTTCATCACACATTTTCACTTTTTAAATAACCATTAAACTCGTATAACCTAGTATAATCTTGAACCCAGCCGGGTATTCTACTTTATGCAGGATATGTAAACATTACATACTTTTTAGTGCAATTCTGCAAACTTTCTTCAAACTTTATACATTCTTGTATGCGGTAAACCCCTGTCTGGGTCTTACCGGTCTTCACTTTTTAATACTTTCAATTACATCTTCCACCCCGGGGGCTGGAACCACGCGATGCTCCTTAGAGCGCATTACAAACAGGTCGTGACCTGCTATCAATGTCTGGGTCGCTACAGTCCTTGTGCGAACCGCTAGGGGCACGCCGGGTGCTTCCTCTTTGTGAGACGCCGATTGCGTCGCTACAGGTGCCACAACATTTTGCGATACTAATTTGGTCGCAGTTTGCGGTTTAGGCGGCAGCGCTGGCTGAGACCTGGGCTGCTGTACAGATTGCGACTTGGTTTGCGTTGAGTAAGCAGGAGGCGATGCCGATTGCGACATAGATTGCGATGGGCCTGCAGGGGGCGATGCTGGAGTACGGCCTGGTGCTGTGGGCGCTCGAGACGGGGACGCTTCGGTAGTGTTGACGTTACCAGCGTCGGGGACGGGGTCACTGACGATGGACACATTGAGGGCATACCAGCCCTTTAAACCCCAGTGCCGTGTATAGCTCACTATGTCCCCGTTTACTAGGTCCCTTCCCGGATGACCGATGGGCAGGTGGGACTCTACGTCCCGGCGGCTCACAAATACCCCCGGATAGAGTCCCGGTTCCCGGATGAAACCCCAGCCCTTGCGGAGCTGGAATTCTACCACGCACCCCTGCCGCCGCGGTTCCCTTCGGGTACCTTTGTCATTGCGGACCATCTCCTTGTCAGCGACCAACTGCTCATACTGCCGTTGTCGGTTCCGCTGCACCTCCCGCTCTTCCTCCTGCCGGCGTCGCTGCTCCTCTTCACGAAACTGCATCTCTCTTTCCCACTGGACGGCATACGTGATGTCATCAATACGCTCCATCTCGTCCCAGTCGACTTCCGGCAACGATGGACAAGAACCCTCCGGTGTCCCCGCCGGGGAACGGCAATCCGCTGCGGCCTCCTGGCCGGGCTGGCACTCCGGAACGGGCCGGACCTCCTCAGCCTCCTTCGCCTCCACCTCCGTGGAATCAGGTACGGCACTTTCGGCGGTAACCTCCGGTCGTCCCTCAGCCTTCTCCAGCAGCGATTTCAGGAATTCAGGAGACGGCGCTTGGCTTGTAGGAGAGAACATGGCGTCCCACAGCAGCCGCTGTGTTTGGGTGCGCCAGTGTCTCTCCGTCTCCTGCAGTTCAGCACGACTCTGGAGCTTCTTTCTCAGCTCCTCGTTCTCCTTCCGCAGCTCCATCATGGCGGGGTCGGTGTCCCTATCTGGGGACAGCTCCGGCACAGGTAGGAAATCATCCGGTCCTCGGCTCAGATCCTCCTGTCCTTCCGCCATCTCGTCCCAGGCAAGAGTGTAGTGTCCATCAGGAACAACCTGGTCTCTTCCGTGGAGGCGGGATTTTCGTCTCCTCCTCTTCGGATAGAGGATGAAGAGGAGGCGGATTTCTTTAGCAGTGGGGCTGGACCGCACATTGTAGTAACATTTGGAGAGGGCGGCCATATCTTTCGCGCCTCAGGGGGGGTACACGCCCACGAGTGCACGCCCACCTTCTTCACCAGCGCCTCAGGGCGCCAACTTGGCGGTAAAATGGCGGTATTTGGCGCCAAATGCAGCAAACAGTCTTTTTCACCAAACAGTTCATATAGGCACACAGGACTCACAATTGCAAGTTTCGGATCCTGTTCGTGACGCCAAAGTTGTTCCGACCACGCACCACAATTGTGGATACCAGGGCTATGGGGTACTCGGAGCCGAGCCCATGGAAATCTATGGGAGTTGTCACTGGTAGCGGTGGCTCGGTCCGTGGCCCTGGCGGTCGTGCAATGGGGGATATTTACAGGGATTATTAGGATAGGTAGTTCGTGACGCCACCTGTGGTTTCTGGTAATTGTACCAGCGCTGCTATGAGGACTTTCACAGGGGATGTTATGGGGCAGCTGGGTGGTAAGTCTCCCACAGGCGAGACGGGTCCCTGGAAGTCTATGGTGGAGATGATGCAGGGTGTAGTAATAATTCAGTCACACACGAGGTAGCTCCTTTTCATACCTTTTACTGATGATGGTTCAAGCAGATCCCGGGAGCTGGTCGGGGTGGAGAGTGCACATTCCGGTAACAGCTGAGCAGGTTAGAGGCCTCCTTAACTTCAATGTACATGTGAGTCCAACTTGCCTGAAGCGAAGTTAACTCTGAAACTCCAGCTTTCTCAATAGCTGTACTGCCCGGCCAACGTTGTGGTGGAGCCTTCTAAGTGATGAAACTAAGTCCTTACTTTTGTCGTGCACTTGACTCAAAGTCCCTGTTCCACCTGATTCCGGTTACGTATTGACACTTAGGGCTGCTCTCTGCGACCTGTAGTCCAGATGCCTCCAGTAATCTTGTTACTAAGCTTAAAACTGTAGCAACACCTCGGACTCCGGCGTCCGGCAATTTTGTGCAAGTAATCCAATACCTGTAGCACTTCTTTAACTTCTCCACTGTGCCCTTCGCCCTGCTCTCGCTCTTAGCACAAGCAATGGTAATTTCGATGGTAATGTCAGCTTTCTTCTAGAGCTCGCCGAGCAGCTCTCAGTATCCTCCTTCCTCCAGCCTCTGTTGAGGTACTGATTAAGGGTAGCTCTGACTAGGCTAGGATGATCCACTTCACCCGTACTAGCCTCCACTTGCTTGTCAGGTGAGCTACGTTAGCTCTGCGAGGATTCAGTCCTCCCTTCACTCTCTCCAAGTCCAGACTCACTGGACTGAACTGCACTGTCCGAAGACAGGAAACTGACTGACTCCTCTCGGAAAACTATCTGACTAACCACGTGTCACTCCCCCTTATATCTCAGATGGGTGTTCTGAAGAGTGAGTGGCAGTGAATGCATATCAAGCTTTGCTGTTGCCTTCCAGTGCACTCTCCTGGACTTTATGTGTGCCTGCGAAGCTGGGCTACACACAAGCATTTTTAAAAGAAAAAAATCTTGTTGTTCACCAAAAAATAAATCAGGCAAACGTACCTTTGGCTCCACGAAATGTGCTCCAGAACAACTACTCACATGTTGCTTTATCTCAGCCACCTCCAGAGAAAGTCCCTGCAGGCGCTGAACCAAATCCTGAACCGACACCATGATGGCAAACAGAAAATCTTTCCTTAGAGATTTTTATTTTTTTTTTCTTTTGGCTGGACTTACTGTTATGATCTGCTACAAGCACTAAGGAAAGGTGGGAATTCTGTCCCTACAATAGGACTGAGCTGGATCCCTACGATGTAACGGGGAACCTGATCCTGCGACCAGACCCGCTAAAGTCCTCAGCTAGTCTGAACGAAGACCTATAGTTGCGAGGGAGGAATCCCTACAAGATCTAGGCACTGGGTGAAAAGGTGGACACCTCCTAACAGAAAGTGTAGCAGGGAAAATAAAACAGAAAACAAATACTAAGAGATACTAAGATCTAGCAAAACTGACAGAGAAAGGCACCTAAGCACCCGGCTAGCTTAAGAGTAGATAATACAATGAAGTCCAGCAAGGCCAGAAGGGCGGAACCAGACTAAATAGGGTAAAAAGGTCATGTGACCAGCAAAGTGAAACAAAACCTAACAAGAGGGTTCTAACAATGGGGGCCTTGAGCAGATCCTCGGATATCACGGCAACCCAGCACATTTTAGGTGCTAGCAGTGATCGGAGCTCAGCTCTGATTGCTGCTGTTACATGCAAATGACTGCTGTATAACACAGCCTACATAATATGGGCTTGGCTCCTGAGCTCGCTCTATACACCTGTATTCGGTGTGAGATGTACATGTATGTCACGCATCTAAAAAGTTTTAAAGAGGGGGAGCTCTCTGTTTAGTATGTTTATCTCTTGGCCACAGAGTAGAGCAGTGACAAAGATTCTCACACTCCGGAGGTCCTATCCTGTATTACATAGACAACCCATTGATATATTGATATGAATGGGCATTGTTCAATACTTAATTTCTCCTATGGTTAACTTAAAATCAGCTATACCCACAGATTACAGTTGATTGATGGGAAGCCATCACCAGACATTTCTTACAATTGGGGTTTGCATAAAAAGCCTCATAGCTCTGCACTGTCCCATAGTATAAAACATCACATAACACTCGTCTGAGTTATATGCTAGTGTGAACGAGCCCCAACTCACAGAAACATTTGCACTCTTTGCCTAGGTGACTGGCAACTCTGAGGTGGCTGCAGAGGTGGCCAGTAACCTAAGCAATGACCTGTGCTCAATTGAGTTAAAGGGAACCTGTCAGCAAGGTTGTGCATAGTAACCTACACACAGTGTCAGGTCGGCGCCATTATACTGAATAAAATGATACCTTTGTTGGTGAAATTTGTTTGTGGTTCTTTTTTAATCCTTATTTTTAGTTTTCAGTTAATGACATGCTCGTGCCCTAAGGCGGGGTTCATGTAGGTGGTGCTCTGATTAGGTATTCATGATGAAGACAGCTGTCAGGTCACTGATCCCTCACTGACCCGCCCCCTAGTTTGCATTATAACAAAATGGCGCCAGAGGCAGCGCATGCGCAGTAGCCTCTATTGGTACCAGATTAATGCTAATGCGCAGGCGCAGCCCACGGCGCCATTTTGATGTAGTGTAATTTCATTTTGTCTGCAGCAACTAGGAGCCGGCAGAGGCGCTTGCACAGTAGCATTATCAGAATGTGATAGATGCTAATGCGCAAGTGCAGCCGATGGCACCATTTTGATGGTGATTTTTGTTTCTTTTCAACAGCACAAGATAATAGGCACTAACTGACATATTATAGTGATCAGGCGCTGCCATTTTGATGAAGTGACATGTTTTTTTCAAATACACACATTAGTATATTCATTATGCAAACTAGGGGGCAGGTCATTGAGGGATCAGTGACCTGTCAGCAGTCTGCATTATGAATATCCAATCAGAGCACCACATACACCAACTCCGCCCCAGAGCACGAGAATCTCATTAACTCAAAACTGAAAATAAAGATTAAGAAACAGCCACAAGACGGATTTCATCAACCAAGGTATCATTTCATTCAGTATAATGGCGCCGACCTGACACTGTGTGTAGGTTACTATGAACAACCCTGCTGACGGGTTCCCTTTAAGAAGCTTTGTAATAAGAGGTAAATTGCAAAGTTCTTGTTTTCACGCACTTTGCAATTTTAACCATTTAACAGTCTGAGAAACTCCTTTAAAGAAAAATAAAGTGCATCCTAAGGATTCCAATAGAGAATTAGCAGCCTTTCCTCCAGACCAGTCTCGTGCCTCCATGGCTAACATCCAGAAACTTCTCTGACTGCAGTTTTTGGTTGCCATGGTAACAGTAAAACACTTTCCCTCCTGTTGATATTTGCCTTCGTTTCTGCTCTCCGGTGAAATACGGTTTTCTTGCTGTCATTCCATGGTGTAACATGCGGTACAGGTGTGTTATTTTATATGTGGGTTTTCCAGATGAGACAGACAGAAGAGTTTCAGTTTAATTTTTCTTGCCGTCCGATGTAGCCAGATGTCGATCCCGCTACAGTCTGGGTGGGCCCCCGATCATGCGGCCAGTCCAGGAAATTATTACGACCCTTTGTAGTTTTCCAAATATGGGGACCGCTCCTTCTAAGTTCCCCTTTCTAGAAACAACTCATGGGTTGTATGGGATTTACATGAGCTGCCTGATATGTATTCATTGGCTGAGGTTAGAAGTTACTGTGTAGTCTTCCTTTAAATTGTGGACATAATTTACTGCATTTAGTGGTAGCGTAGGATGATTCCTATACCTCATAGTTTGGGTTACAATAATAGTAGTTGGCATGTTCACGGACCAGTCGTGCAGAGCTGTTGTATGGAGCCTGATCATACATCCACATGCCCCTGATTTTGTCATGGCATGCTCCATTAGATGATGTGTTAGTATACTTGCCTGTCACAATTCCAACCCTCAGTGTGTCTGGGATACAGTTATTGACAGATCAGCCATCCAATATGGTACAGGGCATGCTGAGCTGTCAGTGTGTTGCATTGACAGCTCAGCCATCCAATGTGAGACTGGGAGGTGCTGGCTGTCTCCAGGTATTTATTATCCCAGGTGATTGCCAGGCTACTTAACTGAGCTGTTTCTCTCAGACCTCTGGCCAGACATAAATTCAGCTAAGTGTGGTTTGTTTCCTCTGTGCCTTGCGTTCTGTATGTTGATCTTTCGTTGCCTGACCTTGTACCTTATTCTGACCACCCTTCTGCTCTGATCTGTTATCATCCTGGTTTTCTGACCTCGGAACGTTACCTGACTACGCTTTTGTCTTTTCCTTATGTTTATGACGTACCCTTCTGGCTTCTGACCTTGGACTCCTTGACTATCCTGACACACAGCTTGGCCGTGAGAAGTGACTAGTGTCACATTTCCAACGGAGTGGAGAAAAGGAAGACTTCTTGGAGGAATTTACATGTCTCAGGTCCTATTTAACATCAGAAATCTCCCGCTATGCTATTATGTTATCATACAGCGTTTTGGAGTCCATTGGTGCTTGGATTGGAGCATGGCTTCAAAAAGGGGCATGCAAAGCCATTATCTTTTGGAGAGCCAGAATGAAAAGTTGTTTTTTAAAAAAAAGAAAATAAAATTAATGTTTATCTAAAGTTTACAGTTCTTTTCTAAATATTTGGCCTAGTGGATAGACAATTGGGCTCAGGAGTGAAATATTGGCTCTTTTGGGGAGGATTGGTTCATGCATTGTGGTTGTGCATGCGCACCTTCTTTGTCGTTTCCTATCCCTCGGTTGAACTTGATGGACATTTTTTCAACCGTATTAATCATGTAACTATGTCTATTACAGAGGTGTTCTTTGCCAGAATCATTGCATGTAGGATACTATTAGGCCCATAATATGCTATATATGCACCACATGGCAACCCAGGAAATGTCTCTGGCTCCTTAGTATGGAGCCTAATTCTGTGTCATTGTCTAAGGTCTCTTGACCATTTGGACACCAGGTAGTTCTCAGTTGTTGGTAAAACTGGTAAATCAACTGGTGACCATTTCATGGAGTGACAACTACATGTATCGGACTTCTTCATGCAAATACTCTAGCTGTTGGTTCAGGAATGGTTCACCGATTCAAATCCTGGGATCCCTGGTCGAGCAGTCTGTCGATATACCAGAGGGGAAAATCTTCTAACAATAAAGTGAGAAATCATCCAAATGTAAACTGTACTTTTACGTCAGAGAAGAACAGTTCATTGCTTTTTTCTCTCTATAGACTTTGATAATAGGAAACAGTAACTGGAAATGCGTACAAAACAATATGGCCGCCTCACAAACATGCAGTAATAGCTGGAGAGGCCAGCGCTGTGATTTACTGGTCTTCACAGACATGGAGGCTGGTAACAGGCTATTTTTTATTTTTAATCCTACAGGAGAACCTGTTAATAACTCCCAATATGATTCTAGGAACAGAAAAGCTTGTTTTCCTGACTATGGATTTGTCTTGAAAATAGCTTGCAATTTTGGATTTCCTGATGAAGCTAGAAGTGCATCTTGTAATGATACTGGAAATGACATTGCCTATCTTATCTTCCACTAACGCAAACCTGAAATTCTCATACTTTCCATTACTTTGTACTTTTTGCGACAAAGCAGATTTAGTCTTGGGGAGGTTCACAAATGTATACAGCTGTCTGCCATGGAGCAGAAAACTGTATGTAGCAATGATGGAAGCCAATCTAACGTGATATACAGTAATGTGATTTTCATTTCTGTACTCACAAGGTTGCCACAAATCATGGATAAGAAAACGTTGCAAGACAAAATTCAAGTTAAAACAAGCGTATATCATCTGTATATAAGTTGCTGTAACAGAACACTGTAATTTATGAGGCTCTTGTGGAAACTTGTGGCGAGTTGTACACTATTGCTAATCTGAGAAGGCATAGAGTTTATATTTACAGCTTTTTGCTTTAATACTGCTTTTTTTGGACAAGAATATAACAATTATTGCACTCCTGTAATGGACAAGAATATAACTTTTAATACCGTACTTCCCCATATGTAACTAATATAATATTGCTGCTAACTACAAGAAAGCAACTACTGTAATATTGTACTATACGTAGCAGAATACTACTATGTAGAACTACTAAAATAATGCCCCAAGTACAAGAATATAACTTCTATAATACTGTCCCTGTGTACAAGAATATACCGTAACTACTATAATGCTGCCCCTATATACAAGAATATAACTACTATAATACTGTCCCCTAGGTTTAAGAATATAACTGCTATAATACTGCCCCCTATGTCCAAGAATATAACTACTATAATACTGTCCCCTATGTACAAAAATATAACTACTATAATACTGCCCCCTATATATAAGAATAAAACTACTATAATACTGTCCGTATGTACAAGAATATAACTACTATAATACTGCCCCTATGTACAAGAATATAACTACTATAATACTGCCCCTATATATAAGAATATAACTACTATAATACTGTCCCTATGTACAAGAATATAACTACTATAATACTGCCCCTACGTACAAGAATATAACTACTATAATACCACTCCTATGTACAAGAATATAGCTACTATAATACTTCCCCCTGTGTACAAGAATATAACTGTTGTAATTCTGCTCATATGTACAAAAAGTTTAGTACAATACTGTACTTATGTATAAAAATGTAACTACTATAATACTGTGCCCTATGAATAAGAATATAATAACTATATTTTTGGACAATAAAATTTATATGAACAGATTTGCAATTTGCCATTTTAAAGGTAATGTGTCACAACAGTATTTACCTGCAGATATAGAAGTAATCTTAAAGTAAATAGCGATCAAATCCTCTATATCTTGTTAATTGGAGAAAAGGCTACAGGAAGAAAATTAACTTATATTCTCCCTAAAACCACTGGCTTCGGTCATTGGGGCAGTGCAGGGAGCTCCTAAGTCATCGCTCACTATACTGTGACCACGCTGTAATCACAACCCCGCTCTGCAGCATATTGAGCAGACTGTCAATCATTGAGCCGTCCAACAAGACCCACAACGTCAGCAGTGTTTCCCAGAACCAGACATGAAGTGACAGCAACTGGACAACCCCTATAAGAGCATATTTATACAGCATGAATGAACCAAACTGAATTTAATAAACAGCAGTTTTGTTGCAGAAATTTCTATGACTGTCTCACTCATGTGAACAGGGCCTGCAGAAATCCATGCACCTGCTGCAGATACAGCCCCATTCACATGTACCGTACAGATTTTTAGAAATCTCTGCAACAAATCCGCAACTTGTGAATTAAACCCAAGCAATAAATCAATTAGCAACCAGAGATCTGAAATCGAAAAATAAATTTGCAATCAGAGGCAAATTGGTCACTGCATTTTGTCATCTGAGCAGTCTTCTGAAAAATTCATCAGAAAACATTTGTCTAGATTTTTCCTCCTTGGTGTCTCCCAGAGGCGCTAGTTCCTGCGCAGTTTTTATATTTCGCTCCTTAGAAAGGTCTCTCCATCCGTGTTATTAGAAGCTTCAGATAGGAAAATTTCGCACTCCGCGTGACGAGAATCTGGAACGTTTCATCAAGCGACCTTTCATGTTCCAGCCATGATGTCAGCTTACTTTACACCAGCACATAACTCACATGACGTAGGCACTACAATAGCCGGCCGATCATAAAACATATCCAGTAATTACAAAGAAAACACTGGCTTTCCCTTCCTTTCATTTCCTGGATCCTGCTCGCCTATCAACAGATGCCCCAGATTAGCAAAAACTTACAAAGTGCTCTGGTACCAAGAGTGACAATCTGGGGCTTAAGGCTCTCCAAGGTGCCAAAAAACTTTGCTCATAGGTTTAGTTTTCTTTTAACTTGGTCAAATATTTATTTTTCAGCTTCCTGCAAATCCTTTACACGACTCGCGGCCTGTTATTCTAAAAGTCATTATTGTTAGAGAACTTGGCCTTTCAGGGGAGTTTTATAGGACTGTAAAGTCACAGGTTACTCTCCGAAAGGTGTTTATTCCACTCTGGCACAGAAAGAGAATTTCTGAGAGCTGGAGAAGGTCGGGCCTCTTGGCTGCAGGTTCTAACCTTTCTCCAACCTTTGTGATTTGTGGAGGTGCTTTTCACAACTGAGAATTATTCTTCCCACACTCGGTGGTGACAATGTCACCAGTTCAGATGAAAGCCCCTGGCTGATCCTAAAAAGAAATGTTGATATCTCGAAACTTCATTGAAGACCAGATTTTTTTTCTTTTGTGGACAGGAACTCTAAGGATTTGAGGACACTGTGTCTTTTTCAGGTAGGTTCGCTTCGAAATTTGCCTGAAAAAGCTCTTAAACAACTGCTGAAAAGAATGACCATAGGGACTGCAATGGCGAAACGGCTTTCCGTGCATGTGGTTAGTCTTTCTGAGCTTCTTTTAACCACTTCAAGCTTCAAAAGACACAAGCGGTAAAAAGAACTGGCCTGACAATTCCTCTGGTGGCTTCCAGAAATGATCACCGAAGAAGTGTCAAAAACTACGCTTCAGTGAAGAACAATGCTGGAGCTTCCCTGAAGCGTCTTCTGCTTGAAAAACTCGTCAAGTTCGCCCGAGATTAAAAGACATTGTGTGCACTTCCCTAACATCCACGTCTGCGGTGATATTAGTTGTAGATTCCCAGATGACTGGGGACTCCATAGCAATGATAAAAGAGTGGCTCCTTTCAGAAGCTACTTGACACCACCACACTCCTAAATACTTTACTCAGGAAGTCCTACGGCCCCATCCACATTTGGTGTATAATTAGAGTGTATTTTCCACGGTGTTCGTTCCACCCAGTCCCTGTGAAGACTACATTCTTCTACAGGTTACTACCACCAGCTAAAATGGGTTGAGAACAGTTTGGAATGGCACAGAAAACCTGGACAACAACCTGGAACAAACAATATACTAGAAGCACGGACAACAGTCGGAAGGTGCACAGGTAAGAAAAGAGGGTCTGGTGTGGTGCACCACATGCACCACATGCTCAAAGGTATTATATAGCACCATTTACTTCTGCATCGGAGGTGAACAGTGCCGATGATGTTACGAACCCACACACTTGATCGAACGCGTTCTTGATGGGCAGTTATTGTAATTGTGTTCTATTTTAATGAACAGGACACGTGCACTACACCTGCTGATCCTGCATGCATTGCGGCAGGTGTATGGGGTTATAACGTCATTGACATTACTGACCTCCGATGCAAAATATTTCGGTGTCAAATAACCCATTTTAACTATTTCACCCCTTACACATGCATGTTCGATTCGGCCGAGCATTAAAGCGGTTTTCTGATCCAAATCGATAAGTCTGCAGTCATTCTCTATGACTGCAGACTTATGAATCCACCCACTGCACACACTGCGAGGATTCGCCGGTTTCTGACCGAGGAACGGAGGGTATGTATGCATTATACATATTACCGATTAGTGGGTGCAGCCTTCCATCCAGGGGCGGAACTATAGTGGAAGCAGGGGAAGCAGCTGCCACAGGGCCCGGGCTAGAAGGGGGCCCGTCCCTGCTGCAGCTGCCCTGTGATTTAGGAGCAAAAAGGGGGGCCCGAGCACGCTGGCAAATGGATCCGCGCTCGGGCCCCCTCCCAACATTTTGTTCAGGCTTCTGACTCTGAACGCTGATGCATAACAACACTGTGTTGTTTTAAAGAGACACTACAGTGTTGTAAATGCAGACAGCGAACAGAAATGAGCACTGTAGCTTTAAGCTGCGGCCCAGTGCATTATGGTCCGTCTGTCACAGCGTGTGTGCATGTGGGGGCGGACAGCAGACGGCCAGGCAGACCACATGAAGCAGCAGGCTGACTGGACAAGCAGGTGGAAGCCCGGGCGAGCAGGGTGAGTACCGTGAGTCTCTCAACAGTGAGAAGAGGCTTGGCTGCTCAATGGTGACTGGGAGGGCAGGTGCAGGCAGGATCTAACAGGGCCCACATTCAACAGGGCCCAGGCTGCAGTGCAGGGGGCCCACATTGAACAGGCCCCAGGCTGCAGTGCAGGGGGCCCACATTCAACACAGGGCCCAGGTAGCAAGGGGCCCGCATTCCAACAGGGCCTCGGGCTCCTGGGCCCTGTTTGACGCAAGCCTCAAGTCACCACTAACTCCCCCTGGGCCCTGTTGGGCACGGGACCTCAGTCACCAGTAGCCTCCCCCTGGCCCAGTAACAGCCTCATGGTTGCTACAAGTGACGAGTGACACCCTGATCTCTGCTACATGTGACAAGTAACAACCTCAGCTCTGCTACATGTAACAAGTAACAACCTCAGCTCTGCTACATGTGACAAGTAGCAACCTCGGCTCTGCTACATGTGACAAGTAGCAACCTCAGCTCTGCTACATGTGACAAGTAACAACCTCAACTCTGCTACTTGTGACAAGTAGCAACCTCAGCTCTGCTACATGTGACAAGTAACAACCTCAGCTCTGCTACATGTAACAAGTAACAACCTCAGCTCTGCTACATGTGACAAGTAGCAACCTCGGCTCTGCTACATGTGACAAGTAGCAACCTCGGCTCTGCTACATGTGACAAGTAGCAACCTCGGCTCTGCTAAATGTGACAAGTAGCAACCTCGGCTCTGCTACATGTGACAAGTAACAACCTCAACTCTGCTACTTGTGACAAGTAGCAACCTCAGCTCTGCTATTTGTGACAAGTAACAACCTCAGCTCTGCTCATGTGACAAGTAACAACCTCAGCTCTGCTCATGTGACAAGTAGCAACCTCAGCTCTGCTACATGTGACAAGTAACCTCAGCTCTGCTACATGTGACAAGTAACCTCAGCTCTGCTACATGTGACAAGTAACAACCTCAGCTCTGCTACATGTGACAAGTAACCTCAGCTCTGCTACATGTGACAAGTAACAACCTCAACTCTGCTACTTGTGACAAGTAGCAACCTCAGCTCTGCTATTTGTGACAAGTAACAACCTCAGCTCTGCTCATGTGACAAGTAACAACCTCAGCTCTGCTCATGTGACAAGTAGCAACCTCAGCTCTGCTACATGTGACAAGTAAACTCAGCTCTGCTACATGTGACAAGTAACCTCAACTCTGCTACATGTGACAAGTAACAACCTCAGCTCTGCTACATTTGACAAGTAACAACGTCAGCTCTGCTACATGTGACAAGTAGCAACCTCGGCTCTGCTAGATGTGACAAGTAACAACCTCAGCTCTGCTACATGTGACAAGTAGCAACCTCAGCTCTGCTCATGTGACAAGTAACAACCTCAGCTCTGCTCATGTGACAAGTAGCAACCTCAGCTCTGCTACATGTGACAAGTAACCTCAGCTCTGCTACATGTGACAAGTAACCTCAGCTCTGCTACATGTGACAAGTAACAACATCAGCTCTGCTACATTTGACAAGTAACAACGTCAGCTCTGCTACATGTGACAAGTAGCAACCTCGGCTCTGCTAGATGTGACAAGTAACAACCTCAGCTCTGCTACATGTGACAAGTAGCAACCTCAGCTCTGCTCATGTGACAAGTAACAACCTCAGCTCTGCTCATGTGACAAGTAACAACTTCAGCTCTGCTACATGTGACAAGTA
>JARQOD010000003.1:120658724-120715223 GCA_033576555.1 Oophaga sylvatica | reverse complement strand
ACGAATTTACACATTTAATTAGCACCTACATGTATGAAATTTTGCACACATACACTCATGTAATTATTAGTGAAAACCATATATCAAACTACATGAAATGACATGGTTTACTGTCTGTAAACCATGTGTCATTTCATGTCGGGTTCTGTAATTTCACAAAAGCCGGCAATTGAATTAGCGGCTATTATACTATGTAGAAGTGTATGAACTTTAAATATATATATATATATGTCACAATGACATGTGTGTGTATATATATATATATATACATATTATATATATATGTATTCTATGTGTATATATCTATTCTTTCTTTTGTAATGTAAAAACTGTCATTGGGATCCATTATATGTCGGTTTTGCAAGCCGGCGACGTACGGATGCCATACGGATGACATACGGATGCTTACATGCGCGAAATACGCAACCACACCTTGACAACGGATTAAATATGGATAACTGTGCCGGGAACATTTCTGCGTATTACGGCCGTACAATACGGTCTGTATTTTTACACGTTGAGTGTGACGCCGGCCTAATACTAATGTTTTAACTCAGGAAGTGTTCAGAAATCAATATTTTGTGGAATAACCATGATTTTTAATCACCGCTTTCATATGTCTTGGCATGCTTTCCACCAGTCTTTCACACTGCTTTTGGGTGACCTTATGCCACTCCTGGTACACAAATTTAAGCAGTTCTTCTTTGTTTGATGGCTTGTGACTATCCATCTTCCTCTTGATTACATTCCAGAGGTTTTGATGTGGTGGTCCTTCATCCACATATTGAATGATCTAGCTGTGTGTCATGGCACATTGTCCTGCTGGAAAAACCAGTCCTCAGAGTTGGGGAACATTGCCTGAGCAGAAGGAATCAACTGTTTTTACAGGATAACCTTGTAAGCAGCTTTATTCATACGTCCTTCGCAAAGATTAACCTGCCCAATTCCAGCCTTGCTGAAGCATCCCCAGATCATCACCGATCCTCCACCAAATTTCACAGTGGGTGCAAGACACTGTGGCTTGTACGCCTCTCCAGGTCTCCGTCTAACCATTAGACAACCAGGTGTTGGGCAAAGCTGAAAATTAACTCATCAGAGAACATTACCTTACTCCAGTCCTCTATGGTCCAATCCTTATGGTCTTTGGCAAACTTCAGCCTGGCTCTCCTTTTCTTTTCATTGATGAAAGGCTTTTTTTTAGCTTTACATGACTTGATCTCTGCCTCTAGGTGCCTGTTATGAACTGTTCTTGCCATGCACTTCACCCCAGCTGCCATTTGCCATTTCTTTTGTAGGTCTCTTGATGCCATCCTGCAGTTGCTGAATGACATTCAAATAAGATGATGGTCATCCGGGTCAGTGAAGAGTCGTTTTCACCCTCTGCCGGTCTGTAGCATTGAAGTGCTCTAAAAATTCCTGGTGGAGGGCTGCACTGACTTTGGTCTTGCAAAAACAGTGGACCTACACCAGCAGATGACATGGCTCCCGAAACCATCATTGATTGTGGATATTTCACACTAGACCTTGGGAATCAAGGTCCCAGAGTCTGGAGGAAGATTGGAGAGACAGACAATCCAAGCTGCTTGTGGTCTAGTGTAAAGCTTCCAGTCAGTGATGGTTTGGGGAGCCATGTCATCTGCTGGTGTAGGTCCACTGTGTTTTATCAAGACCAAAGTCAGCGCAGTCGTCTACCAGGAAATTTTAGAGCACTTCATGCTTCCCTCTGCCGACAAGCTTTGTGGAGATGGAAATTTCATCCTCCAGCAGGACTTAGTACCTGTCCACACTGCCAAAAGTACCAATACCTGGTTTAAAAACAACAGTATCACTGTGCTTGATTGGCCGGAAAACTCACCTGACCTTAACCCCATAGAGAATCTATGGGTTATTGTCTAGAGGAAGATGAGAGACACCAGACCCAACAATGCAGACGAGCTGAAGGCCGCTATCAAAGCAACCTGGGCTTCCATGACACCTCAGCAGTGCAACAGGCTGATCGCCTCCATGCCACGCCGCATTGATGCAGTAATTGATGCAAAAGGAGCCCCGACCAAGTATTGAGTGCATTTACTGATCATACATTTCAGTAGGACAACATTTCGGATTTTGAAATCATTTTTCAAGCTGGTGTTATAAAGGATTCTAATTTACTGAGATAATGACTTTTGGGTTTTCATTGGCTGTAAGCCATAATCATCAACATTAACAGAAATAAACACTTGAAATAGATCACTCTTTTTGTAATAACTCCATATAATATATGAGTTTCACTTTTTGTACTGAAGAACTGAAATAAATTAACTTTTTGATGATATTCTAATTTCGTCAGATGCAGCTGTATACCAAAAGCTCAAACACAATAACTGGACACTTTGGAGTGATTTTTTTTCCTTATTCTTTAATGCATGTATTTTGGCCTAAAGCAATTTTTGCTGTTGGGTTTCATTAAATATTTCATACAGTTCATCTTTTAAGGCTAGTTGTTTCCCTGCTCGTGAGTTAACAAAGAATTCATCAGTGAGCAGGTTCTCACAGGGAGTTTGTAACTCATTTATATATCTTTTACTGAAATCCTCTCAGCTGATTTATGACTATAAACTACATCAAAGTGGAGCTGAACAGTCATATGATTACAAATCAGCTGAGAGGTAAAGAGACACATGAAAGGATTAAAAACTTCCACTCACAAGGAGCTCACTGAGGAATTCTTAGATAACTCATTCTGCAGCCAGGAAAAGATATAGAAGGCAATTGTTGAAAAATGCTTAATAAAACCCAATTGCAAAAAATATTTTTATCCTAAAAACACAAGCATTTAATACAAGTGTAACAGGGCCCATAACTATCACATGATATGTATAGTTCTTTTATGTAACAGAGGGGCTATTGGTTAAGTCACAAGTTCCACCTACCATCCTGTGTAAACATGACGCTATAGTACTCTGCACACAGATAGGTCACTTTCTATTTCTTCTATACTAATGGACTCCTAATAGAAGAGACCTTCAGCGACCTCGCCAGATCTGACACAAGCGTTATATGATTCTTATTACGCAACCTGTTTATATTACATCATGTTTCTCTTAACTCTTACAGGACCACCCAGGTGATGGCCCCTCGTGTTTGATCATAGAGCAATGACTCGGATTATTTTTGCATGAAGTCTACAACACTTGAGGCGTGAACGTGACATCTGCATGGTTTGCTGTGTCATTGAAAAACATGTTAAACTCCTCTCCCCTTTAAGGGTGCTACAATTTCTCTCTGGGGATATATTCATATAATTCATGCTCAGAGGGTGACTGAGGAGGAGACTTAGATCAGTCATTGAAGTTCAAAGCTGGAATCTTAGAGAAAAAGGGGTCAGGAGAAACACAAAGAGGAGGTTAACTCCGAAAAATGTTCAGAGCTCATCCAACCCGATAGTCCTTCAAAAAAAATAGTCAAGCTCGTATTAGCAGTATCCTGAAGAAGACGCCTCATGGAGGAAATACGGCACACACAAAATTTCCAACCTTTACGCTTTGACCAGTCTTGACGCTGATCAATGAGGTACACAGAAAAATAGAAGCCCCTTAACAAAGATCAGAAATGACCCCCCAATAATGCACAGCGATTTACCCCCCAAAAGAAAAGACTGTGGGTTTCTTTCTCTCATTACACCATTAGGTTGATTTTACAACTATAGGGTTGTTACAGTTTACAATTTAATGGGCCAAGTGTCCTTTACGCCAATGACTACCTGTAGACCAGTGTTTCCCAAACTCCAGTCCTCAGGGCCCCCCAACAGATCATGTTCTCAGGATTTCCTTAGTATTGCACTGGTGCTGGAATTATTATCAAGGCACTATAAATTGCCACAGGTTCTCTCACCTGTGCAATACTATGGAAATCCTGAAAACCTGATCTCTTGGGGGCCCTGAGGGCTGGAGTTTTGGAAACACTGCTGTAGACAAACATTTCTGGAGAGTCTATGAATTTTTGGTACTGAGAATTAGAATTGAATGATTATCAGTTGTTTGGATGACAGAATATTACTATTAGTAGCCAATAAATCTAGTTTGGGGCATTTTTAAAGGCAGGCTTATACAACATATGCAGGCTCATTCCCATGAGCGACCGTGTTGAGCAAACAGCAGATGGCGCTGTATTAATGGATAGTATTTATTAAAGCACCATTCTAGTGTTTTTTTTATTGCAGCGCTGGAGTGGTGCTTCTAATCTAATTCCCTGCCTGTAGTCTTATACTTATCCACCGCCATCTTCACCTTTTATCAGCACTGCTCCGGTCCCGCAGCTCCATCTTGAACCCACAGTTGCTTCCCAGAATTGTACAACATTGAGCTACAAAAATGAAAAAAACAATAGATTTTTTTTTACAAAAAAATATTTTGGCCTCCAATTTTTTTATTTTCACAAGGATTGCAGGAGAAAATTGACCCCAAAATTTGTTGTGCAATTTTTCCTGAGTACGCTGATACACCATATGTGGGGGAAAACTTTTGTTTGGGTGCACGGCAGGGCTCGGAAAGGAATGAATGACGGTTTGGAATGCAGACTTTAATTGAATGATCTGAGACCCCTGATGTGCATAAACAGTAGAATACCCTCACAAGTGACCCTATATTGAAATTGATCTAGCGTTTTCCTGGTATGTGAATTTTATAATGTGGTGGCATATGTAAATTGTGTAGAGTGCATCAGATTGGCATTTGTGAGTAGTATAGAATGCATCAGGTTGGCATACATGATTTGTGTAGCATGCATCCAGTTGCATAGGTGAGTAGTGTATCATGCATCAGGTTGGAAAACGTGAGTTGTGTAGTGTACGTCAGGTTGGCATACGTGAGTTGTGTAGTATACGTCAGGTTGGAATACATGAGTTGTGTAGTGTACGTCAGGTTGGAATATGTGAGTTGTGTAGTGTACGTCAGGTTGGCATACGTGAGTTGTGTAGTGTACGTCAGGTTGGCCTACGTGAGTTGTGTAGTGTACGTCAGGTTGGAATACATGAGTTGTGTAGTGTACGTCAGGTTGGCATACGTGAGTTGTGTAGTGTACGTCAGGTTGGCATACGTGAGTTGTGTAGTGTACATCAGGTTGGAATACATGAGTTGTGTAAAGTACATCAAGTTATAAGTCAGAAATGAATTCAGTAGTCCATGGATGTGTGGTACAGTTTGAAGCATTCTTTTATACACATGAGTCGCACGTACTACCAGGGTTATGGGGTACTCGGCACCGAGCCCATGGAAGTCTATGGGGAATATCACTGGCAGCAGAGCTCGGTCCGTTGCCCTGGGCGCTCATTCAATGGGAAATATTTACAGGGGATTTTAGGAATAGTTTGTGACGCCACCTGTGGTTTCTGATCAATTTGACCAGCGCTGCAAGATGAATCTTCTGAGGGGATGTTACTGGGCAGCGAGATGTTAAGTCCCCCACAGGTGGGACTGTTCCCTCGAAGTCTATGGTGGTGCAGGACTGATGGGGACCCGGCAGTCAGGGACAATAAGGGAGACACACACATAAGTCACTTTGGTACCTTTACTGCAGATGTTCAGGCACTTCCCCGGAGCACTGTAGGGTGAAGGGTACACATTCAGATTCCTCCACTCGGTAGGTGTGTGGCCTCCTGTCCTCTGCCTTTATGTAATGAAGTCTTGGCCTGCATATAGCTGGGCCTAGCTTAGTCTCCGTCTTGTACCTGGCTGATCTTGTGGTTGGACCTTCTCTCTGAAAGGACAGGGTCCTTGATGGCTGGCCGAGCCGGACTCCGTCCTCCTGATCCTGCTACGTATCAGCTCTGTGGTACTCCTGGGACTTGTAGTCCTCCAGGAACTCCGGTGTTCTCCTAATGGGTCGTGGAGATCCCTATAGGCTCGGACCCCGTTGTCCGGTATTTCTTGCTGAGATGAGCTATTAAGGCTCCTCTGTCTCATTAACTTCCACTCGCCTTCGGCTACCTGGATTCACACGTTCACACACACTGGCAGTTGGTGGGCTGCCTCTTCGCCGCTCTTTAAGCGTCGGCACGCTTTCCTCAGAGCCCACTTCTAAATTCAGCTCTGACTAGGCTGGAGTGACTTCCCTGTGTCACTCTTACTAGACTCCACTTAAACACATTCTGCACAGAGCTGAGCTCTGAACGGAACTGAGCTGCAGCAGGCTGCTCTGCTCTCCTTCTCTTCTCCTTCTCCTTTCTTTCCTTTTCTTTTCTGAGGCAAACTGAAACTGAACTTGTTTTTATATGCCTATCACAGCTCCCTCTGCTGGTCTTTTAGGATGAGCTGCGTGTGTGTATGTGTATAGTGACCTCTAGTGGGATCTTCTGTCAGTGCACCCTTCTGGAAGATGTGGATTCAGTCACAGCTGGGCTCCACACACAGGCCAGGTTTGAATGGGTAGGTGTCGCATTGCCAAATGGTGTCCTTTCTTATCCCCTTTCTGTAACACACTCAGCATCTTTTTTGCACCTTCTTTTCCAGAAGTACTGGACCCACTCCTTCCTGACTGCCAAATATTAGGACCTTGATCACTACTTCCTGGAAATAAAGGTACGACAAACTAGTCGGGCCTGCACATTGTGATAACACGTAAGCGTTGTGCATTGCCATCTGTACAATGTGCTCGGACAGCTACTTGTACAACACCTTGGCTTTTCTCATGGCAATCTATGGCTGGAGGACTTGATCAGAGAGATCAACTATCCCACATGTTCTTGTTGCACCAAGGAGTATGAAAAATAATGTAAGGTGGCATCCTCTCCCTCACTATCATTGTCGGAGGCAAGGGAGAGCGTAAGCCTCCTCTGCTGAATACCGTGATTGGGACAAGTAAGACTTTTTTTTTACATATGTGGTATTTGTGTGTATACCAAATCTTATTCAGGTGTCTGAGTGTTTGGTGTATTTTTTTTATATAGAAGAGGAAAAAAAAGAAAACAATCTAGAAATAATAAATAAATAAAAATATAAAAATTTGGTAAAGTAAAACACAAACTTACTAAACAGACGTCAGTAAAAAAAAAAAACTCCTGACTACATTCAGTAAAACATGCTGTAGTAGTCGCCGATTAATACAGTATATTTTTACTGTCCCTAACCTAGTCCTATCAACTAATCGAAATATTTTTTGCTTCTTTTTTCCTTTTTATTATCTGACACTAACCCTGACTAAATTCCATAAAAAAAATACTGTAGTAGACACATTACTACAGTATATTTTTACTGCCCCTACCCTGGTCCTATCAAGTAATCTAAGTTTTTTTTTTATTCAATTCTTTTTTTCACACAAGTAAACCCCAGCAATCGGAGGCCGATCAGTAATGTTCGCCTCCGACCAGCGCTAGGATGCACGCACTGATTTGGTGCAAAAATGGGATAAAAAAATAGGGGGAAAAAAAGTGCAGACTAAAAGAGAACACATGTACCAATCAGTGATGTGCGTCTGATCATCAGCTGTTGGATGCACGCACGGAGCTGTGCAAAGGTGGGGTGAGGGCAATTATTTAGGGAAAAAAAGTCCAGGAAAACAGCGCGAATGGATGCTGATAAGTGATATGTGATCAGCGCTTGGCAGCTGCAGTACGTATGCATGAAGTTGGTGCAAAAGGGTGGGGAGAAATAGATAAGGAAGAAAAAAGTCATGGAAAACCATGAGTGCCGATCAATGATTTGTGTCACTGATCAGCGCTCGGCGGCCTCAAAATGAACGAAAAAGATAAAAGCTGGCAAAAATAGAGTAATCAAGTACTGTTCAGTGATAAAGTTCTGATCAGCGCTTGGTGGCAGAAGGGAGGTGGAGAGGGTAAAAAGGGGGGGAAAGTGGGAGAGAGATATTGGAATGGATTATGAAAAAAAACTAGGGATCAGGAACATCTTTCAAGAATCACAGGAAAACCAGCAGCAGTGATGGGACAGGCTTCAAAAAGTCAGTGGCATCACAAGGCTCAGCACTGCAGGACCGAAGTATGACCTCTCTGAACATGTCCAAAGCTAGAATGAGGAAGTGCAGGGCTGTAAAAGTCAGGTCAGATCGCGTCTGTGCACTTTGATTGGTGACGATGCCGTTGTTAGGCTCCAGCCTATGATCAGTGCTGTTACAGCACAGATCATAGGCTGGACATTGGTGTTTCAGGCAATTTCATTGCCTGAAACACTGAAAACTCTGTGATTGGCTGTGCAGAATTGATAGTGAGCCCAGGTACCCTGCTGTTAGAAACAGCTGGCACCTTAATGCGATCGCTGCAACTGCGTTCACGGTGCCGCATTTTAGCCATGATGTACTCACTACGTCCAAGATCGGTAATTACTTACCAACCATGATGTACTGGATACATCCAGGGTCAGAAAGGAGTTAATACTGTACAGTTTTATTTGTGTTTAGTTTCTTCTGTAATCTCCCATTGTTGTGATGATCAAGGTAATGGCTCATTCTCCCACAGTGTCTGGTTGCTGAAGATTCTGCTGAAACCTAAAATCTGCAATGGGCTTAAAACAAGTAATAAATCCTACAAAAAGTTTTTTCTTTTTTTTTAACAGATCCTGAGGTGCCCTTTAAAAACATTTCTCAATTGGTACTTGTCTGCAGCTCCATGCTTTGTACATATCCTGTTATGAGTAAGTAAACAGGTGGACTGCCCTCTTGAATTTTTCTTAATAGCCCCAAGGATAATGTATGGTAAAGCCCTTTTCTGTAGTGTGTTGTTCCTCAATCAGACATCCAAAATATAGGGGCATCCTAAAGATTTGACAATCTCTTATGGGAAAACTAGCTTGTATAGGGCAGGGATGGGTCTGGCACGTGTCCACCGATTCATAGTATGTGAAGAGGTGGGTGTTAGGGCTGGTGGAGGTACATATGCGAGACTGGAAACTCTGACCTAAATCCAAACACTAGACTCCAAGAAGAGCAATCTGGTAAAAGGAGGTTATGTGCTGGTAATTTACTGGATGAATGAAAATAACTCGGCATTCATTTTTAACGATGTTCTTCTTATGGGAAGCTTAGTTCTCCACTGCACAGAAAATCCAGATGTGAAATGTGAAAACCCGCTCGCTATTTTTGTTAGAGAAGCTTCCAGGTCTGTGACCTCTTATTCAGCTGAACTCTTCACTGGATGTTTCTGTCGCTGTTAGACCCCCCGGGAGAGTCTTATAGGACGAGGGGTCAGACAGTCAACAATAAGTTTTTTTTGTCCTGGTGAGGAACAATACAAGAACTGTTGTGTCAATGGAAAATGGCCTAGACGAGAAATACAAACAATAGGAAAAATGAGGATAAAATATGTGACCGAGTAGATGATAAAAAAAAACATTGTGGTAAAACCTAGGCTATCTATTTTAATCCTTAAAGGGAAGGTCCCCTCACAGCAGCGAATAATGAATCCCAGAGATTACACTAGGATTACTGTAGCGTTCAAAACTAAAAGGGCCATCATACCAACTCTCCGCGCCACCAAGCCAACATAGTTGTTACTATCTGGTCCAAATCGTTCCAATCACAACAGTTAGGCTCAGTTAAGCCCCCCACTGTATGAAGCCCACTCCATTCTTGCTATGCATACATTTGCCGTACTTGTAAGGTGTATGACACAAATTGAAATCTAAGCAGAAAATGCCACTCAGGCACAATGGGCCCATCACTTGTCAGGTTTGGTTAAGGCCCTGGTCACTGTGAAGCAAGACAGCTCTGTTGCCAACTGATCTTAATCTAAAATACAATGACTTCATAAAAACAATTATAGTTTCTTCCATTAAACCTTAAAGGGATTGCCTGGTCTTAGGCTACAATTCTGCAGCCATTCTATGTGACTGCCAACTTGTGAATCCTCACATTATGGGCACTGCACAACTTGAGGATTCCCCAGCCACATTCTGACTAGACTGTCTCTAACCTCGGTCAATACACTTACATTGAGTAAAGCTGTGTCGACCCGCCACCACAATTGTGGATTACCAGGGCAATGGGGTACTCAGAGCCGAGCCCATGGAAGTCTATGGGGTTTGTCACAGGTAGCGGTGGCTCGGTCTGTGGCCCTGGCGGTCTGGCGTATGTTGGGGGAATATTTACAGGGGATAGATATATTTACAGTTCGTGACGCCACCTGTAGTCTCTGGTAATTTGTACCAGCGCTGCTGTAGATCTCTGAGGGGATGGTGAGGCAGCTAGATGTCGGGTCCCCTACAGGTGGGACTCTTCCCTCAGGTCGATGGTTATGGTGGGGTTGTGCAGGCATGCAATTAAATAACTCAGTTCCCCACCGTCAGCGTCTTTCCATACCTTTTACTTGTAAGATGGTAAGGCAGGTCCCAGGGAGGCTGATCCAATGGAGAATGTGTTTTGAGTTAGCAGCTGGACAAGTTAGGGGCCTCCTTTACTTTCACAATGATGAGTCCAACCAGCATAAAGCGTAGTTCCCTCTATAAACTCCAGCTATTTCAAAGCTGTACTGCCCGGTCAGTTTTGTGGTTGGAGCCTTCCTATGAGAGAGCTGAGTTCCTATTCTTGCTGATCAGGCTCAAGGTTCTCACTCCCCCTGACCCCAGTTACGTACCGACACTCCAAGGGCTGCTTTCTGTTACCTAAGGTCCAGTAAGCCTCTGGTTTTTCTACCACTATGCGTGAAGCTATAGTGATGCTTCGGTCCCCAGTGACCGGTGACAATGTGCAGGACTTCTCCAATCCTATAGCACTCAGAATTCCTACCACTGTGCCTTTCGCCTTGTCCGCGCTTGTAGCATAAGCATTCCTCACTTCCAAAGGTTATATAAGTCAGTCCCTTTCTTAACTTCTTTCTTGAGCTTGTTGACAGAATCTCAGTAATCCTCTAGGCAGGAGCACTTCTCTGAACCTTCACTGTCCTTGGGACAGGAGACTGAAGTATCTGCAACTCCCTCTTCCTTCTCAATAAATGTCTCAGTCTGTCTGCCAGTGGGGAACAGCTCTGACCAGGCTGAGGTGATCTGGCTCACCTTTACTGGCCTCCACTTTCTGAACTGCACACAGACCCAGGCTGGACTACTTCCTCCCTCCACGTCCAGGCTAGACTGACTGAATGAATCACTGAATGACTCCTGACCACTCCCTGACGAGTGACTAAATACCCTAAGGGTGTGTCTAAGTGTGTGTTGGAGTGAATGGTTATAGAGCATTAAACTGCTATCTCTCCACACATCCTCCAGGGTACTGCGTGTGCCTTCACACCAGGGCTACACAAAGCCATGCCCATCTAGTCAACATGTGACTGCCTGTATGCAAATTACATAGTTGTGGTCACGTCCCATCGCTGGAACAGGAGAGTCCTTACAGCACACAGTGCATGCTGTGTGAGTATTCACAAGTCTGCAGTTACATAGAGTCACTGCAGACTTGTAACCTGAGGCTGGACAACTCCTATAAGATTTTCAAAGGTGCCAATGAGCATACACTTTTTAGACAGAGAAACAGCTCATCTAATGTATATAAGCCACCTTACACCACTAACTTTTATTACCCTTTATGAAATAATTAGATATTGGTGCCTGACATGAAAAAGAAAGAAAAAGATTGGATCTTGGCATAGCAAACCATACCCATACCCAAACCCATTTGACTTTTATAAGGCAGAAATTCCTCTTCGTATCGCAATCCAAATACCTTTATAAAGCTTGTGATATCTAGAGATACATCATAGGTAACATAAATTCTTCATGACCTGATTGTGCATTTTGGAATTGTCTTTGGGTGCAATCACTTTATGGTTGTCTTTCTGTATTCTTATGAACTCAGTAAAAATGCTAAAACCCTTAATTTGCACCGTAACAAAGGGACTCTGTCACCCCATTCTTCGACTATCAGCTGCGGCCACCGCCATCAGGGGCTTATCTACAGTATTCTGTAATGCTGTAGAAAAGCCCCCGATGTAACCTGAAAGTGAAGAAACATGAGTTATAAAATACTCACCCAGGGGCTGTCCGGTCCGATGGGTGTCACAGTCCGGGCCAGCGCCTCCCATCTTCTAGCGAAGATGTCCTCTTCTTTGCTTCCCGTCGCGGCTCCGGCACAGGCGCACTACTCTGCCCTGTTGAGGGCAGAGGAAAGTACTGCAGTGCGCATGCGCCGGGAAAGGTCAGAGAGGTCCAGTGCCTGTGCACTGCAGTACTTTCCTCTGCCCTCAACAGGTCAGAGCAGTGCGCCTGCGCAGGAACCGCGACGGGAAGCAAAGAAGAGGACGTCTTCGCTAGAAGATGGGAGGCGCTGGACCCGACTCGACACCCATTGGACCAGACCGGACGGCGGACCGCCCCTGGGTGAGTATAATCTAACTAGTTTTTCTTCTCTTTCAGGTAACATTGGGGGCAGAATGCTGTAGATAAGCCCCTGATGGCGGTGGCCGTATCTCATAGGGCGAAAATGGGGTGACAGATTCCCTTTCAGAGTTCATTCAGATGGTATATATACAGAATAGTCTTACCAAAATCGCAGCTAAAAGACAAAATAAAATTGCAGGTGATCTTATTTGCACATTCTCAGGGGTGTCTCGTGTTACTTTGTTTTGTATTTTAAACCCATCTGTGTTCAAATTCAATCATTTCACATGGATTCCTCTCTAAACACTTTGCAGAATAAAACCCTCCATCTCCGTTGTGTTCTGAAGCCCCGGAGTCCTCGGGGAGATGAGGAACATTCCAAGAAAACTTTGTAAAAATGTCTCATTAATCACTCAGCAGGTGTCCCTGCGAGAAGTGTCACAGTCCCTACAGGGGCTGGGGTAGTTTTCAAAATTTATCCAGAACTGGGCAATCCAAACAAGAAAGGATCCAATTCATAAAAAAATGAGAAGAACTATAAAATGTCTTGTAGCTTTTCCTGGCTGAGAAATTGGCGTGAAATTTAGTAATGAATAGCAGAAGCTTAATGTTCCTTCATCCTATAATTAGATTCTGAGTGAATAGTCTGGAATTAAACGTGTTTTTTTAAAGGATATATTTGCTGCAAATAAATTGTAAATAGGTATCACCTCTGTAATATTATAACAAATATGAGTCCGTAGGGTCATACCACTAATGGTGGTCGATTATATAGCCGTTAAGGGGAGTTTGAGGGGCCCAGTGCTGATGATAGCCCTTCCACCTCTCACCACTCAAAGACTCATTTTCAGTAGTATCTGCGTAAGGAGGTGGAAATGTTGCCCTTGTTCCCCTTGAAGACATGTGTATTGTTACAATGTGTTTGAATGCGCAATGTGTTTAGTGATGTGCCTTATTAGCAGTTGGGTTCTGCTCAGCCACAGATAGTTGATAGAGATAGGTAGAGTTAATGGTCGGAACTAGCCCAAAGTGGGAGGGGCTAAAGTGAAGGCACAGAGGGAGTTAACTGCAGGAAGGCAGATAGAGCCTTGCTTGCAGCTAGAGCAGGCCACTGGTCTGATTAGTCAGCAGAGCCGCATGAATTCCATTTACATTAGGCCACGTTCACACATTCAGTATTTGGTCAGTATTTGTAAGCTAAAACCAGGAGTGGAACTGTGGCGCCCTGAGGGTCCAGTCGCCACAGAGATGTTGCATCGCACCCAGCGGTGTGACACCTGACTCTCAGGTAAGAAGGAAGCACCCCATTGACTCCAACCACTGCATCCATCACACATCATGCTAGCTGAGTGCAGGCGGACCCTAAGGGAGGATGGTCTGACTCAGGCTGGTTAGAACAGGGTGTAGCTAGATGGGTGGGAGGAGCTTAGTCAGCAGAGCCGCATGAATTCCATTTACATTAGGCCACGTTCACATATTCAGTATTTGGTCAGTATTTGTAAGCTAAAACCAGGAGTGGAACCATCACAATAAAAGTATAATAGTAACACATGCACTGCTTCTGCATGTTTCACCCAACCCCTGGTTTTGACTTAGAAATACTGATGTGAAATATTGACCAAATACTGAACATGTGAACGTGGCTTAATAGTAGTTGAGCTGCAGTACCCGAGCATTGCTACTACATGGTGTATGGAGCTGTCCTGTTCTTGCTCTGTACACTGTGGAGGGATGTACACAGTATACAAAGGAGATGCAAACAGTTGATTAATGGGGGGACTAGGTGTCGGACCACTACCGAATTGTTATTGACAACCTATCCTAAATCTTGGACAATGTATAATTATATATACAGTACAGACCAAAAGTTTGGACACACCTTCTCATTCAAAGATTTTTCTGTATTTTCAGACTATGAAAATTGTAGAATCACACTGAAGGCATCAAAACTATGAATTAACACATGTGGAATTATACATTACACTTTACAAAAAAGTGTGAAACAACTGAAAATATGTCTTATATTCTAGGTTCTTCAAAGTAGCCACCTTTTGCTTTGATTACTGCTTTGCACGCAGAAAAGGTGAACGGATGGATTCTACATGCCTGGTTCCCACCGTGAAGCATGGAGGAGGTGGTGTGATGGTGTGGGGGTGCTTTGCTGGTGACACTGTTGGGGATTTATTCAAAATTGAAGCAGGACGGGGAGGGGGATCCCCTCCTGGACATGCTGGCCCAAGCCATGGCCAATGGGTTGTCCCGACGTGGCGAACCCGCTGAGGTGCGCATGGCGGATTACCGAGAGGTCATGCCTCCGTAGCGCCCTCTAAGGGGGGGAGGTGTGATGATACTGCTAGCTTCATTTCTTGTGCTGTTTCCAGAATGTTCCCCATAGTACTACAACCCCCACCGTTTGCAAGCACAGGGCAAAGTTACCCCTCCCTCCTTTTCTCTGCAGCTCACGCTTCCCTTCCCCCCTCCCAACCTGCAGTCAAGCTCAGTGTAACCTGAGCTACCAGTGCTGGAAGTTTTGCCGCTTCACCGCAGGGGTCCTCCATTGTCTGCACATGTGCTTTCTTCCTATAGCAGCCATTTTGGAGAATTCATTCATTTTTGGTTAATAACACGGTGGGAGCATTCGCTAGAAACACGAAAGTTACTGTTTTGAAACCTGTGTCCATAGGCATCGTTCCCGTGGTACTGGTGAACCCGTAACTCCAACAGAACCCGAGAAATGGAATTCTCGGATTCCCCATGGACTAGCTCAGCCAAGCTTGGACTCATTTGAACTGTCATTTTAAAGTAAGATCATTGATAGGTCTGCCGTTATTCTGCTAGGTTCACAGGACGAGGGATGGACCTTATGATATTTCAGAGCTCAAATCATACACTTCTGTCCCGGGGAGGTGGCCCGAAAAACCCTCCCCTTTTCGTGAGGTCAGCAGTCCCAGGTATAAGTCTGGCAGTGAGCCCCCCTTGGGAGTCCTTGCTGTGATGTCCTGACTAAGAGATCTGCAAATGAACTATGACGTGTGGCTCCTCCCCCCCCAGCCTGGCTTGCCTGTAAATGATCTAACAACCATGTGAGTGATTTTCATTCTTAATCCTATTTTATTTTATAACTGCATTTGTACATAACGATATTGTCTCAGTTTGTTCCATCTTTTTATATTGTATAAGCACTGCCGGTTTTTTTAAGGAATAAACCTATAAATTTATTAGTTTGTTTCTCCTGCTCTATAAACGAGTTTGCACGTGCCTGAAGCACTACGCTACTGTTTTGGGGTTGCTACGGACCCTCTTGATAAATTGTTCAGTAAGAAAAACCGTAGCTGGTGGCAGCTTAAAAGAAGGGGGTGTTAAGTGTTGACATATGGGGTGGCGTTGGCAGTGACGGAGCGGGTATTATAAGTGTATTACCCGGCTGCGGCTCGGAGTAATTATAATTCCCTCACTGCAGCGTGCCCAATAGCCAGCACACATCCAAGTGACCCGTCTGGCGACTGATTATCCTAGGTGCAGTTCCCTGACTGACCTGAGGGTAAGGGGGGCGCCAGAGAGCTGCAAGTTCCCAAGTGGAAGTGGGATAATTATAAATCCCTGCAGTTTACCGGGTCGGACGGCAGCAGCCGTCGCGTGTGTGCACCGTTTCATCACATATTGGTGGCAGCGGTGGGATCACAAGCTTAATCTGTTGGCCCTCACTGAAACCTGGATTCAGGATTCTGACACTGTCTCCCCTGCTGCCATTTCCTATGGTGGTTTACAGTTCTCCCATTCCCCGAGACCCACAAACAGACATGGTGGTGGAGTTGGCATACTCCTGTCCCCACAATGCACTTTCCAGGTCATCCCCCCAATTCCATCACTCTCATTCCCTTCTTTTGAGGTCCACACCATCAGGCTCTTCCATCCCCTCTCCCTCAGAGTAGCGGTCATATATCGGCCCCCAGGCTCACCCACCCAGTTCCTTGACCACTTCTCAGCCTGGCTGCCGCACTTCATGTCCTCAGAACTACCAACCCTTATCCTTGGAGACTTCAACATCCCCATTAACAGCCCTACTTCCACATCTGCATCTCAGCTTCTATCACTAACCACTTCTCTAGGCCTCTCACAGCTTTCAACCTCTGAGACACACAAGGATGGCAACACCCTTGACCTGGTCTTTGTCCGCCTCTGTTCAATCTCCCACCTAAATAACTCACCGCTTCCACTCTCTGACCACAACATTCTCTCCTTCACGCTCACAAATCCTCGACCACCCCAGCGCACTCCTACCTACCACACATTCAGAAATCTACAAGCCATTAACCCTCAGACACTTTCAGACTCCCTACACTCATCGCTGTCCCCAATCTCCTCTTTTTCCTGTCCTGATCTGGCTGTTCATCACTACAATGACATTCTTAAAAGCACCCTTGACCAAGTAGCACCGCTCACCCTCAGAACCTCCAAACACACAGTAAAACAGCCCTGGCTCACATTGCAAACTCGACTTCTTCAGCGATGCTCTAGGAGTGCTGAACGCCTCTGGAGAAAAACCCGCACACCAGAAGACTTCATCCACTTTAAATTCATGTTAAGAACTTATAATGCTGCCCTTCACCTCGCCAAACAGACCTACTTCACCACACTGATCTCCTCACTAGCCAACAACCCCAAGAAACTTTTTGACACTTTTCACTCCCTCCTCAGGCCAAAAGCACAAGCCCCTATCACAGACATTTGTGCTGATGACCTGGCCTCCCACTTTATAGAAAAAATAGATACTATCCGTCAGGAAATCTGCTCTCAACCACCAAGTGCTGTGACTCCCATCCCACCCTGCATTTCCCCTGGCTCAATTTCCACATTTGATCCCATCACAGAAGAAGAAGTCTCCAGACTCCTCTCTTCCTCTCGTCCGACTACATGCACTACCGACCCCATCCCCTCACATCTCCTCCAGTCTCTCTCTCCAGTTGTCACAACTCACCTAACTACAATCTTTAATCTCTCACTCTCCTCTGGCATTTTCCCATCCTCCTTCAAACACTCCATCATTACTCCATTACTAAAGAAACCCGCTCTTGACCCTTCCTGCACAAACAACTACAGATCGGTCTCCAATCTCCCCTTCATCTCTAAACTTTTGGAGCGCCTAGTCTACTCCCGCCTCACCCGTTACCTCTCCACTTACTCCCTCCTAGACCCTTCACAGTCCGGCTTCCGCCCCCTACATTCGACTGAAACTGCACTCATCAAAGTGACCAATGACCTTCTTACAGCAAAACGTAACGGCGACCACTCTCTGCTCATTCTTCTCGACCTTTCTGCAGCTTTCGACACGGTTGACCACCGTCTCCTACTCTCTAGGCTCCAGTCACTAGGTATTAAGGACACTGTTCTCTCCTGGTTCTCCTCCTATCTTTCTGACCGCTCCTTCAGTGTTTCGTTCTCTGGCTCCACGTCATCTCCTCTCCCTCTCACTGTCGGTGTACCCCAGGGCTCAGTCCTTGGCCCCCTTCTCTTCTCTCTCTACACGGCCCCAATTGGACAGACCATCAGCAGATTTGGCTTTCAGTACCATCTTTATGCCGATGACACACAACTATACACGTCATCCCCGACCTTACCCCCGCTGTTCTACAGAACACCACCGACTGTCTGTCCGCAGTCTCCAACATCATGTCCGCTCTCTATCTGAAACTTAACCTCTCCAAGACTGAACTCCTTCTGCTCCCGCCGTCTACTAACCTCCCTAAATCTGACATTTCCCTCTCTGTGGGCGGCACCATAATAACACCCCGGCAGCAGGCTCGCTGTCTGGGTGTTATGTTTGACACCAATCTCTCCTTCACCTCCCATATACAATCTCTTGCCCGCTCTTGCCGTCTACACCTAAAGAACATCTCTAGAATCCGCCCTTTTCTCACCATGGAAACAACAAAAACCCTCACTGTAGCATTGATCCACTCCCGCCTGGACTACTGCAACGCTCTATTACTTGGCCTCCCCATTACTCGACTATCCCCTCTCCAGTCCATCCTTAATGCAGCAGCCAGGGTCATCCATCTGGCTAATCGGTACTCGGACGCGTCCGCTCTTCGCCAGTCCTTACACTGGCTGCCCATTCATTATAGGATCCAATTCAAAGTACTGGTTCTCACCCACAAAGCTCTCCACAGTGCAGCACCCCCCTACATCTCCTCCCTCATTTCTATCTATCGGCCTAACCGACTGCTGCGCTCTGCAAACGACTTTCGACTAACCTCTGCACTAATCCGTACCTCCCACTCCCGACTCCAAGACTTCTCCCGCGCTGCGCCAATCCTCTGGAATGCTCTACCCCAAGAAATTAGGACTATCCACAATTTGCATGGTTTCAGGAGCTCCCTCAAAACACATTTGTTCAGAGTGGCCTATCACATTCACTAACCAAAGTCGTTCTATGTTTAAGTGTGTATGTGTAGCCCATTCACTATCTCCATCCATGCCTCACTCCCTCAAGATGGCTGGACCATCATTGTAAATGCACCATTGTATATACACACCTGTACTTTGTATCTCCCCCACCTCATTGTAGATTGTAAGCTCTCACGAGCAGGGTCGGCTTATTTTGCTTTAATTATTGTATTGTTAACGTTGTTACCTATGACTTGTGTTTTGAAACTGTTAAACTGTAAAGCGCTGCGGAATATGTTGGCGCTATATAAATAAAGATTATTATTATTATTATTATCAGTGAGCGGTCCAGCTCACCCCAAACCATCTCGATTGGGTTCAGGTCTGGTGACTGTGGAGGCCAGGTCATCTGGCGTAGCACCCCAACACTCTCCTTCTTGGTCAAATAGCCCTTACACAGTCTGGAGGTGTGTTTGGGGTCATTGCCCTGTTGAAAAATAAATGATGGCCCAACTAAACGCAAACCGGATGGAATAGCATGCTGCTGCAAGATGCTGTGGTAGCCATGCTGGTTCAGTATGCCTTCAATTTTGAATAAATCCCCAACAGTGTCACCAGCAAAGCACCCCCACATCATCACACCACCTCCTCCATGCTTCACGGTGGGAACCAGGCATGTAGAGTCCATCCGTTCACCTTTTCTGCGTGCAAAGCAGTAATCAAAGCAAAAGGTGGCTACTTTGAAGAACCTAGAATATAAGACATATTTTCAGTTGTTTCACACTTTTTTGTAAAGTGTAATGTATAATTCCACATGTGTTAATTCATAGTTTTGATGCCTTCAGTGTGATTCTACAATTTTCATAGTCATGAAAATACAGAAAAATCTTTGAACGAGAAGGTGTGTCCAAACTTTTCGTCTGTACTGTAAGTGTCCCCCCCAAAAAAAGGTCCATAAAGTACCCTAATAGCGCTGCATAGAGCAGTGTTATATAATAGTACATGCAAATATTTCTGTTCCTTGCCCAATTAATAACGCTACAAGAAATAATATCACCAGAGACTAGTGTTGAGCGATATTGCTCGATATCTAAAAATATCGTATCGAAATTGTATCGCCGATAGCACTAAATATCGTCGATATCCGATTTCGATACCGGAAGTCCAATGTAAGTCTATGGGAACAAAATATCGAAATTAAAAAAAACCATTCTTGCCTTGTTGGTTAATTGTACATGAAGGAAAACAACAAAGACTAATGTAGAATGTATTGGGGGAGGTTGAGGAGACAATAAAGGCATACATGTTTAACCCAATGCATTGGAATAGCATTAATATATATTTTTTTGGAAATATTTTGGATTGACTAACAAATTGACAATGTTGTTAACCTTTTTTCTATTTTGGCAAATATGTATGTTTCACAACTTCCATGCTCTTCACCTTTTTAACTTTTGCCAGTGCCACACTTTCTCCTTCATAATCTTCATCAGCACCATCATCTTTCTCATCAAATTATTCTTCATCTTCACCTTCTTAATCTTCTTCTTAAACTTCTTGCTATTCATGTTTTTGTTTACATTACTCATATTGTTATTATTAAACTAATTAATCTTCTTCATATTCAAATTCTTCATCTTCTTCCTCTTCATCTTTTTCATCATATTCTTATTTGTGACAGAGATTCCTGTACTTGTAATCTGTAAAAGTATGAATTGTTCATCCTTCCGTTCTTGCTGTCACAAAAGATTTAAATTACAACAGTATTTGTCCGTGTTCAGTTTAGCCTGCAGCAGCAGGCATTTTCCAGGGGCACCACGAGGAGGAACGGACTCACCCCCATACACTGCTTAGTCTTCTTCTGCTTAGAATTTAGAGCATATATTTTGCTCTTCATTTTGGTCTTATACTTCATGTTCTTCTGCTTTTTGATCTTCTGCTTATTGTTCTTCTGTCTCTTGTTCTGTATCTTGTAGTTTGTCTTAACCTTCTTTGTCCTGTTGGTGATCTTCTTCTTGGTAATCTTTTATTTTTTCTTTGTGATGGTGTTCAGGCTGGTTGGCTTCATGCTCGTCGTCCTTGTTGTCGTCATCTTCTTCTGGGTGGTCTTTAATGTCGTCTAATTTCCGAGAAACAGCTGACGTTACTGGGACCCTGACGGGTATCAGATGGAGCAAGAGACAATGGAAGTAACAAGGACCAGCTGACTGTGCTGGACCCCGGACGGGTAGCAGAAGGAAAAGAGGCAATGTCACAACCGAGTACCAGCTGACGTTACTGTGACACGGTTACTAAGCAGGAGGTACCTGTGCTCCAAAGCACTACCAAGGACCAGCAGACGTTGCTGGAACTCGGATACGGAGATGGAGGCACCTAGGCCAAAGGCACTGGGGAGAACCACTTGACGGTACTGGACCCCGACGGGTAGAAGAACGCACCCATGAAAATGTAAGTTGACAGACGCAAGCCGTCCGCAGTTACAGAACACACAGTCTGGAACCTACAGTGGGTGCTTATCCTATTGTCACAATGGAAACCGCCTTTATTTACATATCCCACAGCACACATAGGAATCACCTAAACTGCAGGCACCATAGAGTCGGCTAACCCGAATGCAACACGACAGCACAACTTATTGGAGGATAATTGACGTTCACACTGCCAGGAAACAGCTGTCGTGCTGTAACCAGGCTGGCCAGGAGTCAGTACCCCTGCCAATTACTTACGAGCAACAAATGGCGGTGTTGTAGCCCAGGGAGTAGAGTTCAGGTGGTAGAAAGATGAACATAACCGGAGACATGGAAAACGTTGCCAAACAGTTATTTAATCTGAAAACGGACAGGCAAATTCAGGTGAGATCCATGCCTTGTTCATTTTCAGAAAAGTAAGCCGGTCTACATTCTCTGAGGATAGTCGCATGCGACGGTCTGTTACTACACCACCTGCAGCACTAAAGACGCGCTCAGATAATACACTGGCAGCAGGGCAAGCCAGCACCTCCAATGCATACTGGCTAAGCTCTGGCCATGTATCCAACTTAGAGACCCAAAATTTGAAAGGGGAAGAGGCATCTGGGAGTACACTTAGAGGGAAAGCCAAGTAGTCTGTCACCATCTTACGGAAACGTTTCTTCCTGGTGACTGGAGCCGTCTCGGATGGTGTAGACCTTGCTGGCGCTGTCACAAAACTTTGCCACATTTGTAACATACAGTTCTTGCCCTGTGCAGAGGCGCTGCTTCTGCTCCCTCTTGTTGTAGAGGTGTCTACACTGCCTCGACGCACAGAGCTGCTTTGTAAAGCAGTAGCAGCAGCAGCAGCAGCATCTCTCTCGGCTGGAATGTACAACAGTATGGATTGCACCAGTGTGTCTTGGTACTCTTGCATTTTACGGTCCCGGTTCACCGGTGTGATGAGGGTTTGTAAGTTGTCCCGGTAGCGAGGGTCTAGGAGGGTGTACACCCAATAATCTGACGTGCTGAGAATGTGGGCGATGCGGCGGTCGTTTCTTAGGCACTGAAGCATGAAATCAACCATGTGCTGCAGACTCCCAACTGGCCAACAAAGGCTGTCCTCTGGAAGAGGCGTCATCTCTGTCTCCTCTGCATCACCCCACCCTAGCTCTACATACTGACTACAGCGTTGTGTACCTTCCTCTGTAGGGATTTCTTCCTCCTCCATTGACTCCTCCTCCTCCTCCTCACAAAGTGAGCCCTGCCCAACCCTTTGTGAGGAACCACGTTGCGCTGACTGTCCTGAAGGTAATTGAATTTGTGACTCCTCATCCTCCACCTGTTTCAAAACCTCTTCCTTTAGTGCTTTCAGTGATTTCTGAAGCAGGCAGATAAGGGGGACAGTCATGCTGACTAGTGCATCATCTGCACTCGCCATCCGCGTTGAGACATCAAACGCACGCAAAACGTCGCAGATGTCCTTCATAGAGGCCCACTCAGTAGTGGTGAAGTGTGAACGGCGCAAATTGCGAGTTGATTGCGCCTGTTGCAGCTGATACTCCATTAATGCTGGCTGCTGCTCACACAACCGCTCCAACATATGTAACGTGGAATTCCACCTGGTGGGTACGTCACATATGATGCGATGTTCAGGAAGGCAAAATCTGACTTGCAGAGCTGCAATGCGCGATCTGGCCATGCTGGAACGTCGCAAGTGAGCGCACTCTAGGCGGACCTTGTGCAGCAGTGCATCAAGATCCGGATAGTCCCTCAAAAACCTCTGCACGACCAAGTTGAGCACATGTGCCAGACATGGTATGTGAGTGAGGTTGCCAAGGCCCAGAGCTGCCACCAGATTTCGGCCATTGTCACACACTACCAAGCCTGGCTGGAGATTAGCTGACAAAAACCACACGTCGCTCTCCTGCTTGATGGCATCCCAGAGCTCCTGCGCTGTGTGGCTTCGATTCCCCATGGGAATTAATTTCAGGATGGCCTGTTGACGTTTGGCCACGGCTGTGCTCATATCGGTTGCAACAGGTAAGCGTTCACGGGTCCATGTGGAGGTATACCGTGACGGCTCGTGCAGCGATGATTCTGAGGAACTGGAGTAGGAGGAGGAATCAATGTGCACAGACTGGATTCCTGCAATCCTTGGAGTTGGCAGAACACGTACAGCGCCACTGGCAAGATCTGTACCCGGCTCCACAACATTGACCCAATGGGCAGTGAGGGAAAGGTATCGTCCCTGGCCATGGGTACTGGTCCACGCATCGGTGGTCAGGTGGACCCTGCTACTGACGGCGTTTAGTAGCGCATGTTTAATGTTTCCCTCGACATGTTTTTGCAGAGCAGGGACAGCTTGCCTGCTGAAATAAAATCGGCTTGGCACATTATATTGTGGGACTGCCAATGCCATAAAGTTCCTGAAACTGTCAGTCTCCACCAGCCTGAATGACAGCATTTCAAGGGACAGGAGTTTTGCAAGGCCAGCATTCAGAGCCTGTGCTCGTGGATGGTTTGCCGAGTATGGCCGTCTTTTATCCCATGTCTGTGTTACCGATGGCTGTTTTTTGTACTGGGAGTGTGACGATGACTGTGAACTTGCTGCAGTGGGTGGAATAACAGTTTCTCTATGGACAACAGTGACCGAGGTTCTTCCATGGAGATCCTGTGAGGAAGCCAAAACAGGTGTGTGAGAGCTGGAGGTAGAGGCTCGAACATGACGTAAAGATGTAGGTGCTGCTGTAGGTTGGCCTACATCTCCAGTGTGTCTTTGTAACTCAGCTACGTGCTTTGTCCGTACATGTGTCCACATATTTGTGGTATTCAGGTTCCTGATATTTTTACCTCTTTTAACTTTTTGCTTACACAGCTTGCATTGAACATAGCAAATATTATCTACAAGTCTGTCAAAAAAGGACCACGCAGTGCAAGTAATGGGAGCGCCAATTTTGACATTTCTAAGAGAACTGCTCCCAACAGGTGCCAAACTGGAGGCTACAGGCAAGCGAGTCTGCAGCCTACCTCTCCCTCCTCTTTGTACCGTTGGGACAATCTCTTCCTCAGAGCTGCTCTCACCACCTTGCTGTTGCTCACGCCATGTTGGGTCTCGGACTTCATCATCTCCACTACCCTCTTCCAACACCTGCTGCTGTTGGATGGTCTGGGCAGCACCATGCTCCACAAAACCTGGCACCTGAGTCTCATCATCATCATAAGATGCGTTGTGCGGTGTGCTGTCCATCGGCACTGGCTCACCCGCCTCTTCAGATTGAGAGAGACACAGCTGTTGCGCATCACTGCATACTCCCTCTTCTTCAAATTGCAGAATTCTGCTTGCCTGTGCCCGTGTTTGCGAGCCAACAGATTCTGAGAACAGAAGCAGAGACTCAGCTGGCTCCTGTACAGAACTCTCTGACTGCCTTGGCAATTTGACAGGCGGTGAACAGACAGATGGTTGCTCAACAGTGTTGTGTTCCTGAGAGGAGGTGGAAGGAATTGAAG
Organism: Oophaga sylvatica; assembly: GCA_033576555.1. Classification (NCBI taxonomy): domain Eukaryota; kingdom Metazoa; phylum Chordata; class Amphibia; order Anura; family Dendrobatidae; genus Oophaga; species Oophaga sylvatica. The sequence continues at coordinate 120,690,586 of JARQOD010000003.1, read as the reverse complement.
TCGATGCATTGGCTGCCATCCAACCAACAACGGCTTCAATTTGTTCTTCCCGCAGCAGGGGGGCACGCCAAGCTCCTACCAAAGTGCGCATAAAGGAACGCTCACGGGGATAAATGGTGGATGCTGTGTCACTGAGGGCGGCAGCAGACACAGAATCCCCACGTCCTCTCCCTGCTGAAACTCCACGGCCACGACCACGTGCCTTACTCACTGACTTCTTCATCTTGGTAGATTGATAAAGAAAGTCAGAAAAGTTATAAGGCCTAAGTGTGGTTATTAAGCAGAGACTGAAGTGAACACTGAAACACAACTGTTCACAAATCACAATCTGTGAAAGGCTACTCCTTTGTCTACTTCTATAGTGTTTGCAACCAATGTATTGGATACGGATGGAAGCGCGTCACACTAATAGATTATATTTTAAATGGGATGGAGCAGAACCAATTGGAGATAAATGAAAAGGATGAGTGTCATGGGTGTATCGCCACAAGGATCGTCGCGATTACACACTCTGACTTCTCACAGCTGAGTTGCTGTTTCTTTGTGTTTGGTAATGAGGGAGTTAATTTTACCTAGCTCTTTGCTAAGACTAGGTCCAGCCTCGCCCGGCTGCTTTTGATTATGTTCTAATTAGATTCCTTCATATACCTGCCAGTCTGCTTGTTAGATGCCGGTGAAAGCATTCATGTAGTCTAGCAGACTGGATCGGTTCTGAGAATACTTAAGCTAAGAGTTCCTTAGTTGTTTTTACTCTTATAGCTTATAGTTTATCTCTGAGACCTTAGGTGTTCCTACTGTGTGTGAGTGTTGTATGTAAGACTTTATTTACTTTATTTCTTGTCTTTCTTGTATGTCTTTCTGTTCATTAACCGTTACCTGTTCATTCCCTTTGGTGGTAATCAGGGTTCTTCTTAGGACTAGATTACAGTTGGCAGGGATTGATAGGAGACAGGGTTTACGCTGGTGGCCTGGACCTCTGTACCTTTAACAGTACCTCCAGGTAGAGGGATTAGTTAGGACCCCAGTTTAGGGTCAGCATAGACCCCGGTCACCCTCTAGCCGGAGACAGCGTATAACGGATTCCGTATTGACCCACTGGACTTTCTGTCAGGTAATTCTATGTTATCATATATCTATGCGCATGTTATATTGTATGTTGCCCTTTTGATATAGCTTACTGTCATCACATATATATATATCTGCTATACAGCGTGACAATGAGGCACTGAGACACGCTCAGCAGAGTACAAGCAGCAGTGCTTGCACAAGTAACTGGAGCGTGATGTGCACTCAAAAAATAAAAAACACAGACTGAAGTGAACACTGAAACACAACTGTCCACAATCTGTGAAAGGCTACTCCTTTGTCTACTTCTATAGTGTTTGCAACCAATGTATTGGATACGGATGGAAGCGCGTCACACTAATAGTTAAATTGCATGGAGCAGCAAGAATTACACTGAAGGAAAAAAAAAAGAGTCTGTGAGTGACAGGTGCAGATGCCTACAGACATCGTTGCATGCAGAGCAAACTGCAGCGTCACCTGCACTCACACACACCTTGCAGAGCTGTTAAAACAACACTGCAGGCAAAAGGAAGCTTTACACAGCGGTTGGTGCTAGCCTGCCTACAGCACAGTACACTAAATCGCAATCTCTAACTGTCCCTCAGAGTCAGCACAGCAGCGTTCTGTCCCTTACTGAATTCACAGCACAGTGACGCTAAAATGGCGGCGGCGCCTTTTATAGTGCATTCTGACATCATTTCAGCATCCAATCACAGCCATGCCATTAGTTAACATGACCGCAGCAGTACAGGATGTGCCCACACTTCTTAGGATTCCTTATTGGCTGAATAAAATCACATTGCCTCGCAAAGAATTATGGGAACTTCCGATTCCGGTATTCGATAAGACGAAAATATCGAAACGAATTATCGAAAGGCCGATAGAGCTAATATCGGCCGATAGCCGATATTTGCATTATCGTATCGCTCAACACTACCAGAGACCTGAAACTGAAGAGACAGGTTACCTGGCAGGTAGTGGACCTAAGTGGACCTTTCCACCAGTTTTGAGCTTAGCCTTTTCTTTTAAGCACAAGTGTCATTACTAGACTTAGCTGGTCAGCGATGAGTTAATTTTCCTAATTAGAGGAAAATTCAGAAACGCTTCATTTCAAAGTCTGGAATTTGTAATTTGAAAAGCGAAAGATTTTAAAAGTTTTAGCAGATTTCTTGGCAGTTTTTGATTTGAATACTAGATTAGGACATGGAATGATACTTCAGCCCCCGCAGATGTGCACTGACCGCCGCAACCCGATAGCTCCTCTGCGCACTGCAGCAAACCGCAGTAGCTCGCCATGTCACCAACAATCAGACTGAATCCCTAAATCGGTGTCACAAAAATGAGGAAGGTGAGGACCTTAGTGACGGCTACAGAATGACATCCATGGCGGTTAACACTTTGTTGTCCTTTAAGGTAGATTTGTTATTTTGTATCTCTGTACTAATCCAGTAGTCTAAACAAGATTTGGGAGAATTCTTTCCTGTAAATATTATTACAATGGAATAAATATTTAGGATTGCTACATTTTTCCATCCAGTTTTGAAGGGTGTCTGATGTCCCAAAGACATTAAGTCGGCTACAGTCATAGAAAGAAAAATACATGATATGTCTGCTGGCTATATCTGATAGTTCAAGAGGGCTCCGTTATGTATACACAGTGCAGGAAACTTATGCATCTTATTATAAATCCTCAAACATTATCAGGTATGTCCATTTAGAAATTCCTTATAAATGTCTTCTGGCAGAAGATAGCATCAGTGTACATGCTGTAAGTATACAGAGCCTTACATAGTTTGGAGATGCTGAAATCCCTAAGTTATGAGCTAAGGGCTTGGTACTCAGAGGATCACTAACAATTGCTTTCTTCTATTGACTGGCAGGATCTTAAACCCCACTGTTACCTTCTGAAATATTTCTATGACTTCATTTCCAGCAGGTCTATCCACGGGTCTGAGGAGGTACACAATATGGGCAAAAGTATGGCTGAGCAGCTGCATGCAATCCTTACATCACCAAGCGTGATGCCAAGTGTAGGAAGGAGTGGTGTAAAGCAGCCGCTACTGGACTCTTGAGCAGTAGAAATGTGTTCTGTGGACTGACGCATCACACTTCTCTATCTGGCATCTGATGGACGAGCCTGGGTTTTGGTGAATTCCAGGAGAACATTACCTGCCAGCTGTAAAGTTTGGTGAAGGAGGGATAATGTCATGGGGATGTCTTTCAAGGATTTGGTTGCCTTTGTATGCTCCTTAGTTCCATCAGAGAGAAATCTTCAAAGGGTTGTCCAGTCAGAATATATTGATGACATATCTATAGCATAGGTCATCAGTATCAGATCAGTGGAGTCCAACACCGGGCACCATGCTCTGGTAGTGACCTTATATAAGTACGTGGGACTAGTCACATCTATTACTATAGTCCCTGAGCAGCTTTTCGAACTATAAATGTTACAGCATAAATACAATTGTACAGACAGGTTCTGATTCATGCTGCCCGAGGTTTAAGCAGCATGAATTGAACCGTTTTAAAGAATTATTCCCTTTAACTTGCTAATTTGTAGGGATTCGACCTCAGGGACCCCACGATTTTGAGAATGGGACACTGAAATGCCCCTTTTGAGTGGAGTGTGGCTGGGCATAGACACGACCATTTTATTCTTTCTCTGTAGCACTATTGTGGATAGCCGAGTACAATGCTCAGCTTTTTCCAGCAGTCCCATACAGAAGGAATGAAGTGGTGGTGCGTACGTCCAGCTACCACTCCACTTCCACTCAGACGGGGTATTTCAGAGCCCAGCACTCTGGGTCAGTGGTAGTCTCAGTTGTTGGCACCCCAATGATTAACAAGTTATCACCTATCCTTTGCATAGATGTTGACGTCTCAAAAGCAGGTGTATGATAATTGTAGCTTTAAAGGGGTTATCCACAAAAAAGTTCAACATATGGCATCAGCTGTGATCCATGCTGTCCTGTCTGTATCCTCTTTTGCTTCCTCCCCTGCCCAGGAGCTGTGGTATGATCAGTCCATGTCCCTGTACGGTCAGACACGGCCATTACACAGTACACAGCAGGGGCACATTTATAAGATTATCTCAGCACAGGAACAATTTCTTAATCACTTCCTATATTGGGGAAATTATTATTTTTCCAAGGTCCAGTGAATAAAATGAACTTTTGTTTGTGGGGAAAACCCCTTTATCCCCTTTACAACCTTGGACATCCAACGTTGCCTCCCCCTGTTTGATGTCGGCTCCGGTGATGAGTCCGCAACGTTTCCGGCACATATCAGCTGATTTCATCAGCTAACATGTGCCCCACCCGCGGCTGTTAACATGTTAAATCTCTGACAGCGGCATGTAACATGATCGCACTGGAAGCGCCTCACAAACCCCACACATCGGCGTCCGTGTTGGCATGACAACCTGGGGTCTGCAGGAGACCCGTGTGGTTGTCTTGCCGAACTGCTATGAGCGCCACCCAGTGGCCAGCACTCATAGCAGATGAGCATTTTTGCTACACAGAGCAGGGCTGGAGCCCTACTGTGTGAAACACAAGTAATCAGATCACAGATTCTAGTCTCCTATAGAGAAAAAAAATACAAGTTTAACTCACTCCCCGTTTGCCCCATAAAAAAATAAAAATTAAAAATACACATATTTGGTATTGCTGCAATCAGAAAAACCTGATCAATATATAAAAAGAATTATTCCGATCAGTAAACAGTGTAACGAGAAAAAAAATCAAAACGTCAGAATTATACTTTTTGGTCGCCACAACATTGCACTAAAATGCAATTACCAGTGATCAAAGAGTTGCATCTACACCAAAATTGTATCAATAAAAACATCAGCTTGGTGCACAAAAATTAAGTCCTCATCCAGCCCCAGAACACGAAAAATGGAGACGCTACCGATCTCGGAAAATGGCAAAAAATTTTTGACAAACTTCGGATTTTTTTTTCACCACTTAAATAAAAAAGAACCTATATATGTTTGTTGTCTATGAACTCGAAATGACCTGGAGAATCATAATGACAGGTCAGTTTTAGCATGTAGTGAACATAGTAAAAAAAAAAAAAAAAAAACAATTGTGAAATTGCCATTTTTTTGCTATTTCACCGCACTTTGAATTTTTTTCCCGTTTTCCAGTACACTATATGGTAAAATCAATGGTGTCGTTCAAAAGTACAACTTGTCCGGCAAAAAACAAGCCCTCACATGGCCATATTGATGGAAAAATTAAAAATGGCTCAGGGAAGAAGTGGAGCAAAAAGCGAAAACTCAGAAACGGAAAAACCCAAGGTGGTGAAGTGGTTAAGGATTCTTAGTTGATATTTTTTTGACTGCTGGGCACTTGGCTCAGAAATGTTGATAGTCACTGCTCCATGACATGTAAAGTTGTATAAAAGTGCAGGTTCCCTTTTGGTCGCAAATTGAGTTTTGCTACATCTGATAACTCAAATTGCCTACAACAGAATTTTCGGTATGCAGCCCTCCTGCAGAAGGACTGACACTGCTCCTTTCATAGGCTGATATGGATACTACCCTTCTGCACTGCTCTCTTTGAATGAGAGGACCTCTTCCATTATAGGCCAAACCTTTCACTGGGTAAACATTGAAGTTTATAGAGGGTCCAGGACATACAGTACAGACCAAAAGTTTGGACACACCTTCTCATTTAAAGATTTTTCTGTATTTTCATGACTATGAAAATTGTACATTCACACTGAAGGCATCAAAACTATGAATTAACACATGGGGAATTATATACTTAACAAAAAAGTGTGAAACAACTGAAAATATGTGTTATATTTTAGGTTCTTCAAAGTAGCCACCTTTTGCTTTGATTACTGCTTTGCACACTCTTGGCATTCTCTTGATGAGCTTCAAGAGGTAGTCACCGGAAATGGTTTTCACTTCACAGGTGTGCCCTGTCAGGTTTAATAAGTGGGATTTCTGGCCTTATAAATGGGGTTGGGACCATCAGTTGTGTTGTGCAGAAGTCTGGTGGATACACAGCTGATAGTCCTACTGAATAGACTGTTAGAATTTGTATTATGGCAAGAAAAAAGCAGCTAAGTAAAGAAAAACGAGTGGCCATCATTACTTTAAGAAATGAAGGTCAGTTAGTCCAAAAAATTGGGAAAACTTTGAAAGTGTCCCCAAGTGCAGTTGCAAAAACCATCAAGCGCTACAAAGAAACTGGCTCACATGAGGACCGCCCCAGGAAAGGAAGACCAAGAGTCACCTCTGCTTCTGAGGATAAGTTTATGCGAGTCACCAGCCTCAGAAATTGCAGGTTAACAGCAGCTCAGATTAGAGACCAGGTCAATGCCACACAGAGTTCTAGCAGCAGACACATCTCTACAACAACTGTTAAGAGAAGACTTTGTGCAGCAGGCCTTTATGGTAAAATAGCTGCTAGGAAACCACTGCTAAGGACAGGGAAACAAGCAGAAGAGACTTGTTTGGGCTAAAGAACACAAGGAATGGACATTAGACCAGTGGAAATCTGTGCTTTGGTCTGATGAGTCCAAATTTAAGATCTTTGGTTCCAACCACGGTGTCTTTGTGCGACGCAGAAAAGGTGAACGGATGGACTCTACATGCCTGGTTCCCACCGTGAAGCATGGAGGAGGAAATGTGATGGTGTGGGGGTGCTTTGCTGGTGACACTGTTGGGGATTTATTCAAAATTGAAGGCATAGTGAAGCAGCATGGCTACCACAGCATCTTGCAGCGGCATGCTATTCCATCCGGTTTGCGTTTAGTTGGACCATCATTTATTTTTCAACAGGACAATGACCCCAAACACACCTCCAGGCTGTGTAAGGGCTATTTTACCAAGAAGGAGAGTGATGGGGTGCTACGACAGATGACCTGGGCTCCACAGTCACCAGACCTGAACCCAATCGAGATGGTTTGGGGTGAGCTGGACCGCAGAGTGAAGGCAAAAGGGCCAACAAGTGCTAAGCATCTCTGGGAACTCCTTCAAGATTGTTGGAAGACCATTTCCAGTGTCTACCTCTTGAAGCTCATCATGAGAATGCCAAGAGTGTGCAAAGCAGTCATCAAAGCAAAAGGTGGCTACTTTGAAGAACCTAGAATATAAGACATATTTTCAGTTGTTTCACACTTTTTTGTAAAGTGTAATGTATAATTCGACATGTGTTAATTCATAGTTTTGATGCCTTCAGTGTGAATGTACAATTTTCATAGCCATGAAAATACAGAAAAATCTTTAAATGAGAAGGTGTGTCCAAACTTTTGGTCTGTACTGTACATACAATATATTTAGTGTTATCAGCAAATCCCCCCTCTCCAGAAAAGGCCCACTTCCCACACTGATATTCATAAACAGTAGGGTAATATTTACTTTGGATTCCTTCCTTTAAGAAAGAACTTTAATGGAAAGTAGGTCCATCATAAATTAATATTGTCATCTCAAGTCATGCGGAGGACAAGGGTAAGTGATGTCTGGAGTCTCCTTGCTTTTAGGATGGAGAAATAAATGTCACATTTCATTAAGAGTTATGTAATATTTTACAATATAATTGAGAATAAAGAAAAATATTTCCAAGAAGAAATTGTCTTTGAAAGAGGGAGCTTGCGGGGCTCAATAAAGGTCCCAGTGCCTGTCTTCTATTTGACATTATCCTTTTCAACCCCAAATGCTTTTTCCCATACTGTAGTGCTGTGCTTTTCTCGGATTTAACCCCTTGCACTAGGGGTGTATGTAGAGGATATTGAACCCCTCCTGATGCAGGTTTACAACAGTACACCCTTGGTTGCGTTGTCCACTTATCTTTTTTTATATGATTAAAACCAGATACTGATATATGTTCTTGGTTTCAAATTTTTTTAATTTCCAGATTGTACTTTTTTTTCCATTTTTTTGTACATTATTATAGTGACAGCTGTCTTGCCTGAGATGCTGCTAAAAGCATTTTCAGATTTGTGTTACAACCGCTTAATGGACCATGTACTGTGTTTCTCCAAAAATAAGACAGGGTCTTATGTTATTTTTTGCTCTGCAAGATCTGTTAGGTTTTATTTTCAGGGGTTGTCTTATTTTTCCTACATGAACAACAATCTAAAATTATTCTTGAACAAGAAAAAAAATCAGGACTTAATCTTGTAAGTAATCACACACACACTGCACATACACATGAAGATAGACACACACTACAGATACCCATGTGTAATATATATATATATATATATATATATATAAATATACAGTACAGACCAAAAGTTTGGACACACCTTCTCATTCAAAGATTTTTCTGTATTTTCATGACTATGAAAATTGTAGAATCACACTGAAGGCATCAAAACTATGAATTAACACATGTGGAATTATACATTACACTTTACAAAAAAGTGTGAAACAACTGAAAATATGTCTTATATTCTAGGTTCTTCAAAGTAGCCACCTTTTGCTTTGATTACTGCTTTGCACGCAGAAAAGGTGAACGTATGGACTCTACATGCCTGGTTCCCACCGTGAAGCATGGAGGAGGTGGTGTGATGATGTGGGGGTGCTTTGCTGGTGACACTGTTGGGATTTATTCAAAATTGATGGCATACTGAACCAGCATGGCTACCACAGCATCTTGCAGCGGCATGCTATTCCATCTGGTTTGCGTTTACCTGGACCATCATTTATTTTTCAACAGGACAATGACCCCAAACACACCACCAGGCTGTGTAAGAGCTATTTGACCAAGAAGGAGAGTGATGGGGTGCTACGCCAGATGACCTGGCCTCCACAGTCACCAGACCTGAACCCAATCGAGATGGTTTGGGGTGAGCTGGACCGCTCACCGCTTCAATTTTAAATAAATCCCCAACAGTGTCACCAGCAAAGCACCCCCACACCATCACACCACCTCCTCCATGCTTCACAGTGGGAACTAAGCATGTAGAGTCTATCTGTTCACCTTTTCTGCATGCAAAGCAGTAATCAAAGCAAAAGGTGGCTACTTTGAAGAACATGTGTTAATTCATAGTTTTGATGCCTTCAGTGTGATTCTACAATTTTCATAGTCAGGAAAATACAGAAAAATCTTTGAATGAGAAGGTGTGTCCAAACTTTTGGTCTGTACTGTATGTATATACACACACACACACACACACACACACAAGCACACTTCACATACACATGCACAATGTAAAAGTTTGGCACCCTTGGTCACAATTACTCTTATTGTGAACAGTTAAGTAAGTTAAAGATGAAATGATCTCTAAAAGACCTAAAGTTAAAGGTGACACATTTCCTTTGTATTTTAGGCAATATATATATATTTTTTCATGTTTTACGTTTTAAAAATTAAAAAAAGGAAAATTGGCCAATACAAAAGTTTGGGCAACCTGCATAGTTAGTACCTAGTAGTACCCCCTTTTGAAAGTATCATAGCTTCTAAACGCTTTTTGTACTCAGCCAAGAGTCTTCCAGTTCTTGTTTGAAGGATTTCCATCCGTTCTTCCTTGGAAAATTCTTCCAGTTCTGTGAGATTCCTGGGTCGTCTTGCATGCACTGCTATTTTGAGGTCTAGCCACAGATTTTCACTGATGTTCAGATCAGGGGACTGTGAGGGCCATTGGAAAACCTTTAGCTTGCACGTTTTGAGGAAGTCTATTGTGGATTTTGACGTGTGTATCCGATCATGATCCATTTGTAGAAGCCATCCTTTTTTCAACTTCAGCTTTTTTACAGAGGGTGGTATGTTTGCATCAAGAATTTGTTGAAATGTCATTGAATGCATTCTTCCCTCTACCTGTGAAATGTTCCCAGTGCCATTGGCTACTATACAACCCCAAAGCATGATTGATCCACCCCCATGCTTAATGGTTGGCGAGATGTTCTGTTTCTGAAATTCTGTGTTCTTTTTCCTCCAAACATACCTTTGATCATTGTGGCTAAAGAGTTCTATTTTAACCTTATGAGGAGCCATGGACTAAACACTATTGAACCAATAAACGTAGAGCTGAATCCACGGCTCTAAGGGATGTGCACTTTTTCCAGCTCAAAACGCCAGTGACGTCGATCTTACTGTTGTTTTTTAAAAGACACGCTAGCTCTAAAGATGAAACTTCCAAGGTATTTATTTCAACTCTAACCCCACTACAGAGCTCCCTTACAACATATCCCCAGTAGCAACACTTTATTTTATCTACATACCTGTTATCTACCTACCTGTTACATGATTGTTGCCCAAAATACCTCTATACCCAATAAGACAAACTGTCTGTTCTCACTGCACACAGACAAATGATGATGCTGCTGAGTATACTATTCATCGCTGTTCATACACTTGTTGTACACCTGTTACTATACAACCAGGCTCAGTTTAAACAATGCGATAGACTATTTGTTGTACATTGCTGTCTATATAACTATACATGCTTTACCTAAATTTTGGGTCTATGTATATAATGTAAATATTGTTTTCTTGTACATATTGTCTCACTATAATGATGAATGTTCCTGACTTTACGTAACAGGGGCCCCATACCCCCTTCTGCTTGTACCTCGCATCTACAACTGTGTGCACTCCAATACTCCTCAACTTTATGGAAGAGTGAGTAAAAAAAAAAAAGCCTTTAATTACACATAAAAATTGAAAGGCTCGTTTTGAATTTGCGAAAATGACTTGTGGGAGACTCCCCAAATGTATGAAGGAAGGTGCTGTGGTCAGATGAGACCAAAGCTGAACTTTTTGGCCACCAAGGTAAACGCGCCAAACGAACACAGCTCATCCACCCAAGAACACCATATCCACAGTGAAACATGGTGGCAGCATCATGATGTGGGAATGTTCAGAAACAGGGACAGGGAAAATGGTCCGAGTTGAGAAGATGGATCATGCAAAATTCAGAGATATTCTTGAGCAAAACATGTGTCAGTCTATAAGTGATTTGAAACTGGGACAGATGTTCACCTTCAAACAAGACAATGACCCAAAGCATACTGCTAAAGCAACACTCGAGTGGTTTAAGAGTAAATTTGTTAATGTTTTGGAGGGGCATAGTCAAAGCCCAGACCTTTATCCAGTTGCGAACCTGTGGTCAGACTTGAAGATTGCTGTTCACCAGATCAAACCATCTAACTTGAAGGAGCTGGAGCAGTTTTGCCTTGAAGAATGGGCAAAAATCCCAGAGGCAAGATGTGGAAAGTTTATAGAAACTTATAAAAAGCGACTTGCAGCTGAAATTGCCACAAAAGGAAACTCTACAAAGTACTGGCTTTATAGTGGTGAATAGTTATGCACACTGAAGTTTACAATTATTTTGTCCTATTTGGTGCTTGCTTCACAATAAAATGAAAACAAAATATTCACAGTTGTAGGCATGTTCTCTACATGAACTGATGCAAACCTTAAAAAAAACTGAAATTCCAGGTTGTGAGGTAGCAAAACATGAAAAATGCCAAGGGAGGTGAACCTTTCCGCAAGCCACTGTAGTCCAAAAATCCTGTAAAATCATGCTAGTGCCTTTTTTCAGGGGGTAGGTCTTATTTTTGGGAAAATTTTGTGCCTGTAGTCTGGAGATGAATTCCATGAAAGAGTTTTATTGGTATGCTCTGTGAACTCTGCAAAAGTCACCCTGTAGAGATGATGATGAGGAGGTGAGCTGCAATGTCACCTATTGTGTAATCTATATATGGGTATTACCTTTCATGTTCCTGGTTCTAGATCTACAATTGGTGAAGCCTCACCAGCTGTACAGGGGTCCTTTAGAGTAGGGGGCCCACTGTCATCTTGAAGGAAGTTTTCTACTGTCAATTGGATTGCATGAAAGGGCATAAGCTGATAAACTTCATAGCTTACAGTTACTGCATTGTTAGGGATAAATAATTAGGTGGTTTATGATGAGCTATGGGATCAATGGGGGCCTATATAAAGTTCTTACTCAGGGGCCCTCTATTGTCTGTCTCTTCCCAGGGTTGTAGTGATAAGGTGATTGTTGAGAACAGATCCCTACAGAACAAGATGTGTCGGCCTATTATGTGGATTAGTGGATATAATGAAAACTAAAAAAATTTCTAATATGTAAAATGTAAAAAAGTACTAAAAAATAAACAAAAAACTGTCATTAATCTGAATACTTTATTGAAGCAAAAATTTATTTTTGATGACACATTCCCTGTAAAACATAGCTAAATTTTCTTGTTGGTATTGGAAAGTCCGTCAGACTCCTTCATGAATAATCTTCCTGCCACACTTTTAGCAAAGCAATGGCACCAACAAGAGAGGGCTGACATGTACAAATCTTAACAATCTTGTGGAGATCTTAAAGATGTCAATCCTTTCACCGCACGTGTCAGTGATGATTATTGATATCAGGACTTATGAATGCCCCATGGATGGTTCTACTAAAGAACTTCGATGATGACGCTTCACATGGTCTCTTCACTTCTGATGTGTATATAAAACATTTCCATTACTTTTCATGGAAATTACCTGGTCAACAAAGTGCGTCCACAGTGACTGCTACGTCAGACTACATTAGCATGGTAATTTCTGCCCAGTAGACATTATGTGCTGGGAATAGCTATACATTACAGGACATACTATCCATCCAATTGGATTTTCTCCAGCAACCACGAATCTGCTCGCAAGCCCTCAGAGCCGTCTCATTTTATGTGTCAGTCCATTGCTTCTTTCATTTTATCAATAAATAATTCTTGTGCAGGAAGGAAGCGGTTCACTGGGCACAGAGGGACTGCTCATTCTGCCAAACCTTAATTAGAACTCACAACTCTGGTTTTAACTGTCCGACAATTCCAGAGTCCCCCCCAACCCCATTACAAAGACCATTCATCAGCTTCCCACTGCCTCCTCCATGATCTCTGGATTGCAAATTCCATTGAAAGCATTTTCAGGGCTAAGAATGCAAATTGCTAAAGTAACAGTAAATAACACAACATATATTGAATTACGGACACTGTTGCCAGACACAAGCGGAAGGAAATTGGAGGACTTAAAAGCCGTTCACCTTTAAGAGGCCTGTGGGTCAGAACAGTGCTTTATTCTTTATATATGACCTCTAGAGACCCTGGGATAAACTGATCAGAAATTAGAATATTTCATGGTGTTTATTAGTTAGAGATGTTCTGGATTAAGGATGGTAGAGGCCATTGAGTAAAAAAAATTGGTGGGGTGGTGACAGTTAATGACTCTTTGACCCCATTAAATCAGATGCTCACCTAGACTTTTGCAGAAATGCCCACCTCTCCACCACGATGATGAGAGTCTCCAAGGCAAGTGCTCTTCTTATACTTCAGTATTTGAAAGGTGTCTGTGATGTATTCTTAAAGTAGTTGTTCAGACAGAAAAAATAAATAAATGTGCATGATAAGTAAACTATCTAACTTTTTCATATATTCCGTGTAGTCCATGTGGATCCCCACATGAAGGGGGCTGGCTGAATGCTCATTTCAATATCCAAGTCTAGGCTTAGTTATTGATATTTGTGGTCCCCCTTTACACATAGCAATGGTCTTGTGCTTACAAAGGAACACTGGACCAAAAATGGAGCTGCCAAACCTGGAGACTGGAGTGGATAACTAAGGATTGGGGAACCAAGTATAATTGAACTACATTATATATTTTTTTTTGGCTGGATAACCCCTTTAAAATGTCCCACAACTCAAAGTACCTCTATACTATAATGACTATCTGCCTTTTGGGGGGCTAGACAACCCCAATGATGATGTGCCCCCCCACGGTACCTGATGTATCATGTGACATGTCACATGATCCCCTTTGATAGATCATGTGATATTCACATAACCTAACGCACAGGTGCTTATCCGTACATGTAAAATGACAGAGATAGCATCGCTCTAATTTTTCCCTTATGTACAACATTATACAAAACATAGTGTTTTATAAAATAGAGCACTGGTGGGGGATTACTTTTCCCAAGGGGCCACATGACAGACCTTGACTATTGTGGAGGCGGTACCAATAGCCTGAAATAATTCTGCTAAATATTAATATAATATAAAAAATTATTATTTGTATGACAATATTGAGCAGAATTAAGTATGCCGACATTCCCCTATATACAGTATGAATCACCACATAGCCCCCTACATACAATATGTGCCCCCACATAGCCCCCTCAATCAACACACAAAGCAATCAAACTATGGGGCCTTATACATGTAAACCATAACAAAAAGAACCCTTAAAAAATTCTCTATTTAGTTAGTTTAAAAACCCAATACATAAGACATAAATGCACACACATTTGAACAGAAAAAAACAGTAATATAAAATAAGAACAGAAATGAGGGGAGATAGAGACTAGTTTTGCCCCTCACATTTCCCTTCCTGACAATGGAGGTTGGCACCCTAAGTTGAAACAGTATGGTGCTGCGCTCCTCGTCGAGTGACTCTGTGTAGCCCTATCACTACTCTAAATGACCTGGCATCCTCTATAAGTGATCAGATAATATGTAATGAACATATATAAATGAACATATATAAATATATATATGTGGTCAGTGGGCTGAGGGGTATACTGTGTGTATATATATATATACAGTATATATATATATATGCACACAGTATATATCATCAATATTTTTCAACAATATAACAAGAAAAAAAGACCTAACCAAGTCCAAGAAGAAACGTATATGATGTCCTCGTTAAATAAAGAATAACCTTTCATATCATAATTGGCCAGTCATGTGGCAGTGCAATTAAAACCACAAAACATCCATATATCTCATAGTCACATTTCTATGTCCGTGGACGATTATATATCTCTCTCTATATTCTTATAGAGATATATATATATTATTATATATATATATATATATATATATATAGACCCTAAATGGCCTGAACACTTGTGTACTTAGCTTAACCCCTTCATGACCCAGCCTATTTTGACCTTAAAGTCCTGGCTATTTTTTGCAATTCTGACCAGTGTCCCTTTATGAGGTAATAACTCGGGAACGCTTCAACGGATCCTAGCGATTCTGAGACTGTTTTTTCGTGACATATTGGGCTTCATGTCAGTGGTAAATTTAGGTCGATTATTTTTGCGTTTATTTGTGAAAAAAATGGAACTTTGGCCAAAATTTTGAAAATTTCGCAATTTTCAAATTTTGAATTTTTATTCTGTTAAACCAGAGAGTTATGTGACACAAAATAGTTAATAAATAACATTTCCCACATATCTACTTTACATCAGCACAATTTTGGGAACAACATTTTTTTTGTTAGGAAGTTATAAGGGTTAAAAGTTGACCAGCGATTTCTCATTTTTACAGCAAAATTTACAAAAACATTTTTTTTAGGGACCACCTCACATTTGAAGTCACTTTTAGGGGTCTATATGGCAGAAAATACCCAAAAATGACACTATTATAAAAACTTCACCCCTCAAGCTACTCAAAACTACATTCAAGAAGATTATTAACCCTTCAGGTGCTTCACAGGAACTAAAGCAACGTGGAAGGAAAAAATGGACATTTTAATTTTTCCAACTAAATTTTTCTTTTAGCATCAATTTTTTCATTTTTACATGGGCAACAAGATAAAATGGACCCTAAAATTTATTGGGCAATTTCTCCTGAGTACACAGATACCTCATATGTGGTCATAAACCACTGTTTGGGCGCACGGCAGGGCTCAGAAGGGAAGGAGCGCCATTTGACTTTTTGAATGGAAAATATGCTGGAATATTTAGCGGTTGCCATGTCGCATTTGGAGAGTCCCTGTGTGCCTAAACATTGGAGCTCCCCCACAAGTGACCCCATTTTGGAAACTAGACCCCCCAAGGAACTTATCTAGATGCAGAGTGAGCACTTTGAACCCCCAGGTGCTTCACAAATTGATCCGTAAAAAAAAGAAAGTACTTTTTTTTTCACAAAAATTTTCTTTTAGCTTCAGTTTTTTCAATTTCACATGGGCAACAGGATAAAATGGATCCTAAAATTTGTTTAGAAATTTATCCTGAGTACACCGATACTTCATATGTGGTCATAAACCACTGTTTGGGCGCACGGCAGGGCTCAGAAGGGAAGGAGCGCCATTTGACTTTTTGAATGGAAAATATGCTGGAATATTTAGCGGTTGCCATGTCGCATTTGGAGAGTCCCTGTGTGCCTAAACATTGGAGCTCCCCCACAAGTGACCCCATTTTGGAAACTAGACCCCCAAAGAACTTATCTAGATGCACAGTGAGCACTTTGAAACCCCAGGTCCTTCACAAATTGATCTGTAAAAAAAAGAAAGTACTTTTTTTTTCACAAAAATTTTCTTTTAGCCTCAGTTTTTTCATTTTCACATGGGCAACAGTATAAATTGGATCCAAAAATTTGTTGGGCAATTTCTCCTGAGTACACAGATACCTCATATGTGGTCATAAATTACTGTTTGGGCACACGGCTGGGCCCAGAAGGGAAGGAGCGCCATTTGACTTTTTGATTGGAAAATTAGCTCCAATCCTTAGCAGACACCATGACGCCTTTGGAGAGCCCCTGTGTGCCTAAACAGTGAAAACCCCCCACATGTGACACCATTTTGGAAACTAGACCCCTTATGGAACTTATCTAGATGTGTTGTGAGCACTCTGAACCCCCAAGTGCTTCACAGAAGTTTATAACGCAGAGCAGTGAAAAAAAAAATTATTTTTTTACTCAAAAATGATTTTTTAGCCCGCTATTTTTTATTTTTACAAGGGTAACAGGAGAAATTGGACCACAAAAGTTGTGCAATTTGTCCTGAGTACACTGATACCCCATATGTGGGGGGAACCACTGTTTTGGCGCATGGGAGAGCTCAGAAGGGAAGTAGCGCCATTTTGGAATGCAGACTTGATGGAATGTTCTGCGGGCGTTATGTTGCGTTTGCAGAGCCCCTGAAGTGCCTAAACAGTAGAAACCCCCCGCAAGTGACCCTATTTTGGAAACTAGACCCCAAGGAGCTTATCTAGATGTGTAGTGAGCACTTTGAATCCCCAAGTGCTTCACAGAAGTTTATAAACACAGAGCAGTGAAAATAAAAAAATCATTTTTGTTTCTCAAAAATCATATTTTAGCCCACTATTTTTTATTTTCCCAAGGGTAACAGGATAAATTGGACCCCAAAAGTTGTTGTCCAGTTTTTCCTGAGTACGCTAGTGCCTTATATGTGGGGGGGAACCACTGTTTGGGCACACGGCAGGGCTCAGAAGGGAAGGAGCGCCATTTGACTTTTTGAATGGAAAATTAGCTCCAATCGTTAGCGGACACCATGTCATGTTTGGAGAGCCCCTGTATGCCTAAACTTTGGAGCTCCCCCACAAATGACCACATTTTGGAAACTTGACCCCCTAAGGAACTTATCTAGATGCACAGTGAGCACTTTGAACCCCAGGTGCTTCACAGAAGTTTATAACGCAGAGCCGTGAAAATAAAAAATCATTTTTTTTTCTCAAAAAATCATTTTTTAGCCCACTATTTTTTATTTTCACAATGGTTACAGGAGAAATTGGACCCCAAAAGTTGTTGCCCAATTTGTCCTAAGTACGCTAGTACCCCAAATGTGGGGGGAACCACTGTTTGGGCACACATCAGGGCTCGGAAGGGATGTAGTGACGCTTTGAAATGCCGACTTGATGGAATGGTCTGCGGGCGGGCAGAGCCCCTGATGTGCCTAAACAGTAGAAACCCCCCACAAGTGACCACATTTTGCAAACTAGACCCCTCAAGGAACTTATCTAGATGTGTGGTGAGCACCTTGAACCCCCACGTGCTTCACAGAAGTTTATAATACAGAGCAGTGAAAATAAAAAATCATTTTTTTCCTCAAAAACTGATTTTTTTTAACCAACAATTTTTTATTTTCACAAGGGTAACAGGAGAAATTGGACCACAAAAGTTGTTGTACAGTTTGTCCTGAGTACACTGGTACCCCATATGTGGGGGAGAACCACTGTTTTGGCGCATGGGAGAGCTCAGAAGGGAAGGAGCGCCATTTTGGAATGCAGACTTGATGGAATGTTCTGCGGGCGTCATGTTGCGTTTGCAGAGCCCCTGATGTGCCTAAACAGTAGAAACCCCTCACAAGTGACCCTATTTTGGAAACTAGACCCCCAAGGAGCTTATCTAGATCTGTAGTGAGCACTTTGAACCCCCAAGGGCTACACAGAAGTTTATAACGCCGGGGCATGAAAATAAAAAAATCATATTTTTTCCACAAACATGATCTTTTAGTCCCCAATTTTTTATTTTCCCAAGGGTAACAGGAGAAATTAGACCTCAAAAGTTGTTGTCCAATTTGTCCTGAGTACACTGATATCCCATATGTGGGAGAAAACTACTGTATGGGCACACATAGGGGCTCGGAAGGGAAGTAGTGACGTTTTGAAATGCCGACTTGATGGAATGGTCTGCGGGCGTCATGTTACGTTTGCAGAGCCCCTGATGTGCCTAAACAGTAAAAACTCCCCACAAGTGACCCTATTTTGGAAACTAGACCCCCCAAGGAGCTTATCTAGATGTGTAGTGAGCACTTTGAACCCCCAAGGGCTACACAGAAGTTTATAACGCCGGGGCATGAAAATAAAAAAATCATATTTTTTCCACAAACATGATCTTTTAGTCCACAATTTTTTTATGTTCCCAAGGGTAACAGGAGAAATTAGACCCCAAAAGTTGTTGTCCAATTTGTCCTGAGTACGCTGATATCCCATATGTGGGAGAAAACTACTGTATGGGCACACATCGGGGCTCGGAAGGGAAGTAGTGACGTTTTGAAATGCCGACTTGATGGAATGGTCTGCAGGTGTCATATTACGTTTGCAGAGACCATGATGTGCCTAAACAGTAGAAACCCCCCCAAGTGACCCCATTTTGGAAACTAGATCCCCCAAGGAACTCCTCTAGATGTGTGGTAAGCACTAGAGTTGAGCGATACTTTCCGATATCCTAAAGTATCGGAATCGGAATGGTATCGCCGATATCACTAAAATATCGGCGATACCCGATACCGATACCGGAAGTCCCATGTAAGTCTATGGGAACAAAATATCGCAACTAAAAAAAACCCATTCTTTCCTTGTAAACACTAAATATACACACATAGAATACATATATATATATATACATGTCATTGTGACATATATATATACATATATGTATAGTTTATACACTTCTACATAGTAAAATATCCTCTCATTCAATTGCCGGGTAAAGCCGGCTTCAGTGAAAAGACAGAAGCACCCGACATGAAATGACACTTGGTGTACATAGGGTTAACCATGTCTTTTCATGTCGTTTGCTATCTGATTTGCACAAACAATTAAATCAGACTATGTGTGCAAAATTTCACACCTGTAGGGTTAATTAAAGGTGTAAATTCGTTGTAAAAAAACGGACTTTTTTTGCTACGAATTTACACCTTTAATTAACCCCTACAGGTGTGAAATTTTGCACACATAGTCTGATTTAATTGTTTGTGCAAATTAGGCTGGAGTCACACACAACCACAAAAAATCGGTCCGTTTTAGACGGTCGACAATCGGATCAAAATAAAAACATCACACATCCTTCTGGCATCCGATTTTCCTTCAAAGATGCGATTTAATCGCATGTGTGTGTACCTTGTAACATCCGATTTTCATCCGACTTGCGAGATTTTCTCGCAGGCTTGCAAAACTGACATATAATGGATCCAAAAGAATAGTATTTAAATGCCAAAAGAAAGAATAGATATATACACATAGAGCACATATATATATATATATATATATATATATATTATGTCATTGTGACATATATATATATACATATATTTATAGTTCTTACACTTCTACATACTGTTATAGCCGCTAATTCAATTGCCGGCTTCAGTGAAATCACAGAAGCCGACATGAAATGATACATTGTTTCCACACATTTAACCATGTAATTTCATGTATTTTTATATATGTTTGAAACATACAATTACATGAGTATATGTGTGCTAAATTTCAGACATGTAGGGGTTAATTAAAGGTGTAAATTCGTTAAAAAAAAATGCGTGGGCTCCCGCTGTATTTTCTCCACCAGACAGACAAAGCAAGCGAGTGGGGGCAGATAATAATAGCCTAGGGAGGGTACATTTTTTTTGTGCCCCCCCTGGCTACTAACATCTGCCCCCAGACACCCCAGAAAGGGCAAATCTATAATTAGATTCGCCCTTTCTGGCACTTTGCCCGTCTATTCCCATTGCCCTGTAGCGGTGGCGAATGGGTTAATAAGGGGTTAAAATGACCTTGCAATTGAAAGGTCACTTTAAGCCAGGTTAATAATTGATAGCTGTCAATTAGGCAACTATCAATTATTAATCCTATTGTATGAAAGAAAAATCAAACACACACACTTTAATAAAAAATAAGTTTAATTAAATAATCACACAGTTTTTGACCATATTTTATTTTCCTGCTAAAACCATTTCCTGTAATAAAAATAAAATAAAAAAGCAAAATTATACTTACCAATCCGATGTACAGTCAGGTCCCACGGTGTAATCCATCAGAAAGGGTTAACAGGTTAAAGGTCGCAGAGAGCTAATAATGCTGTCTCAGACCTGTATTCCCCTGAATGAATAAGTTCCTCTCCCAGCGAAAGTAGAGGAATAGATTCATGAATGGAGCTTAATTGATTTCTTGCCAATTTAACTGTAGTGACCTGACCTAAAGGGAAAGTGGACACAATCAATTAAGCTTCATTCATGAAACACATCCTCTCCTGTCGCCAGGAGAGGAACTTATTCATTCATGAGCTTTGAGCTGAGCATGCAGGATTACTTGCACTGCTTGGCTCAAAGCTAGTTAACCCTTTGTGAAGGATTACAGCGTGGGACGTGACAGATCGGCGGAATAGGTAAGAATAATGTTGTTTTATTTCTTTTTCTTTATTTTAGGAGATCAATGGCTTCGCACGGATTTAGTGTAAAATAAAATATGGTCAAAAAAATGTGTTTTTATTTCATTAAAATTATTTATTCTTAAAGTGTGTGTGTTTTTTTATTTACTTCAATAGGATTAATAATTGATAGTTGTCTAATTGACAGCTATCAATCATTAACCTGCCTTAAGGTCACCTTTCAATTGCAAGGTGACAGTAAGGTGAGATTAACCCATTCGCCACCGCTACAGGGCAATGGGAATAGACGGGCAAAGTGCCAGAAAGGGCGAATCTAATTATAGATTTGCCCTTTCTGGGGTGTCTGGGGGCAGATGTTAGTAGCCAGGGGGGGCACAAAAAAATGCACCTTCCCTGGGCTATTATTATCTGCCCCCACTCGCTTTGCTTTGTCTGTCTGGTGGAGAAAATACAGCGGGAGCCCACGCATTTTTTTTCAACGAAATTACACCTTTAATTAACCCCTACATGTCTGAAATTTTGCACAAATACACTCATGTAATTGTATGTTTCAAACATATATAAAAATACATGAAATTACATGGTTAAATGTGTGGAAACAATGTATCATTTCATGTCGGCTTCTGTGATTTCACAAAACCCGGCAATTGAATTAGCGGCTATTACAGTATGTAGAAGTCTAGGAACTATAAATATATGTATATATACATGTCACAATGACATGTATATATATATGTATGTGTTCTATGTGTATATATCTATTCTTTCTAGTCTTTATTAAAGCTGTCAGTGTGATTTTACAGTATAGGCGGGGATGAATTGCCGGCTTTTCTAAAGGACACCGATGCGATTTCATCGCAAGTCACACAGTGTGGTCCGTTTGTAATCAGATTTTTCATCGCTCCCATAGACTTGCATTGGCGATTGTCGACCGACAATCGGTGACAATCGCAGCATGCTGCGATTGTACACGGACGTTTAAAACGGACCACAAAAAATCTGATACTGGGAGCTGCTCCATAGATTAACATAGGTCCGACTGCAATGCGATATTTCATCGCATTGCAGTCGTCCGATTTTGTCGCCAGTGTGACTCCGGCCTTAGATAGCAAAGGACATGAAAAGACATGGTTAACCCTATGTACACCAAGTGTCATTTCATGTCGGGTCACCCGACATGAAATGACACTTGGTGTACATAGGGTTAACCATGTCTTTTCATGTCCTTTGCTATCTAATTTGCACAAACAATTAAATCAGACTATGTGTGCAAAATTTCACACCTGTAGGGGTTAATTAAAGGTGTAAATTCGTTGTAAAAAAACCGGACTTTTTTGCTACGAATTTACACCTTTAATTAACCCCTACAGGTGTGAAATTTTGCACACATAGTCTGATTTAATTGTTTGTGCAAATTAGATAGCAAAGGACATGAAAAGACATGGTTAACCCTATGTACACCAAGTGTCATTTCATGTCGGGTTCTGCATTTTCACAAAAGCCGGCAATTGAATTAGCGGCTATTATACTATGTAGAAGTGTATGAACTACAAATATAAATATATATATATATGTGTCACAAATTCAATGACATGTATATATATATATGAGGTGTAAATATGCTGAAAAAAAATGCGTGGGCTCCCGCCCTATTTTCGCAACCAGACAGACAAAGCCAGTGAGTGGGGGCAGATAATAATAGCCCAGAGAGGGACCATTATTTTTGCCCCCCCCGGCTACTAACATCTGCCCCCAGACACCCCAGGAAAGACAAATCTATAATTAGATTCGCCCTTTCTGGCACTTTGCCCGTCTATTCCCATTGCCCTGTAGCGGTGGCGAATGGGTTAATATGGGGTTAAAGCCACCTTGCTATTGAAAGGTGACCTTAAGCCAGGTTAATAATTGAGAGCTGTCAATTAGACAACTATCAATTATTAATCCTATTGCATGAAATAAAAATAAAACACACACACTTTAATTAAAAATCATTTTAATGAAATAAAGACACATGTTTTTGACCATCTTTTATTTTACTGCAAAAACCATTTCCTGTAATAAAAATAAAATAAAAAAGCAAAATTATTCTTACCTATCCCATGCACAGTCAGGTCCCACGGTGTAATCCTTCAGAAAGGGTTAATGTTTACTGCAGGGACCGCAGCTAATGCTGCAGCCTCACAGTAAACCCCCAAATGAATGAGTTCCTCTCCTGCCTGACAGGAGAGTAAAGGCTGGGTGTCATATAACGATACACCAGCGATCCCGACAACGATATGCACTTGTCAGGATCGCTGGTGTATCGCTACATGATCGCTGCTGAGCTGCCAAACAGGCAGCTCAGGCAGCGATCTGGGACAGCGACACTGCGGGTAACATCGCTTAAGGGCCCGTCTCACATAGCGATATCGCTACCGAGATCGCTGCTGAGTCACTAGTTTTGTGAGGCAGCAGCGAGCTCACCAGTGATATCGCTGTGTGTGACATTCAGCGACGATCAGCCCCCCTGCCGGGTATCGCTGATCGTCGCAAGAAATGTCAGGACCTTTTTTTGATCGCTGGTTTCCCTCTGACAGGCACGCATCGCTGCGTGTGACAGGCGGGAGACCAGCGATCCGCTGGTAACCAAGGTACACAGCGGGTTTCCAGGCACCGCGCAGCGCTTGGAAACCCGCTATGTACCTTGGATACCAGCTCCCTGCATCAGGGCGCTGGTATCCAAGGTACACAGCGGGTTTCTAGGCACAGCCCCGCGCCTGGAAACCCGCTGTGTACCTTGGTTACCAGCGGATCGCTGGTCTCCCGCCTGTCACACGCAGCGATGTGTGCCTGTCAGCGGGAAACCAGCGATCAAAGGTCCTGACATTTCAGCGACGATCAGCAATACCCGGCAGGGGGGCTGATCGTCGCTGAATGTCACACACAGCGATATCGCTGGTGAGCTCGCTGCTGCGTCACAAAACTAGTGACTCAGCAGCGATCTCGGTAGCGATATCGCTATGTGAGACGGGCCCTTAAGTGGAAAGCTTAATTGATTGCTTTCCACTTTCACTTCAGGTCAGCCAGGGACACAATCAGTGACGTCAGAGGGAACTGATTAACAAAAATAGGGGTTCCCTTCGAAAAAAAAATGGCGTGGGGTCCCCCCTATTTTTGTTAACCAGCCAGATGAAGCAGACCGCTGAGGCCTGGATTTTCAGGCTGTTAAGGAGCCAAGATCCATGGACCTTGCCAGCCTGATAATACCAGGCCACAGCAGTCTGCATATCTTGGCTGATTAACAAAAATAGGGGATCCCCTCGAAAAAAATTGGCGTGGGGTCCCCCCTATTTTTGTTAACCAGCCAGATGAAGCAGACCGCTGAGGCCTGGATTTTCAGGCTGTTAAGGAGCCAAGATCCATGGACCTTGCCAGCCTGATAATACCAGGCCACAGCAGTCTGCATATCTTGGCTGATTAACAAAAATAGGGGATCCCCTCGAAAAAAATTGGCGTGGGGTCCCCCCTATTTTTGTTAACCAGCCAGATGAAGCAGACCGCTGAGGCCTGGATTTTCAGGCTGTTAAGGAGCCAAGATCCATGGACCTTGCCAGCCTGATAATACCAGGCCACAGCAGTCTGCATATCTTGGCTGATTAACAAAAATAGGGGATCCCCTCGAAAAAAAATTGGCGTGGGGTCCCCCCTATTTTTGTTAACCAGCCAGATGAAGCAGACCGCTGAGGCCTGGATTTTCAGGCTGTTAAGGAGCCAAGATCCATGGACCTTGCCAGCCTGATAATACCAGGCCACAGCAGTCTGCATATCTTGGCTGATTAACAAAAATAGGGGATCCCCTCGAAAAAAAATTGGCGTGGGGTCCCCCCTATTTTTGTTAACCAGCCAGATGAAGCAGACCGCTGAGGCCTGGTTTTTCAGGCTGGTAAGGATCCAATATCCATGGACCTTGCAAGCCTGATAATACCAGGCCACAGCAGTCTGCTTAGCTTGGCTGGTTAACAAAAATAGGGGATCCCCTCGAAAAAAAAACGGCATGGGGATCCCCCCTATTTTTGTTAACCAGCCAAGTAAAATGCAGACTGCTGCGGCCTGGTATTAAAAGACTGTCAAGGCCCATGGATTTTGGCCCTCAACAGCCTGATAATACCAGGCTACAGCAGCCCCACATTTGGCGCATCAAAAGATGTGCCAATTGTGGCACTTTACCCGGCTCTTCCCACTTGCCCTGTAGCGGTGGCAAGCGGGGTAATAAGGGGTTAATGTCACCGTTGATTGCACGGTGACAATAAGCCCGGTTAATAATGGAGAGGCGTCAATAAGACACCGATCCATTATTAATCCCAAAGTTATTAAATGTATAAAAAAAAGACAGCAAGAAAAAAGTCTTTTAATGAAATAAAAGAGACAACACAGTTTTCATTTTTTTTATTGTACTCTCATTCCTGCGACGCCATCGATCTCCTGTAAAAAAAGAAAAAAAACAAACCAACAGTATACCACCTGTCCGACGCAGTCCATAACGACAGTCCCACGATGATCCAGCTCTGCTACATCGCAATGACAGGCAGAGCCTGTCATCGCGACGCAGCACAGCTGATTACCTGCTTCCCCGGCGGTGACGTCATCGGACTGACTGCTTTACGGCCGCGATTACCCAGCAGTCACTGCAGTTATCGCGAGAAACTGCATGTGACCGCCGGGGAAAGAAGATGGCGGCCATGAAGCAGTCCGGGATGTGACCGCCGGAGATCTTCTGCCAGGTAAGTGCCGCTGACTCCTGACAGACCCGACCGACGGACACTGACAGTGACAGTGACAATCCCGATTCCGGTATCCGATAAGACGAAAATATCTGAACTCGGAATCGGAATTCCGATACAGCTAATATCGGCCGATACCCGATATTTGCAGTATCGGAATGCTCAACACTAGTAAGCACTTTGAATCTCCAAGTTCTTCACAGAAGTTTATAACGCAGAGCCATGAAAATAAAAAATCATTTTTTTTCCACAATTTTTAGTCCCCAATTTTTTTTTTCCCAAGGGTAACAGGAGAAATTAGACCCCCAAAGTTGTTGTGCAATTTTTCCCGAGTACGCTGATACCCCATATGTGGGGGTAAACCACTGTTTGGGCACACGTCGGGGCTTGGAATAAAGGGAGCACTTTTGACTTTTGACCGCAAAATTTGCAGGAATCAATGGTGGCGCCATGTCGCGTATGGATGTATGGAGACCCCCTGATGTGCGTAAATAGTGGAAACCCCTCAATTCTAACTCCAACCCTAACCCCAACACACCCCTAACCCCAACCCTAACCCCTACACACCCCTAACCCTAATACAAACCCTAACCATAACCCTAACCCCAACACACCCCTAAACCTAATCCCAACTCTAACCATAAACCTAACCACAAGCCTAACCCTAATCCCAACCCTAACCCCAAAACACCCCTAACACTTATCCTAACTCTAAACCTAACCACAAACCTAACCCTAATCCCAACCCTAACCCAAATTCCAACCCTAACCCAAATTCTAACCGTAACCCTAATTCTAACCCTAACCCTAATTCTAACCCTAATGCTAAAACTAACCCTAGTTCTAACCCTAACCCTAAGGCTGGGTTCATATTGCGTTTTACCAGCCCGTTCAACACGTAGCGTTGACGGGCTGGTAACGGTATAGCATAACGCGATCGCGTTATGCTATACCTCTAGCGCAGAAGAATCAGCGATGATTCATCTGTGCTAGCGGTGACGGAGCCCAGACGCTGCAGCCCGTGTCCAAGGCTCCGTCACTGAATGACGGCACGTCGCGAACGCATGCCGCTTTACGGCATGCGTTGCGATGCGCACACAAATGGGGTGAATGGCAGCGTTAACGGACTGCGTTATACTGCGTTATACCGCGGTGAAACGCAGTCCATCTAACGGACTGCCATAATGCAATATGAACCCAGCCTAACCCTAACCCTGAGGCCCCGTGCACACGTTGCGGATTCACTTGCAGATTCTTCTAAAATCCGCAGGTAAAATCACCTGCGTTTTACCTGCGTATTTAGCGCCGATTTACTGCGGCTTTGCTGCGGTTTTTCCCTGCGGTTTTACACCTATAATGGAATAGGTGTAAAATCGCTGCGGAATCCGCACAAAGAATTGACATGCTGCGGATTTAAAACTGCAGCAAATCCACGCTGAAAAATCTGCAGCATGTGCACAGCATTCTTTTTACCATTTATTTGCATTGTACTGTACATGGTTTCTGGATCTGCTGTGGATCCGCAGCGCAAAATCCGCTGCGGATCCACCGCAAAATCCGCTGCGGATCCGCAGCGGATTTTGCTGTGGATCCGCAGCGGATTTTGCGGCGGATCCGCAGCGGATTTTGCGGCGGATCTGCAGCGGATTTCACGGCAAAATCCGCAATGTGTGCACAGGGCCTAATAGGAAAAAAAAAAAATTCTTTATTTTATTATTTGTCCCTACCTATGACAGGGGGGTTAATTTACTTTTTTTTTATTTTGATCACTGTGACAGTTTATCACAGTGATCAAAATAAATTTTCCAAGATGGCGGCACCCATGAAGAATCCCGGGCAGCCGCCGGGACGGATCCAGGGTCATCGGTGGACCGGGAGAGGTGAGTAGGGGGGTCGAAAGGTGAGGGGGGGATCAGGAGGTGGGGGCAGCGGAGGCCAGGAGGAGGTGAGCAGATAGTGACGGCGGTGACCGATCACCGCCATCTTTCGGTGGCGGTGGCCGATCGCCGCCGTGACTCGATGTGGGGGGGTCAGATCGCGGTCTCCAGCCATGGCAGATGCTATTGCAGCATCGGCCATGGCTGGATTGTAATATTTCACCAATTTCATTGGTGAAATATTACAGATTGCTCTGATTGGCTGTTTCACTTTTAACAGCCAATCAGAGCGATCGTGGCCACGGGGGGGTTAAGCCAACCCCCCTGTGGTGAAGCACAAAGGGTCTTGTGCCTGCGGGTCGGATGACCTTTCAGTGACCCCGGTCACCCGGCCCGCAGGAACGCGATCCTTTCATGACGCCACATAGGCGTCACAGGTCGGATTGGCACCGACTTTCATGACGCCTACGTGGCGTCACAGGTCGGGAAGGGGTTAATAGCATTTTCTTCCTACGCGTTTCCCCCCTCTTTGATTATTCAGGGTTTTATCAGGGAATTCCTTCAATCAGGACAAGAAAACGAGAGCATAAGCCGTACTGCAATTAGGATAACAGCTTACAGACCCAGGCAATATTCCCCCACATAGCCCCCAACATACAATATGAGTCCACACACTGCACCCTACATACAGTAAGAATCCACACACAGCCCCTGCATACAATATGAGTCCACACACAGCATCCTACATACAGTATGAACCCCCACATAGCTACTTATATACAGTATGAGCGCCCATATAGCCTTCTATATACAGTGTGACCCCACACATATCCTCCAATATACAGTATGAACCCCCACATAGCCTCTTATATACAATATGAGCCGCTATATAGCCTACCATATGCAGTATGACCCCCACATAGCCTCCTATATGTAGTATGAGCCCACATAGCCTCCTATATACAGTATGAGCCCACGCATAGCTCCCTATATACAGTATGAGCCCCATATAGCCTTCTATATACAATGTGACCCCACACAATTCCTCCTATAAACAGTATGAGCCCCCACATAGCCTCTTATATACAATATGAGCTGCTACATAACCTACTATATGCAGTATGACCCCCACATAACCTCCTATATACAGTATGAGCCCACACATAGCCTCCTATATATAGTAGAGCCCCCACATAGCTCCCTAAATACAGTTTGAGCCCCCATATAGCTTCCTATATTCAATATGAGCCTGCACATAGCTTTCTATATACAGTATGAGCCCACACATAGCCTCATATACCCAGTATGAGCCCCACATAGCCTCCTATATTAGGTATGAGCTCCACATAGCCTCCTATATACATTATGAGTCTGCACATAGCCCCCTATACACAGTATGATACCCAATATAGCATCCTGTACATAGTATGAACCCCTATATAGCTTCCTATATATATTATGAGCCCCCATATAGCCCCTATATACAGTATGAGCCTGCACAAAGCCTCTTGTATACAGTGTGAGCCCCCATATACATAAGCATAAGCCCTGCATAGCCTCCTGTTTACAGTTAAGAGCCTGCACATAGCTCCCTATATACCATATGAGCCCCATATAACTTCCTATATACAGTAAGAGCCAGCACATAGCCTCCTATATACTGTAAGAGCCCCTACATAGCAATGAGTCCAAGCATAGCCTCCCATATACAGTATGAGCCATGCATTGCCTCCTATATACAGTATGAGCCTACACATAGCCTCCTATATACAGTATAAGCCACCACATAGCTTCCTATATACAGTATGAACCCCCACATAGCCTGTTATATAAGGTATGAGCTCCATATAGCCTCCTATATACATTATGAGTCTGCACATAGCCTCCTATATACAGTATAATACCCTATAGAGTCCTGTATATAGTATGAAACCCTATATAGCTTCCTATATATATTATGAGCCCTCATATAGCCCCCAATATACAGTATGAGCCCGCACATCTCTTCCTATATACAGTAGAGCCCCATATAGCCTTCTATATACATTGTGACCCCACACACAGGGGCGTAACTACCGCGGTCGCAGGAGTCGCCACTGTGACCAGGCCCGGCGGGTCATGGGCCCGGCAGGTCAGACGCACATCTGTTGCCGTGCAGGAGATTACTCTTGCACGTCAACAGATTCCTCCTGCACAGCAGCATGATTGCGCAGGAGATGCTGAAATATCAGCACTTCCTGCCCGGTCAGTGCAGGAGCTCAGTGCTGCCGGTGGCTGAGCATCTGCACTAGCAGTCAGGAGCGGCGTCCATGCCGCCCCTGGCTGTTAACCCCCTAATTTCTGTGATCTAGCGCAATAGCAGCATTCAGGAGGGAGGCAGAAGGACGGGAGCTTCCCTGCTTTCTGATCGGCGTCCCACGACGTCATCATGGGGCCTGATCTCTGCCATGATGACCCCCGGGCTACAGAAAGCCTCTGAGACCATGCTCACAGCATGGTCTCAGAAGCTTTCATCGTATATATAATGCACTGCAATGCTGGAGCATTGAAATGTATTATACCTGCAATCAAAGTAAAAAAAAGTGAAAGTCCCATAAAGAGATTAGGTAAAGAAGGAAATTTTTTAAAAAAATATTAAACAATAAAAATAATTTTAAAAAATCCACTAATAAATACACATTTTTATGTAAAAAAAATTAAACAAAAAAGTAGACGTTTGGTATCACCGCGTCCGTAAAAATCCCATCTATAAAGGTGTCACACTAGTTAACCCCTTCAGTGAACGCCATAAAAAAAAACACAGAAAAGTAGCAAATTATACTTTTTCCAAGCGGTGTTATCATACCACTTGGAAAAAGTGGAATAAAATACAATAAAAAAAACTAATGGTAATAAAAATAGCATCACTGAAAGAGCCATCTTGCCCGCAAAAAAACAAGCCCTTACATGACTCTGTCCGCTGAAATATGGAAAAATTCTAGCTCTCAAAATGAGTCGATGCAAAAACTTCTTACAAAAAAAAGCGTCGTTTAGTGTGTGACAGCTGCCAAACATAAAAACCCGCTATAAATAGTAAATCAAACCCCCCTTTATCACCCCCTTAGTTAGGGAAAAATAATAAAATAAGAAAATGTATTTATTTCCATTTTCACATTAGGGTTAGGGTTGGGGTTAGGGTTGGGACTGGGTTAGGGATAGGGTTGGGGTTGGGGTTAAATTTAGGGTTAGGGTTGGGGCTAAAGTTAGGGTTAGGGTTGGGGCTAAAGTTAGGGTTAGGGTTGGGATTAGGGTTTGAATTAGGGTTAGGGTTGGAATTAGGTTTAGGGTTGGAATTAGGGTTGGGGTGTGTTAGGGTTAGGTTTGTGGTTAGGGTTATGGTTAGGGTTGGGGGTGTGTTGGGTTAGGGTTGGAGTTAGAATTGGGGGATTTCCACTGTTTAGGCACATCAGGGGCTCTCCAAACGCGACATGGCGTCCACTCTCGATTCCATCCAATTTGTCATCTGCGTCACTGTCATTCCTCCATTCAATGACCTCCGCTGCATTCCAATCAACAACGGACTGGTCATCTGGAAATACTGGCAATGCCAGATAGGTGGTCTGACAACACTCATAACAGTATTGGGAAACTCTAAAAGTGGATATTTTTGACAATTGTAGCAGAATAGAGAGCTGTCGGGTCCTTGGGCCACTAACATTTCTTCACTTGGGCCGACCATATACTGCCCCACCCCGTGGCCTTCCAGAAGCCAGAGCTAGGTAGGGGATGCAGGTGGAACAATGCAGAGGATGCAGGCAGAGCAAGGTAGGGATGCAGGGAAGAGCAAGGCAGGTGATGCAGGTGGGAAAAACGCAGGGAAAGCATGCAGAGCAAGACAGGGATGCAGGTGGTGCAAGGCAGGCCAGAAAATCTAGATAATACCTCTGGCAACAGTTAACAGCTGCCGGCCAATCACAGGCTGGCAGCTTTACGTCACGCGCACGTCGCCGACGTAATGACGTCACTGTCATACACCTAACATAACCTATACACAGTAAGAGCCCCCCATATACCTCCTATAAACAGTTATGACCCACACATAGCCTCCTATATGCAGTATGAGCCCCACATAGCCTCCTATATTTTGGTATGAGCTCCACATAGCCCCTAAAATACATTAGAGTCTGCACATAGCCACCTATAAAACAGTAAGATAAACCCCAAAATAGCATCCTGTACATATTTGAACCCCTATATAGCTTCCTAATATATTATAGCCCCTATAAACCCCCAAAATACAGATGACCC
>JARQOD010000003.1:120607585-120658624 GCA_033576555.1 Oophaga sylvatica | reverse complement strand
ATCATCAAGAACTTCAAGGAGAGAGGTTCCATTGTTGCCAAAAAGGCTTCAGGGCGCCCAAGAAAGACAGCAAGTGCCAGGACCGTCTCTTAAAAGTGTTTCAGCTGCGGGATCGGGCTACCAGCAGTGCAGAGCTTGCTCGGGAATGGCAGCAGGCAGGTGTGAGTGCATCTGCACGCACTGTGAGGCGGAGACTCTTGGAGCAAGGCCTGGTCTCAAGGAGGGCAGCAAAGAAGCCACTTCTCTCCAGAAAAAACATCATGGACAGACTGATATTCTGCAAAAGGTACAGGCAGTGGACTGCTGAGGACTGGGGTAAAGTTACTTTCTCTGATGAATCCCCTTTTCGATTGTTTGGGACATCAGGAAAACGCCTTATTCGGAGAAGACAAGGTGAGCGCTACCACCAGTCTTGTCTCATGCCAACTGTTAAGCATCCTGAAACCATTCATGTGTGGGGTTGCTTCTCAGCCAAGGAATCGGCTCTCTCACAGTCTTGCCTAAAAACACAAGCCATGAATAAAGAATGGTACCAGAATGTCCTCCAAGAGCAACTTCCCCCAACCCTCCAAGAGCAGTTTGGTGATCAACAATGCCTTTTCCAGCATGATGGAGCACCTTGCCATAAAGCAAAGGTGATAACTAAATGGCTCAGGGAACAAAACATAGAGATTTTGGGTCATGGCCTGGAAACTCCCCAGATCTTAATCCCATTGAGAACTTGTGGTCAATCATCAAGAGACGGGTGGACAAACAAAACCTAAAAATTCTGACAAAATGAAAGCATTGATTGTGCAAGAATGGACTGCTATCAGTCAGGATTTGGTCCAGAAGTTGATTGAGAGCATGCCAGGGAGAATTGCAGAGGTCCTGAAGAAGAAGGGTCAACACTGCAAATATTGACTTGCTGCATTAACTCATTCTAACTGTCAATATAAAGCTTTTGTTACTCATATGTTTGCAATTATATTTCTGTCTGTGATAAAAACATCTGTCAAACACACATAAAAACCAGAGGGCAGCAGATCATGTGAAAATATAATATTTGTGTCATTCTCAAAACTTTTGGCCATGACTGTATAGATATGCACCATAAACCCTGTAGATGACGTATACTGTATCCAACACCTCTTCTCTAAGTGGAAAAAAACTTCAAAAAACACAGTTACATCTTAATATTAGTTCTGGAAACGATATCTGTGTGGGGACATAGCTCTCTCCATATAAAACACATAACTGCCTGTTCCAAAATAGATACAAGTCTATTAAAATGTCCACAGTAACTGTTCGCCTTGAGTTTGGAGCGTGAATGAGTTGCTCCTGGCTGTTCTCTTGTCTCTGGCAGGGTGCGGACCTCCCATACTACTGGATGGAGCCTCCCGGCAGCTCAGCATATTAAAAGAACCTTTCCATTTTCCCTTTCGGCTCCAAAAACCTTTCAGATGTTTCACCTCTTGGATTGACAACAGACAATTATGGATTCTTTGTTTTATGGATTCCACCTTCAAGACATGATTGATCATAATATTTACAGGAATGTTCATGGCCGCCAAAGTGAGTTACGAGGTTGGCTGGAACAGAAACGCTTTCTTTGCTCTGGCTGCACATTGCGGTGATACAAATTGCTTACAGTGAAGACTTTGGCCTTGCTTCGCTAATACCTACTGCCTGTTTGACCTTGTGTGACTATATAATGGTGCGTCAACTTTTTCTGGATGACGTCCAAGCAAATATTAGTCTACTGTGTCAACTGGTATTGCTTTAACAGTCCAGTCCCTAGACCTAGTAATAAAACAGTAGAGTAAGGGATTACAACACGCTTTGATATAAGACTTAAAACAGAACTCTTTCCCTCTCTACTTATTTGCCCCAGTATACAGTATGTGGGTCAATCACTTTTTTATCACTTTGTTTGCAGTTTACAATTATTCTATTTTAGCGGGAAATGAAAATCAGTACTTTAAATACTGTCGTGTCAAGGTAAGGAGGCTTATTCGCCGTGCAATGCTCCTCTGGGAAATTTTAATATGCAAATTGCCTCTTCAAACAAAGAGGACTTGTACTCTATAGCGCCACCTATTGGAAGTAGCGATCCTACAAGTCACAATCAACCCTTTAACGAGTCTTGTAATATGACTTAGGATAAAAGCCAAATCAGAATCTCCATTTGCAGACACGGTGTTTCGGACTGTTGGTCCTCGTCAGTGCAAAGTAGGAGAGATCTGATTTGGCTAGATGAGAGGCTCTGGACTGGGGTCTGGGGGGTAAGGTTTCTCCTTGTGGAGAGTGACATACCAGCTCTGGCGTGTCAAGGTAAGGAGGCTTATTCGCCGTGCAATGCTCCTCTGGGAAATTTTAATATGCAAATTGCCTCTTCAAACAAAGAGGACTTGTACTCTATAGCGCCACCTATTGGAAGTAGCGATCCTACGAGTCACAATCAACCCTTTAACGAGTCTTGTAATATGACTTAGGATAAAAGCCAAATCAGAATCTCCATTTGCAGACACGGTGTTTCGGACTATTGGTCCTCGTCAGTGCAAAGTAGGAGAGATCTGATTTGGCTAGATGAGAGGCTCTGGACTGGGGTCTGGGGGGTAAGGTTTCTCCTTGTGGAGAGTGACATACCAGCTCTGGCGTGTCAAGGTAAGGAGGCTTATTCGCCGTGCAATGCTCCTCTGGGAAATTTTAATATGCAAATTGCCTTTTCAAACAAAGAGGACTTGTACTCTATAGCGCCACCTATTGGAAGTAGCGATCCTACAAGTCACAATCAACCCTTTAACGAGTCTTGTAATATGACTTAGGATAAAAGCCAAATCAGAATCTCCATTTGCAGACACGGTGTTTCGGACTGTTGGTCCTCGTCAGTGCAAAGTAGGAGAGATCTGATTTGGCTAGATGAGAGGCTCTGGACTGGGGTCTGGGGGGTAAGGTTTCTCCTTGTGGAGAGTGACATACCAGCTCTGGCGTGTCAAGGTAAGGAGGCTTATTCGCCGTGCAATGCTCCTCTGGGAAATTTTAATATGCAAATTGCCTCTTCAAACAAAGAGGACTTGTACTCTATAGCGCCACTCTCCACAAGGAGAAACCTTACCCCCCAGACCCCAGTCCAGAGCCTCTCATCTAGCCAAATCAGATCTCTCCTACTTTGCACTGACGAGGACCAACAGTCCGAAACACCGTGTCTGCAAATGGAGATTCTGATTTGGCTTTTATCCTAAGTCATATTACAAGACTCGTTAAAGGGTTGATTGTGACTTGTAGGATCGCTACTTCCAATAGGTGGCGCTATAGAGTACAAGTCCTCTTTGTTTGAAGAGGCAATTTGCATACTTTAAATACTGACATTTCAATGAATTTCTGCTTATAAAGTAGAGATGAGCGAATTTGTTTGGATTCGGTTCCGAATACGATCGGAATCGAATATTGTTTTTGCAATATTCGTCGAACAAAGCTGAACGTCATTAGAGTCAATGTGAGTAGAAATCACCGAATATGGTTGGAACCGATCATTAAACATACATTCGGCATGAATAGTGTTCGAATATGGCACGAATATGTCAAAATCAGAACAAATTCGCTCTGCTCTACTTATAAGCAGTTGCCAATCTAAACATGCAAGGCTGCAGTATAAAGCATGACGGAGGGGACAAAAGCAATACAACAAATAGAGAATGGAGGACTACCTCACTAAGGCTGGAGTCACACACAACTACAAAAAATCGGACCGTTTTAGTCGGTCGATTATCACACCAAAATGTAATCAACAGACATCCGTCTGGCATCCGATTTTCCTGGAAAGATGCGATTTATCTGACCGTAGTTTTAACATCCGATTGACATCCGACTTGTGAGATTTTCTCGCAGGCTTGTAAAACGGACATATAATGGATCCAAATGAATAGTATTTAAATCACAAAAGAAAGAATAGATATATACACATAGAACACATATATATATATATATATATATATGTCATTGTGACATATATATATATATACATATATTTATAGTTCATACACTTCTACATACTGTAATAGCCGCTAATTCAATTGTCAGCTTTTGTGAAACTGTACACCCGACATGAAACAGCTCTCAATTATTAACCTGGCTTAAAGTCACCTTTCAATTGCAAGGTGGATTTAACCCCTTATTAACCCATTTGCCACCGCTACAGGGCAATGGGAATAGACGGGCAAAGTGCCAGAAAGGGCTAATCTACTTATAGATTTGCCTTTTCTGGGGTGTCTGGGGGCAGATGTTAGTAGGCAGGGGGGGGCACAAAATAAATGCACCCTCCCTGGCCTATTATTATTTGCCCCCACTCGCTTGCTTTGTCTGTCTGGTGGAGAAAATACAGCAGGAGCCCACACATTTTTTATCAACGAATTTACACCTTTAATTAACCCCTACATGTGTGAAATTTCACACACATACACTCATGTAATTGTTAGTGAAAACCAGATATCAAACTACATGAAATGACATGGTTAACTGTATGTAAACCATGTGTCATTTCATGTCGGGTGTACAGTTTCACAAAAGCCGGCTATTACAGTATGTAGAAGTGTATGAACTATAAATATATGTATATATATATATATATATATGTCACAATATATGTATTCTATGTGTATATATCTATTCTTTACATTCTTTATTAAAGCTGTCAGTGTGCTTTTACAGTATAGCCGGGGATGAATTGCCAGCTTTTCTAAAGGACACCGGTGCGATTTAATCGCAAGTCACACGTGCGGTCCGTTTGTAATCAGATTTTTCATCGCTCCCATAGACTTGCATTGGCGATAGTCGACCCACAATCGGTCACAATCGCAGCATGCTGCAATTGCACTCGGATGTTTAAAATGGACCACAAAAAATCGGATACTGGGAGCTGCTCCATAGATTAACAAAAGTCCGACTGCAATGCGATATTTCATCGCATTGCAGTTGTCCGATTTTGTCACCAGTGTGACTCCAGCCTTACTCAGACTTCTTTAAGGTCCATGCAACCATCACTAGAAGACTTTATTGCATACAAATCTTTACATCTCTCAGTATTTTTTTTTTAAATAGCTGAATCAATATACAGTATATACAGTGAGCCTCCTCCCGAATTGTGGCTGTAAATGCCCAGCATTTGATTATTTAACTTAAAGAATCTTTCTGACAACAGACATTTATCACCAACATGCAGCATAAGCCACCATTTTGTCCTAACTGTGGTAATGCATGAAGGACAAGTTAAACCTGTTTGGTGCTGCTAGATTCAAAGTCTAAGGCACTGATAGATATTATGGGTTTACCTGGTGAACTGGCAATGGCCAAATAGGCAATGATACAGCTGAGCTAGACTTGCATAGGACAACGAAAACCCATGAAGCTAAATATGCAGAACAGCAGATGGATAAGCGATGCAGGAAGCACTATATGGAGCAGAGCCAAATGTGCAGACTGCACTGGATCAATGCAGTAGTAGATGCGGCAGCACATGGATAGCTGGAATAAGGTAGTTATCAGGGACTTTACATAGAAAAGTTGAAGATGCAGCAGCACCAGAATAACCAAGATGAGCTTGTTATTCAGTAAATAGGCACAGCAGAACTGTACATGTTACAGCACAGAATAGCTTTGAAGAGATCATTAGCTGATTAGACACAGTCGAGTTGAAGATGCTGCAGCAAATGGAAAGGAGAGATGATTTTGTTGCTGCAGCATAGTTGATAGTGTGAACAGCAAGAAATAAGTTCATTATCAGGTGTATTGTTGCAGCAAAATTGAAGGTGTGGACAATGCCTGAAGTAGCAGAGACAAGAAAAGTTCATTGTCAGGTTCCTTGTTGCAGCAGAGTTGAAGGTGTGAACACCAAACATAACAGGACTGAGCTTGGTGATTATAACTGGTTGCAGGATAGCAGTCTGGAGCAGCTTAATCCATAATGAGACACTTGAACTGAGCTGTTCTGAGTGGAAAGTATGGCTTAGCTCCAGACAAACATGTAATACCAGAGTGTTGTACTACTGAGTCGCCCGTAGCCAGGGCCTGTGGGGTACTCGGCACCGAGCCCGTTCACTTCAATGGGGGATGTCACGGGTAGCACAGCTCGGTCCGTTGCCCTGGGGGCTCACCTCAATAAAAGGGGAATATTTACAGGGGATTAAAGTATGTACAGTTTGTTCGTGACGCCACCTGTGGTACCTGGTCAGGGTGACCAGCGCTGCAGGGTAGATCCTCTGAGGGGTTGTTACTGGGCAGCAAGGTGTTAAGTCTTCCACAGGCAAGACTGATCCCTCAGGGTATATGTCGGTGTAGGGGTGCAGGAGCAATAAGGCAGACACACACAAGAAAGTCTCTTTCTGTACCTTTACTGATGGTATAGTTGCAGGCACGTCCCGGGAAGCTGTCCGGGTGGAGGATGCACATCCAGTAATCCCACTGAGTAGGTGTAGGGCCTCCGTACTCCTGTATGTGTGTGAGTTTCTGACCTGTATAGAACGAAGTCTAACTCTGTCTTCTCATATACGCCCGGCTGACTTTGTGGTGAAGCCTTCTTGTGGACAGAACAGTGTCTCTGTATGCAGCGTCCTGCTAGACCCCCGTCTTCCTGACCTCGGTTACGTATCAGCACTGCTGGGCCCCTCCGACCTGAAGTCCAGCAGGGTCTTCGGTTTCTCCTACTAGTCGTGTAGAAGCTAGCAAGCTCGGACCCGGTGTCCGGTGGTGCAGAGTAGAGGTAAGCGATCAATGCTGTTTCAACCTCTGTCACTCTCTTCTTTCTTCCACTTGCCTTTCGTCCTACTCTAACCTTTAACATAAGCACAAGTAGCAGTAGATGGCAGTTTCTTCCACACTCAACTAACAGCTAGCTAACTCCCAGCTAGGCTGTCTGACAAGATCTCTCACACTCTAATCCAATCTACTGACTGCTCCGTCTCTCTCTCCAACAAACCAAAATCTCACTGCCGTCTCTCTCCACAACCCTTATATACCTAGGTACTCTTCAAGGGCTCCCTCTGGTGGCTCCAGGGAAATGTGAAGTGTGAATGCATATCGGGTTATTATGTGGGTTTACCTTTTGTGCATCCTCCAGGGAAACATGTGGCACCAAGCGCAGCTGGGCTACACATCCCACCCTAGTTATCATCAGCACTCCCGGGCTGAAAAAAAAAGAAATAATTTTTATAACATCAACAATAAACAGTAACTTCATCCCTTGCGGGAGGTAAGGACACTTTGAACATTGCAATAAATACAAAAATAGAAAACACTCTCAAATGCAAATATGCACAAGATTCTTGTGGAGGACCCATTCCAAACCTCCCACGGTGGTCCTGGGTGGGCTGCAGGACTTCTCTGCTGCAGACCTCACTCAAGGCCACACCATACGGGTTTTGCTTCAGAGGTAGATATGGTTTACGTAAAACCAAGATGGGGCACCAAGTGCCAACTATTTACAATACAGTTCTTGTGCTGCAAGAGTCCTCAGCACGCAGTCCACATTATCATCATCAGTTAACCACATTACCCAACTGGGGTACACTACTTCAAGCATTATCATGTAAACATTTTTACATAAAGTGCAATTTCCAAACATAACTTTTCCGACAACTTTGTACATGACAGTAAACCCTGTCCGGGTCCTACTGGTCTTCTTTGAACATGGCAGCATCTTCCATACCTGGGGCTGGAAGCACACTGTGTGTTCTGTAACGCATCACCATCAAGTCATGTCCTGCTACCGGTGTCTGGGTAGCTACAGTCCTCTTTTCAATCTTTATTCTGCGACTTCCTGGAGGCCTGACAGGTGCCTCTCCTAAGTTTAGGCTCTGCAGTTCGCACAGGTTTGGCTCAGCAGGGGACGCTTTTGCAGTCGCTGTGCTCTGCAGCGTTTCAAAGGGTGACGCAGGTGCGCGGACTGGCCCAGTAGAGGGCGCACTAGCAGTCGCTGCGCTCTGCAGCGTTGCAGAATAGGACTCAGGTGCGCGGACTGGCGCCGGTGTGGCTGGGGCCTGGGACACAGAGACACGGGGTGCGTTTCCGACTTCAGGGACCAGGTCTCTGACTCTGGAGACGTTCAGGGCATACCACCCTTTAAGCCCCCAATGCCGCATGTAGGAGACTACATCCCCTATTAACAGATCCCTGTCCGGGTGCCCTTCAGGCAGGTGAGACTCCACATCCCTACGGTTGACAAAGACCTCCTGGTACAGGCCAGGCTCATGGATGAAACCCCAGCCTCCCTGGAGTTTGAAGTCTTGTATTGCCCCCTGGCGCCGCGGTTCCCGGAGCGTACCTTTATCTCGCCGGACGATCTCCTTATCGGCAAGATCCTGCTCCCGGTACCTCTGGCGAAGCCGCTGCGCCTCACGCTGCTCCCGCTGCTGCCGCTCCTCCTGCTCTCGGCGTCTCCACTCGTTCTCCTTCTGGGCGGCGTACTCCACGTCATCCAGGAGCTCCATTTCCTCCCAGTCGATCTCCATCGCTTGTGGCTGGGTTTCTTCCGTCGTCCCTACCGGGGGACTGCATTCCGCTGCTACCGCTGCGGCCTCTGGTTCCAGGCCTGGCTGGCGTTCCGGTCCGGGCAGGGCTCCTCAGCCTCCTCTCCTCCCGCCGCGTCCTCGGCGGAGTCAGGTACAGCTCTTTTGGGGCCGGCCTCCGGTTCTTCCTCAGCCGCTGGTTCCAGTTGTGGCGCGGGTGATGGTTGCGCATCCAGGGGGGAGAGCAGCCGGTCCCACTGCAGCCGCAGCTTCAGGGCACGCCAGCTCCGCTCCATCACCTCCATCTCTGCGCGGTGTCGGGCCAGATCTCTCAGCGCCGCATCCACCTCGTCCATTCTATGCATCATTTCGTCGTCCTCCCGACCTGGGGAAGGTTCGAGCACAGGCTGCACTTCTTCAGGGGAACGGGGTCTGCGCACCGTCATTCCCCCACACAGTGACTCCTGTCCTTCCGCCATCTCACGCCAGGCCAGACTGTGCTCTCCATCCGGAACACTCTGGTCTTTTCCGTGGAGGCGGGACTTTCGCTTTCTCTTCCTTGCACTGAGGATGAAGAGGAGGCGGTTCTCCCTTGCAGTGGGGCATGCTCTGACATTGTAGAAGCACTTGGATAGGGCGGCCATAACTTTCGCACCACAGGGGGGGTACGCCCACGAATACACACCCCTCTTCACCAGCGCCTGAGGGCGCGAATATGGCGGCAAAATGGCGGCGAATGGCGCCAAAAATCACAAAACAGCAACACAGTCTTTTGCACAAAAACAGTCCATTCAGGCACACAGGACTCGCATATTGCGAGCTTCGAATCCTGTTCGTGATGCCAAGTTAAGATGAGTCGCCCGTAGCCAGGGCCTGTGGGGTACTCGGCACCGAGCCCGTTCACTTAAATGGGGGATGTCACGGGTAGCACAGCTCGGTCCGTTGCCCTGGGGGCTCACCTCAATAAAAGGGGAATATTCACAGGGGATTAAAATATGTACAGTTTGTTCGTGACGCCACCTGTGGTACCTGGTCAGGGTGACCAGCACTGCAGGGTAGATCGTCTGAGGGGTTGTTACTGGGCAGCAAGGCGTTAAGTCTTCCACAGGCAAGACTGATCCCTCAGGGTATATGTCGGTGTAGGGGTGCAGGAGCAATAAGGCAGACACACACAAGAAAGTCTCTTTCTGTACCTTTACTGATGGTATAGTTGCAGGCACGTCCCGGGAAGCTGTCAGGTGGAGGATGCACATCCAGTAATCCCACTGAGTAGGTGTAGGGCCTCCGTACTCCTGTATGTGTGTGAGTTTCTGACCTGTATAGAACGAAGTCTAACTCTGTCTTCTCATATACGCCCGGCTGACTTTGTGGTGAAGCCTTCTTGTGGACAGAACAGTGTCTCTGTATGCAGCGTCCTGCTAGACCCCCGTCTTCCTGACCTCGGTTACGTATCAGCACTGCTGGGCCCCTCCGACCTGAAGTCCAGCAGGGTCTCCGGTTTCTCCTACTAGTCGTGTAGAAGCTAGCAAGCTCGGACCCGGTGTCCGGTGGTGCAGAGTAGAGGTAAGCGATCAATGCTGTTTCAACCTCTGTCACTCTCTTCTTTCTTCCACTTGCCTTTCGTTCTACTCTAACCTTTAACATAAGCACAAGTAGCAGTAGATGGCAGTTTCTTCCACACTCAACTAACAGCTAGCTAACTCCCAGCTAGGCTGTCTGACAAGATCTCTCACACTCTAATCCAATCTACTGACTGCTCCGTCTCTCTCTCCAACAAACCAAAATCTCACTGCCGTCTCTCTCCACAACCCTTATATACCTAGGTACTCTTCAAGGGCTCCCTCTGGTGGCTCCAGGGAAATGTGAAGTGTAAATGCATATCGGGTTATTATGTGGGTTTACCTTTTGTGCATCCTCCAGGGTAACATGTGGCACCAAGCGCAGCTGGGCTACACACTACCTCAATACTCAACCAGCTGCCTGAGCTGGCCTTAAAAGTCCTTGTATGAGGGGTTACCATAAACTAGATCAGAGGGAGCCAGACATTACATAAGGGTGCAAAGCCTGGTGCTTGGAATCAGGACAGATGAGTAACAATAGAAACCTCCTAGAACAGCAACAGGCTGTATCCATCACTTTCATAGGCATTGAATGACAGGACAGGACTTTCACTCCAATCATAAAGCCCATTTGATAGAACTCATAATGTTGAGTGGAAAGGATTTCCATATAAGTTACTGTTTATATAGTTCATGGAGCCATTTCAAGTCAATAATGTGTATGGGAACAGACCTGAATAGAATTGGATGTTTGAGTTTGTTGGGTTCAGCCTAACTGTAGTTCAAAGTCTGAACTTGACACTGAACCCAAACCCAATAGAAGACAATAGTGACCTGAACTTCTGTGCTTTAAAATGGCTGTAAAATGGTCATAGCAAGGGCTATGGTGCTGCAAATGAAAGCTAAGTGGGGGTAAGAGCAGGGCAATTGCCGTACAAACAAATGTGGATAGTGAAATAATGACTTAAAATAATATGGAATAAAAAAAGGAAAAAATATCATTTTGAAACAGGAGGTGGAGGAGGAGGTTGAGAAGGAGGTGGAATTGGCGGTGTAGGTGAAAGAGGCATAGGAAGAGGAGCTAGCCAACACTGTTTTTGTGTTTTTTTTTATTATTAATTGTTTGAAGGGGACTCTGAAAACAGGCAGTGTAATAATCTGCTGACCACTCCCTCTGTATAGAGGCCATGTAATACTCTACACTTTTTTGGGTGAAAACAATGAGGAGAGCATCACATAGGGGACGTAGCCACGTTACTGGTGGTGATGTTGTAGCTGCTGCATTGAGAGAGAGGAAGTGGTCGATTTGTACCTACTACGCGTCTTCAGTTGCTTCACTTTGTCTTCCACCCTCTCCCTGCTGAAAGTGCAGATTTTTTACCTGCGGCCTATGGGCATCTGTCTTGCACCTCACTCCTTTGCAAATCCGGCAAGCAGTCTGATCCCCAAGTCATGCAGTGGTCACTTCTGCTTTTTTCATGACTCTGCTGGCTGTGGTTCTGTGGACCATAAACTTGGCCTTTCCCCACAAGTGGAAGAGATTGAGTGCACTCATGCCCAACCACTTGTTCTGTTTGAGGATAAGTATGTGGTAGGGGCAGGTGAAAGTGGTCAGTGGACCATGGCAGCACATCTCTGATGAGGATGATACAGAGGTGTCAACTGCTGCAGCTTTCTACTGTGTGTAGTCCAGCAAGCTGCCCAGGGGTGAGGACTAGGTGGAACATCATGCAGAGGATTTTTTTTTTTTAGAGCACCCATGATTGAATGGGGCTGTACATGAGGATGGTATAGATACAAAACACAAATATAAATTACAATGAAGAAATTAATAGTGACACACAGGTACAGAGGAAAGAGGACCCTACCAATGCAAGCTTACAATTTACAGGATATTAGGGGAGGAGACATAAGGTTCGGTGGTTGCAGCAGCTCTGGTGTTGGTGAGGTGGCCGTGGAGTCATTGCATGCTGTAAGCTG
Organism: Oophaga sylvatica; assembly: GCA_033576555.1. Taxonomy (NCBI): domain Eukaryota; kingdom Metazoa; phylum Chordata; class Amphibia; order Anura; family Dendrobatidae; genus Oophaga; species Oophaga sylvatica. The sequence continues at coordinate 120,646,605 of JARQOD010000003.1, read as the reverse complement.
TTAGGAAGACAAAGGGTTTCAAGTTCCGCTTGAAAGTTCTAAATGTAGGGGATAATCAGAAGTGTTGCTCCACAGAATTCTACAGGATGGGGGATACTTGGGAGAAGCCTTGCAGTCGATTGGATGAGGAATGTACGATTGTGGAGGCGAGAAGTCGTTCTTGGGAGGAACAGAGATTAGGTGGTGGGAGATTTCAGATTATTCAGAGATATGTGGGAAAGATTATGGATGGCTTTGTAGGTCAGTGTTAGTAACTTGAAGTGGATACATTGTGGAATTGGGAAACAATGAAGTGATTTGCAAAGGGGAAAAGTGAAGGAGTAGTGAGGACAGAAGTGGAATAGTAAGGCAGCGAAGTTAAGGATAGACTGGAGAGGTGCAATGATGCGATGGGGATGATGAGGTCCTTGACCCCACATAAGTCAAGGCCATCCAAGTGACATGGGCAGTTCGAAAGAACAGGTGTTGGTCACACTGACCCAGTTGCACAGCAAAAGAGGAAGCAGAGTGCAAAAGCACCGCGGGCGACCCCTAGCCACTACGTTGGCTGCTACTGGCAACTGTGCCGGCAAACTGAGCACACCAAAGCCAGCTCAAAGGAGCTCCTTGACAATACATGGGAGTTTTGCATGCTGTGCCATCAGAGACTGAAGCGAGTCATAAATGTTCTTAATCTGAGCACTACCTGCATGACTAATCATCTGAATGCAAAGCACTAACTGCAGTGGATTGCACACCTGAAAAAAACAGGAAAGATCTGAGCCTCCTGCTCCCCTTCTGCTGCGGTCTTGACCTCTTACTCTCCCTCCCGAGCAACAGGGCCACCTGGCTCCCCGCAAAGAGAAGACATGATACATCACCAACAGCAGCGTCACCGAGCATCTCCACACCATGCCATTGAAGTTGTACGTAAATCCCACAAACACTGGATCCCATATTCTACATGCGGCCTTACAAGTAATTTGTAAAGGGCGAACAATACATTGGGATCATGGAAACCACAGTACGAGGTTCCCAGCAGCTACTACTTTTCCAGGCGGGCTTTCCCTGCCCTGCACGAACATGTTGCAGACAAAATCAGGTGTGCACTGCGCAACACCATCAGTGTAAAGATACGCATAACCACCGATACATGGACCAGTAAGCACAGGCAGGGACATTATATCTCTCTAACTGTCCACTGGCTAAATGTTATGGCGGCTGGGCCTGAGGCAGAAAGCATTTTGGTGGATGTCTTACCGCCACAGAGGATTGTTGGATGTTTTTTGGATGTTTCTCTGTCCATCTTACCTCATCTTCCTACTCAGCTTCCTCCAAAGTCTCCTCTTCTGGTCAGTGTAACACCTGCACCACCAACTTCAGAGCTAAACTACAGCAGGCTGTTCTGAAACTCATCTGTTTGTGGGAAAAATCCTACAACGCGCAGGAGTTGTGGATGGGGATCAAAGCACAGACAATTGAGTGGTTGGTGCAGCTAAACCTTAAGCGAGGGGCCTAGTGGTGTGCGAGAATGGGCGAAATCACGTAGCATCTCTGGGCCTAGCACATCGCTTGCCTGGCACATGTGCTGAACCTGGTGGTGCAGGGCTTCCTTAGAAATTACACAGAAATGTCAAAGCCACTGCTGAAAGTACAGGCCTTCTGTGTGCGCTTTCGGCGTTCTCACCCTGATGCTGTTTGCTTGACTGCACTGCAGTGTCACTTCTGCCTTCCCACTCACCACCTTATATGCGAAGTACCCAAAAAGTGGAACTCCACCTTGCACATGCTGGACAGACTGCATGAACAGCAGGTGATACTGGCGTTTGAGCTGCAGCTCGCACAGGTGAGTTGTTCTGTGGAACAACACCACTTTATGACCAAAGAGTGGACCTCTATGCTGGACGTGTGTGCTGCATTGCACTGCTTCAAGTACTCCACAAAAGAAAAACAAAGTTTCAGGCGATGATGTATGAGGGGGTGGCACAGCAGGAAGAAGAGGAAGAACAGGGAGCATTCACACCATTATCAGGTCAGGTGTCCACACGTTTTGGAGAATGGGTTCCTGTACCAACAGAAGCCAGGTACACAAATGTCCAGCCAGGGGACAGTTTTAGAGGATGAGAAGGAGGAGTAGGGGGAAGAAGAGGAAGAGGAGCAACCATTTTCACAGCAGAGTGCCAAACAAATCAGCTCATGTGCATTACTGGAGCGTGACTGTGGGGATACAGAGGATACAGACAATACAGAGGACCCAGACGATACACCTCCCACCAAAGACAGCTTGTCATTGCCTCTGGACAGCCTGGCACATATGAGGCAATACATGCTGCTGTGCCTGCGCAACAACCGCCGAGTTGCCTTGATTGTTACAATTGCTGATCGCAGTGTGGCTATCTTGCTGATCTCTGATACAATACAATGTGCGATACTTACTTCCGTCACTAGAGCATGATTGGAAAATGTAGGATACAAACGCAAGCTGATAAACACACTACTGACGGCATCCTTACCTGACAGCTGGACTCAGTAGAAGCACAAAGCAGAGGAGGAGGAATTCGCCAACGCAGCTGGTTCACGTGCACCACCTCGGAAGGGAGGGTTAGCATGGCAGAAATGTAGAAAACCTTATTCAGCATGTTACAACATCCAGCACCATCATCTGATATGGTCCATATTAACAGGAGGCAGCATTTAGGTTATTCTTGTGCATTCGTAGAAGGAGAATATTTTAGCTCACCCCTGAACGATCCCAATGGAGTGTGAGGTCTGAAGCAGGGACCGCGTCTCCGCCAGATCCCTTCAGAGATCCAGCTTTATGAATAAAATCTAAATACTCAGTAACTGAGTCTAAGAACACAAGGTGTTCGAAACGTGTCCAGATCTCCTTAGGCAATCTCCTCCTGGTAATCCCGATCATGGTGTACATAGCACTTATGTTATCTTTTTAAACTGGATCTAAATAAAGTATTTGGATTTAATTCCTGAGGCTGGATCTCTTCATTCCCATGTATGCTTGTGCATTAACTCACTCGGGATTTTAATAGGTTAGACACTAAAAAAACACAACAGAGTCTACTGGTTCTTGTACAGACTATATATCCTGATACCGCAGTCCCTAGTGGTGCCTTCGGATATAGAGATAGCCCTAACCAAAAAACTATTAGATGGCAACTCGGACCTAAACTCCCTAAACGTCTGTCAAGTTGCTTCACGTTCCTCCTAAAGAACAGGAGGACAGAGCACAGTGTGAATTAACTGCAAGAGGAGAAGTGTGAAGAACAAAGGAAAGATTTCAGAGTGAGTAAAGTAAATAACAAAACACCAAAGAATAAAGCAATTCTCTAAACAAATATACAGCCTAATTACTAAAGTTAAACAGAAGAGAGGTGCAAAGTATAGCAAAGGGAGCAACAAGGTGAAAAAAATCCATAGCTCAAAGCTCACAGACTGGCTCCAAATGTCAATACAATGTTAGAATATCTAAATAAATATATCACCAGCAGGAAACGCCCGCTAGGGGGAGGGGACAGAATATTAAGTTGCACCCAAAAGGTGATAGGTGGACAATTGAAAGCACCTGTGTTAAGATAGACTCCCACATATAGAGGTGCAGCGTACACACAGTGGCTTTTTGGCACAGTACTCCCACAGGCGAGGGTGCAGAGTACACACAGGGGATCTTTGGCACAGCACTCCTACATATATCGGTGCAGAGTACGCACAAAAGCTTTTTGGCACAGTACTCCCACTGAGACACATGCAGAGTGCACAAAGAGGTTTTTTTGCGTAGTCTAATTCTGTCCCTCACTCAAGCTGCGTCCTGTCCCTACACTAATGAGAGCAGAATGCCGGCGACACTTGTGATCTGGCATTTACACAGTTGGCTTGACTGTGATGGCTCCAGGAGTGCCCACAGCCTAAAGGTTTGTTGATTGGCTGTGCTACTTCCTTTCAACAAAGTTTATTAGGTATTCGAACTCAAACAGTAAACATTCGGTAAAAAGTCCGTGTTCGGGGTTCGGTACCGGGCACTAGTTGTTCGATACGAACCCCAAACTCTACAGTTCTGGTTCACTCATTTCTAGTGGAGATCTTTGAAACAGGAGATCTTCTGCATCCCTCATTTTTGTATTGGGCTAAGGAGTCAAAATGTTATTTTAGAATATTCCCCACATTTGTAGAGAGTGAGGAAAAAATATCCTGACATTAAGATTTCCATATGTGTCTGTGTTACAGATCAATTTGTTAGGTTTCTGAGACTCAACATCGTTTAGGGCCCAGAACAATGGCTATGTCTACCTCACACGTGTAAAGCCATTAGCATTTTTTTTAATTTACGGCCTGGGAGCCCAGTTTCATGACGTAAACCGTGAATATGGACCCAAGGTTTTTTGTAATTTTTCTTGAAAAAAAAGTAACTAAATACATTCATCTGAAGTATGTACTACTCTTCCTCTTCACAAGTAATACACAGACATATTGTACCATTAAACAGATATATGCTCCGTACAGAGCTACATTTGGGATGCAGATTAGCACCACCGGCAAAATCTTGTGGATTCATCTTGTGTGAAACCTCAAACTGTGCCACCAATGAAAGCCATGTCCTATGCAAAGCAGAATCCGCAGTCCTCTCCGATTATCACGTCCAGTGGAGAGAGACTAAAATAACTACTGACATGTAAACCGTGAGCATGTGGAGACCATGCAAATAAACATTTGTTTTTTATCTTTGACCATATGCCGAGACCATGAGAATGACTAATCTGAGATGAAGTATTGAGGTCTCTGCATTCTAGTTCAATTACTCCTGAGTGCTTAGACCAACTTGTGGGATAATGTATAATTGTAAATGAAATTCTATTTTTTTTAAAATGTATATGTCCTAGACAACAAGGTTCACTATGGATGAAAACAGGTCACCATAAATAAAGTGAAGTGGGGTGGAGGTTTTGAAACTTTCCTTCCTGATGATGTTCAGAAAAAACATGGATTTCCTAGCCATCATCCCTTATTCATATAACCCAAGTAGTATGTTTGTACAAATAGTCATGTGAAAAGGAAAAAATGTATCTCACTTTCTCCAAGGGTTTCATGCCCTTGGCCACTTCCACAATAACAGTGTGTAATGGGAGTAGGATCTCTTGGTTATATTGCTGGAACAGACCATTTTTATTGGGAATGCTCTGGTATTATGTAGCATTAAAATAAACCACACAACACAGTTTGTGGTCTTAGGTAATTTACTGTAATGCAAACTCTTAGCAAATGGGTGTCAAAACTCTCTGCACAGGTGGAACACCAGATTATAACAGGATTATGGTCATTGGGAAATTTTGACTCAAGTATTAATGTCCAGCCTTTGGAGGAACTGGACATAATGGGAACTTACTGTTCTTATTGGACAGCTGAGATTAGGCTTCAGTGTAAGTGCTGCACCTCCACTTACTCAAGGTAGGACCGTCACAGACCCAGGACATCACAGGTCAACCTTGTCGCTACTCAGAGCACTTCCCTGATGTCTCTACACTGGTCTACTCCAGGGTAGACTGAATAACCAGCTTTGTCAGCTGCACCTCCAGCTGAACCGCACGTCACACTCCTCTAACACAGAAATACATCCCTAGATATATTTTCTGTCATGTGGCACACAACACTAAAGACATACCCACATATCAGCTGCAAGGTCACTGTAATCAAAGGCGAACTTTCCATCATCAAGGACCTAGAAATGTTCCCAATTTTGCCAGTTATATTAAGGAAAATAAAAATCACAATTCAGTACAACCGCATCTCTGCCACCTTGACTCACAATCATGAACAAAGCAATAAAAGAATGTTGCTTTACAGTAGTTGATTCGGAGAAATACTTGTCCACTCCTTAGTAGACCATGTGGGTCTTCTTGCATGTGTCCTACAAAGGTAAGTCTATGTAGTTAGTATTACACTGAAGCAATAAGTCTTAATTTTACTATCTAAATTTCCTGTACATTTAGATCACCAAACAACCCTTAAGGTATTTGTACATGACATCTTTTTTAGGTGGATTCCGCACCAAAACTACCTGAAAAGCACTTGCTAAATGCTCTGTAGAATGAACATAAGCATTTCTGTGTAAAAACAACTTCTGTCGTATGTTCAGTCTTTGAGCATCTTTTAACTGATTCAGACTTCCAAAGCAGTTAAAAGGCGTTTTCCGCTCTGAATACGCTCTATATAATAAGATTCAATGGGAGGAGTGAGACAGAAAAGATGCCCCGGCATCTTCTATTTGTGTGTTTTGCCAGATTTTTTGCTTCAAAAACTGCTGGCAGTTTCTTCATTGTTGAATGGAGTTAAAAAAAAGGTCCAAAAAAGGCCAGAACAAAGAGATCCCCAGAAAGATCGGAATCTGCTCAAAAAACAGCTGGTGGTCAAAAACTTTGAAAAAGTGCACAGAAAAATTACCAAAAAAACGCTAAAAAAGACAGGTCAGGAAAAAAACCACTGGTGCTTTCTAAAGTGTCTCCCACTAAAACTCCATTTGAAAAAGATGATGTGTCCACATGCCCTATGGCTATGTGCACAGCACACAGAATCTTTTTGCTGAATGTTCGATGCAGATACTGAGCGGAAACTAACTTTTTACAGTTTAGAGATTTTCCTAGAGGATTTGGAAAGTTTCCACCCAGTTTTGTGCTCCAAAAACTCTTGAAAAACTCAGTGGGCACAAAGCTATAGTTTTGTTCAGTAGTCTGAATGTTGCTGTTACGCCACCATCTGCCCCCCAGCCCCAGGATACTTACCTTGCTCCTTAGCGTGCCACGGTCTGGGCTACTCCGGGGTCTCTCCTCCGCTTCCGGCTTGGCAGGCATGTCGAGGTTCCCATCCGTCGGGCGCGCACACCCGGCTGATTAGGTCGCAGGCCTCCTCTGCTTCTTATGCAGCGTGCCCGGAAGTACCCTCCTTTGGGCGGCTGCAACAGGTATATTAGGCTGCTAACTGTTTCAGAAGCGCCTGATTATTATCTTTGCATCTGTGCTGGACCAGTCTTGGTTCCAGCACGGATGTGCCTCTGTATTCAGGTCCCAGTGTGCATCCTAGTGCACTCTGCTCTCTCCTGTATTCAGCGTTCTTCCCTGTGCGCGCTCTGCACTCTCCTGTATCCAACGTGCTTCCCAGTGCGTGCTTTGCGCTCCCCTGTATCCAGTGTGCTTCCCAGTGCATGCTCTGAGCTCCCCTGTATCCAGTGTGCTTCCCAGTGTGCGTGCTCTGCGCTCCCCTGTATCCAATGTGCTTCCCAGTGCGTGCTCTGTACTCCCCTGTATCCAGTGTGCTTCCCAGTGCGTGCTCTGCCCTCCCCTGTATCCTGAGTGCTTCCCAATGCGTGCTCTGTGCTCCCCTGAATCCAGTGTGCTTCCCAGTGCGTGCTTTGCGCTCCCCTGTATCCAGTGTGCTTCCCAATGCGTGCTCTGTGCTCCAGTGTATCCAGTGTGCTTCCCAGTGTGTGCTCTTCGCTCCCCTGTATCCAGTGTGCTTCCCAGTGCACGCTCTACGCTCCCCTGTATCCAGTGTGCTTCCCAGTGCGTGCTCTGCGCTCCCCTGTATCCAGTGTGCTTCCAAGTGCGTGCTCTGCGCTCCCCTGTATACAGTGTGTTTCCCAGTGCGTGCTCTGTGCTCCCCTGTATCCAGTGTGCTTCCAGTGCGTGCTCTGTGCTCCCCTGTATCCTGTGTGCTTCCCAGTGCGTGCTTTGCGCCGCCCTGTATCCAGCGTGCTTCCCAGTGCATGCTCTGCACTCCCCTGTATCCTGTGTGCTTCCCAGTGTGTGCTCTGTGCTCCCTGTATCTAGTGTGCTTCCTAGTGCGTGCTCTACGCTCCCTGTATCCAGTTTGCTTCCCAGTGCGTGCTCTGCGCTCCCCTGTATCCAGTGTGCTTCTCAGTCCCTGCTCTGCGCTCCCCTGTATCCAGTGTGCTTCCCAGTGTGTGCTCTGTGCTCCCCTGTATCCAGTGTGCTTCCCAGTGCGTGCTCTGCGCTCCCTGTATCCAGTGTGCTTCTCAGTCCTGCTCGCGCTCCCTGTATCCAGTGTGCTTCCCAGTGTGTGCTCTGTGCTCCCCTGTATCCAGTGTGCTTCCAGTCCGTGCTCTGTGCTCCCCTGTATCCAGTGTGCTTCCCAGTCCCTGCTCTGCGCTCCCCTGTATCCAGTGTGCTTCCCAGTGCGTGCTCTGTGCTCCCCTGTATCCAGTGTGCTTCCCAGTACGCGCTTTGCACTCTCCTGTATCCTGTGTGCTTCCCAGTGCGCGCTCTGCGCCGCCCTGTATCCAGTATTCTTCCCAGTGCGTGCTCTGCGCTACCCTGTATCCTGTGTGCTTCCCAGTACGTGCTCTGCGCTCCCCTGTATCCAGCGTTCTTCCCTGTGCGCGCTCTGCAGTCTCCTGTATCCAACGTGCTTCCCAGTGCGTGCTCTGTGCTCCCCTGTATCCAGTGTGCTTCCCAGTGCGCGCTCTATGCTCCCCTGCATCCAGTGTGCTTCCCAGTGCATGCTCTGCGCTCCCCTGTATCCAGTGTGCTTCCCAGTACGTGCTCTGCGCTCCCCTGTATCCAGTGTGCTTCCCAGTGCGTGCTCTGTGCTCCCCTGTAGCCAGTGTGCTTCCCAGTGTGCGCTCTGCGCTCCCCTGTATCCTGTGTGCTTCCCAGTGCGTGCTCTGCGCTCCCCTGTATCCAGTGTGCTTCCCAGTTCGTGCTCTGCGCTGTTATGTTTAGGTAGCTGAGGAGAAATAGCAAAAATGTTAATACACCAGAGAGGCTGAAACCTATTGGATTACAGTAACCTGAACTAACCACACAACTAGAGGTAGCCGTGGAGCATTCCTATGTTGATCCTAGATGCCTCGTCACAGCCTGAGAGATAACTACACCTAAAGGCAGAAAGATGAAAGCTATCTGCCCCGGAGCAGATCCCCAAAGAAAATAGGAAGCCCCCAAACATGTAATGGCAGTTAGACAAGAAGAAAGCACGGACACAGACAGAAAATAGAATGAACAAACGCTGGGGCCTAATCTGTCTAGACAGAAAAGTACAGGAAAGAATTCTGACTGCAATCCAAAAAAAACCCCTAAAAAATACCAACACTTCTGATTGCCAAAAAGCCTGAGATCACACAATCTCATCCACCTAAATCAGATCTCTGGTGTAACAAAACCAAGCCGCAACCACTGAAAAAACAGGAAAAAGAAAATGAACAAATAACAGTGGCTACAGATAAACTGAGAGGAGCACAGGCCCAGGAGGGGACCCAGCTGAACTCCAAAAGTGCAGAAAACTATGCAAAAAGCAAGCACAAAAAGAAAAGCAAAAATATCTTATCTGAAAGCAGCAGACGCAGGCAAGACTCCAGCAAACTTCCAAATGAACCAGGTGTAACGGGTCTGGGAGGCGGAACCTCTGAGCTACTATACAAAGGGGCGGTCCTTGCAAGGGAGCAGGTGGCAACCAGGATAAACGGGCAGGTAGTCACAGCAGATAACCGGGGTAGTCTCTGGGTGAACGGGCATGAGGTCACGGCAAGTGACCGGGGCAGTCTCTGGATGAACGGGCAGGAGATCACGGTAAGTGACCGGGGCAGTCTCTGGATGAGCGGGCAGGAGATCACGGTAAGTGACCGGGGCAGTCTCTGGATGAAGGTAGATACGACCTGTGATGGCTGAGCCTCCCGGTAGGCTAGCAGGAAGATAGCAGATGAGCGCTCCCAGGTGAGCGGGCGAGAGTCACTGGAATAGCAAAAGGTCACAGCACGTGACAGCCGAGCCTCCAGGTAAGCTAGCAGACAGGTAACAGATGAACGCTCCCAGGTGAGCGGGCGAGAGTCACTGGAATAGCAGAAGGTCACAGCACGTGACGGCCGAGCCTCCAGGTAGGCTAGCAGACAGGTAACAGATGAACGCTCCCAGGTGAGCGGGCGAGGGTCACTGGAATAGCAGAAGGTCACGGTACGTGACGGCCGAGCCTCCAGGTAGGCTAGCAAGTAGTTAAGCGGAATCACCGGCAGGAACAGACAGCAAACTGGCAAGAATCTGGCAGGTAACTGGCAATGGAAGCGGGTGGCAACCAGGATAAACGGGCAGGTAGTCACAGCAGATAACCGGGGTAGTCTCTGGGTGAACGGGCATGAGGTCACAGCAAGTGACCGGGGCAGTCTCTGGATGAGCGGGCAGGAGATCACGGTAAGTGACCGGGGCAGTCTCTGGATGAGCGGGCAGGAGATCACGGTAAGTGACCGGGGCAGTCTCTGGATGAAGGTAGATACGACCTGTGATGGCTGAGCCTCCCGGTAGGCTAGCAGGAAGATAGCAGATGAGCGCAACCAGGTGAGCGGGCGAGAGTCACTGGAATAGCAAAAGGTCACAGCACGTGACAGCCGAGCCTCCAGGTAGGCTAGCAGACAGGTAACAGATGAACGCTCCCAGGTGAGCGGGCGAGAGTCACTGGAATAGCAGAAGGTCACGGCACGTGACGGCCGAGCCTCCAGGTAGGCTAGCAGACAGGTAACAGATGACGCTCCCAGGTGAGCGGGCGAGGGTCACTGGAATAGCAGAAGGTCACGGTACGTGACGGCCGAGCCTCCAGGTAGGCTAGCAAGTAGTTAAGCGGAATCACCGGCAGGAACAGACAGCAAACTGGCAGGAATCTGGCAGGTAACTGGCAATGGACCTGAGGACTGAAGCAGAGTAGTGAACAGTGCAACAACATTGCTCGGGCACCTCCATTTTGGAGGAAGTGCCTTATATAAGGTGAAGTCCTCCGGCCATTGGCTGGGGACTCCTTAGGATGGCGCGCGCGGCCCCTTTAAGAGGGGGTTAGCGCACGCGCGCGCGACCTAAGTACAGTGGCCGGAAAGGAGCGCGCGCTGCCAACAGAGCGGGAGGAGGACGCCGGCCTCGGAGCAGAGGAGCGCGCGCAGCCAGCAGAGTGGGAGGAGGATGCCGGCCTCGGAGCAGAGGGGTGAGGGGAACAGCGTCCCTGCCTGGCAGAGGGCAGGGACGCCTGCGCTACACCAGGAACCACAATTGAGACAAGAACAATTGATCACCGGCAACCATCATGGGATTGAACCTCCCTTATAACAGTCCAGCCAGTGATCCTAGATTGCCATTCCTCGCTGGAAGGTTCAGTACTGTCTGTAACCACCAGAGGGAGCCTCTGCTCAGAAACCATCTCTAGCACATTCACAACACTGCGCTCCCCTGTATCCAGTGTGCTTCCCAGTGCACGCTCTACGCTCCCTGTATCCAGTGTGCTTCCACGTGCGTGCTCTGCGCTCCCCTGTATCCAGTGTGCTTCCCCAGTCCATGCTCTGCGCTCCCCTGTATCCAGTGTGCTTCCCAGTCCATGCTCTGCGCTCCCCTGGTATTCCTGATCGTGCTTCCCAGTGCGTGCTCTGTGCTCCCCTGTATCCAGTGTGCTTCCCAGTGCGCGCTCTGCGCTCCCCTGTATCCGTGTGCTTTCCCGTGCGTAATCTGCACTCCCTGTATCCAGCGTGCCTCCCAGTGCATGCTCTGCGCTCCCCTGTATCCTGTGTGCTTCCCAGTGCGTGCTCTGCGCTCCCCTGTATCCAGCGTTCTTCCCTGTGCGCGCTCTGCCTCTCCTGTATCCAACGTGCTTCCCAGTGCGTGCTCTGTGCTCCCCTGTATCCAGTGTGCATCCCAGTGCACGCTCTGTGCTCCCCTGTATCCTGTATGCTTCCCAGTGCGCGCTCTGCGCCGCCTGTATCCAGCGTGCTTCCCAGTGCGTGCTCTGCGCTCCCTGTATCCTGTGTGCTTCCCAGTGCATGCTCTGTGCCCCCCTGTATCCAGTGTGCTTCCCAGTGCGTTCTCTGTGCTCCCCTGTATCCAGTGTGTATCCCAGTGCGCGCTCTGCACCCTTGTGTCCTGTATGCTTCCCAGTGTGCGCTCTGCGCCGCCCTGTATCCAGCGTGCTTCCCAGTGCGTGCTCTGCGCTCCCTGTATCCTGTGTGCTTCCCAGTGTGCGCTCTGCGCCGCCCTGTATCCAGCGTGCTTCCCAGTGCGTGCTCTGCGCTCCCCTGTATCCTGTGTGCTTCCCAGTGCGTGCTCTGCGCTCCCCTGTATCCAGTGTGCTTCCCAGTGCGCGCTCTGCGCTCCCCTGTATCCAGTGTGCTTCCCAGTGCGTGCTCTGCGCTCCCTGTATCCAGTGTGCTTCCCAGTGCGCGCTCTACGCTCCCCTGTATCCAGTGTGCTTCCCAGTGCGTGCTCTGCGCTCCCCTGTATCCAGTGTGCTTCCCAGTGCGTGCTCTGCGCTCCACTGTATCCAGTGTGCTTCCCAGTGCGCGCTCTGCGCTCCCCTGTATCCAGTGTGCTTCCCAGTGCGTGCTCTGCGCTCCCCTGTATCCTGTGTGCTTCCCAGTGCGTGCTCTGCGCTCCCCTGTATCCAGTGTGCTTCCCAGTGCGTGCTCTGCGCTCCCCTGTATCCAGTGTGCTTCCCAGTGCGTGCTCTGTGCTCCCCTGTATCCTGTATGCTTCCCAGTGCGTGCTCTGTGCTCCCCTGTATCCAGTGTGCTTCCCAGTCCATGCTCTGCGCTCCCTGTATCCTGTATGCTTCCCAGTGCGTGCTCTGTGATCCCCTGTATCCTGTATGCTTCCCAGTGCGTGCTCTGTGCTCCCCTGTATCCAGTGTGCTTCCCAGTCTGTGCTCTGCGCTCCACTGTATCCTGTATGCTTCCCAGTGCGTGCTCTGTGCTCCCCTGTATCCTGTATGCTTTTCAGTGCGTGCTCTGTGCTCCCCTGTATCCAGTGTGCTTCCCAGTCCATGCTCTGCGCTCCCCTGTATCCTGTGTGCTTCCCAGTGCGTGCTCTGCGCTCCCCAGTATCCTGTGTGCTTCCCAGTGCGCGCTCTGTGCTCCCCTGTATCCTGTGTGCTTCCCAGTGCGTGCTCTGCGCTCCCCAGTATCCTGTGTGCTTCCCAGTGCGTGCTCTGCGCTCCCCAGTATCCTGTGTGCTTCTCAGTGCGTGCTCTGCGCTCCCCTGTATCCAGTGTGCTTCCCAGTGCACGCTCTGTGCTCCCCTGTATCCTGTATGCTTCCCAGTGCGTGCTCTGTGCTCCCCTGTATCCAGTGTGCTTCCCAGTCCGTGCTCTGCGCTCCTCTGTATCCTGTATGCTTCCCAGTGCGTGCTCTGTGCTCCCCTGTATCCTGTATGCTTCCCAGTGCGTACTCTGTGCTCCCCTGTATCCAGTGTGCTTCCCAGTCTGTGCTCTGTGCTCCACTGTATCCTGTATGCTTCCCAGTGCATGCTCTGTGCTCCCTGTATCCTGTTTGCTTCCCAGTGCGTGCTCTGTGCTCCCCTGTATCCAGTGTGCTTCCCAGTCCGTGCTCTGCGCTCCCCTGTATCCTGTGTGCTTCCCAGTGCGTGCTCTGCTCTCCCCAGTATCCTGTGTGCTTCCAAGTGCGCGCTCTGTGCTCCCCTGTATCCTGTGTGCTTCCCAGTGCGTGCTCTGCGCTCCCCAGTATCCTGTGTGCTTCTCAGTGCGTGCTCTGTGCTCCCCTGTATCCTGTATGCTTTCCAGTGCGTGCTCTGTGCTCCCCTGTATCCAGTGTGCTTCCCAGTGCGTGCTCTGCGCTCCCCAGTATCCTGTGTGCTTCTCAGTGCGTGCTCTGTGCTCCCCTGTATCCTGTATGCTTTCCAGTGCGTGCTCTGTGCTCCCCTGTATCCTGTGTGCTTTCCCGTGCGTACTCTGCACTCCCCTGTATCCAGCGTGCCTCCCAGTGCATGCTCTGCGCTCCCCTGTATCCTGTGTGCTTCCCAGTGCGTGCTCTGCGCTCCCCAGTATCCTGTGTGCTTCCAAGTGCGCGCTCTGTGCTCCCCTGTATCCTGTGTGCTTCCAGTGCGTGCTCTGCGCTCCCCAGTATCCTGTGTGCTTCTCAGTGCGTGCTCTGTGCTCCCCTGTATCCTGTATGCTTTCCAGTGCGTGCTCTGTGCTCCCCTGTATCCTGTGTGCTTTCCCGTGCGTACTCTGTACTCCCCTGTATCCAGCGTGCCTCCCAGTGCATGCTCTGCACTCCCCTGTATCCTGTGTGCTTCCCAGTGCGTGCTCTGCGCTCCCCTGTATCCAGCGTTCTTCCCTGTGCGTGCTCTGCACTCTCCTGTATCCAACGTGCTTCCCAGTGCGTGCTCTGCGCTCCCCTGTATCCAGTGTGCTTCCCAATGCACGCTCTGCGCTCCCCTGTATCCAGTGTGCTTCCCAGTGCATGCTCTGCGCCCCCTGTATCCAGTGTGCTTCCCAGTGCGTGCTCTGTGCTCCCTGTATCCTGTATGCTTCCCAGTGCGCGCTCTGCGCCGCCCTGTATCCAGCGTGCTTCCCAGTGCGTGCTCTGCGCTCTCCTGTATCCTGTGTGCTTCCCAGTGCGTGCTCTGTGCCCCCCTGTATCCAGTGTGCTTCCCAGTGCGTGCTCTGTGCTCCCCTGTATCCAGTGTGTATCCCAGTGCGCGCTCTGCACTCCCCTGCATCCTGTATGCTTCCCAGTGTGCGCTTTGCACCGCCCTGTATCCAGCGTGCTTCCCAGTGCGTGCTCTGCGCTCCCCTGTATCCTGTGTGCTTCCCAGTGTGCGCTCTGCGCCGCCCTGTATCCAGCGTGCTTCCCAGTGCGTGCTCTGCGCTCCCCTGTATCCTGTGTGCTTCCCAGTGCGTGCTCTGCGCTCCCCTGTATCCAGTGTGCTTCCCAGTGCGCGCTCTGCGCTCCCCTGTATCCAGTGTGCTTCCCAGTGCGTGCTCTGCGCTCCCCTGTATTCAGTGTGCTTCCCAGTGCGCGCTCTACGCTCCCTGTATCCAGTGTGCTTCCCAGTGCATGCTCTGCGCTCCCCTGTATCCAGTGTGCTTCCCAGTGCGTGCTCTGCGCTCCCCTGTATCCAGTGTGCTTCCCAGTGCGCGCTCTGCGCTCCCCTGTATCCAGTGTGCTTCCCAGTGCGTGCTCTGCGCTCCCCTGTATCCAGTGTGCTTCCCAGTGCGTGCTCTGCGCTCCCTGTATCCAGTGTGCTTCCCAGTGCGTGCTCTGCGCTCCCCTGTATCCAGTGTGCTTCCCAGTGCGTGCTCTGTGCTCCCCTGTATCCTGTATGCTTCCCAGTGCGTGCTCTGTGCTCCCCTGTATCCAGTGTGCTTCCCAGTCCATGCTCTGCGCTCCCCTGTATCCTGTATGCTTCCCAGTGCGTGCTCTGTGCTCCCTGTATCCTGTATGCTTCCCAGTGCGTGCTCTGTGCTCCCCTGTATCCAGTGTGCTTCCCAGTCTGTGCTCTGCGCTCCACTGTATCCTGTATGCTTCCCAGTGCGTGCTCTGTGCTCCCCTGTATCCTGTATACTTTTCAGTGCGTGTGTTGTGACCCGCACCACAATTGTGGGTTACCAGGGATATGGGGTACTCGGAGCCGAGCCTGTAGATTTCTATAGGGAATGTCACTGGTAGCGTGGCTCGTTCCGTGTCCCTGGCGGTCAGGCGTATGTTGGGGGGAATATTTACAGGGGATTTGGTATATAACGGTTCGTGACGCCACCTGTAGTTTTCTAGTCACTAAGACCAGCGCTGCTGTAGATCTCTGAGGGGATGTTGTGGCAGCTAGATGACGGGTCCCCCACAGGTGGGACTGGTCCCTCAGAGTCTATGGTTATAATGATGTAGGGTGCAGATAAATAAATCAGTCTCACACCATCCAGCGTCTTTCCATACCTTTTACTTGTCAGATGTTTAGGCAGGTCCCAGGGAGGCTGGTCGGGTGGAGGATGTGCTTCGAGATAACAGCTGAACAGGTTAGGGGCCTCCTTTACTTTCCAATATTATGAGTCCAACCTGCATAGAGCTAAGTTCACTCCGATTTCTCCAGCTAACTCCTTAGCTGTACTGCCCGGTCAGCTTTGTGGTCGGAGCCTTCCGTTGAGAGAGCTGAGTTCCTACTGTTGTCCTGCATCGACTCAAGGTTCCCACTCTCCCTGACCCCAGTTACGTACCGACACTCCAAGGGCTGCTTTCTGTGACCTAAGGTCCAGTAAGACTCTGGTTTTTCTACCACTACGCCTGAAGCTGTAGTGACACTTCGGTCCCCAGTGACCGGTGAACAATGTGCAGGATAGTCCAATCCTTAAGGCACTGCTATAACTTCTTCCACTGCGCCCTTCGCCCTGTTCGCGCTTGTAGCATAAGCACTCCACACTTCCTAAGGTAATACAAGTCAGTCCTTTCTTGCTTCTTCCTTGGAGCTCGCTACAGATTCTCAGTATTCTTCTAGTTCAGGAGCACGTCGACTGAACTTCACTGTCCTTGGGACAGGCGACTGAAGTTTCTGCTGCTAACTCTTCTTTCTTCAAACTGTCTGTCTGACTTTAGCTCACCCAGAGCTCTGACAGGAAATGCAATCTGATCTCCTCTCCTCCTGCACAGACTGCACACTGGTGGAAACTGACTCCTCTGTCCGAAGACAGGAAACTGACTGACTCACTCTGCTGCCTGTCACTAGCTTATGTACCCTATGGGTGTGTCTAAAGTGTGTGATGGAGTGAATGGTTATTGAGCATTAAACTGTTACCTCTCCGCACATCCTCCAGGGTACTGTGTGTGCCTTCACACCAGGGCTACACATTCCCCCATGGTAAAATACAGCACTCCCGGGCTGTGAAATACAAGAAGACATTTTGTTTTGTATTAACAATAAACATTAAACTCTTCCCATCCGGGAGGTAAGAATTTCTTAAACGTTGCATTCAAACATTAGACATAGAAAAATACAAAACATACTTTCCATAAATATATCATATCAACAATATTCTTGTGAAGGACCCGCACCAAACCTTCAACGTGGGTCCTGGGTGGGCTGCAGGACTTCTGGCTGCAGACCTCGCTCAGTGCCACACCACACGGGTTTTATATTCAGAGGTCATAATTGTGCTGTGGTTTCATGTAAAACCAATATAATGCACCGAAGCGCAACTATGTACAAAGATAAGTTCTGGGCTGGCACAGTCCTCAGCCTCAAAGTCCATGACATAATAAAAGACACATATTGGTAACTTCTGAAACTCACATTATACTTCTCACGGTATTTACCCAACCAGGGTATTCTATATGTAAAACTATGCAATCAACTTTTTCAAATTTTCACTCTGGTACCCAGCCGGGCATTCTACTCATTATATATAAAACTATGTAAACCCTATACATAGCAATAAAGTGCAAAACAGCAATTATTTCTTTTATCAAAAACTTTTTACATCTTCTTAGTTGCGGCAAACCCTGTCTGGGTCCTACCGTTCTTCACATTTTCTTGCTAACTTCAGTTACACTTTCCATCCCGGGGGCTGGAACAATGCGATGCTCTTTAGAGCACATGACAAATAGGTCGTGACCTGCTATCCAAGTCTGAGTAGCGACTGTTTTCATCCTCACTACGGTCCCATCGGGTGACTCCATCATGTAGGACGCAAGCGGTATCTCCGAAGGTGTCGCTGTTGGTGCTGCTATATCCGGCGGTGCAAATTGCGATTTGGAATGAGTCGTAGCTTGTGTCTTGGTACGAGGCACTGGCAGAGTAGAATATGCAGGGGGCGCTTCCAACTGTGACGTACGTTCATGGGGCGATGCCGGGGCACAGCCTGGTGCAGCGGGGGCTCGGGACTGTGACGCGCTGGCAATGGTGACGTTACCTGCGTCGGGGACGGAGTCTCTGACGACTGCGACATTTAAGGCATACCATCCTTTCATACCCCAGTGCCGTGTATAGGTTACTATGTCCCAATTGATTAGGTCCCTCCCGGGATGGCCGATGGGCAGGTGGGATTCTACGTCCCTGCGACTGACAAAGACCCCTGGGTAGAGGCCCGGTTCTCTAATGAAGCCCCAGCCCTTCCGGAGCTGGAACTCTGTCACACACCCCTGCCGCCGCGGTTCCCTTAGAGTACCTTTTTCCCGGCGGACACTTTCCTTATCCGCAATCAGCTGCTCGTACTGCCGCTGCCGATTCCGCTGCACTTCCCGCTCTTCCTCCTGCCGGCGTCGCTGTTCCTCTTCGCGACGCTGCCACTCACGTTCCCACTGGGCGGCATAGGCGACGTCATCCAGGCGCGCCATCTCATCCCAGTCGACGTCTGGTAATGATGGACAGGACCCCTCCGGTGTCCCTACCGGGGATCGATCATCTGCTGCGGCCTCCTGGCCGGGCGGGCGTTCCGGAACTGGCGGTACCTCCTCAACCTCCTTCGCTTCCACCGCTCCATCGGTAGGATCAGGGTTGGTCCTTTTGGGGGTAGCCTCCGGTTGCTCCTTAGCCTTGGGCAGCAGAAGTTTTGGTAATTCAAATCGTGGAGGGTCGTCGAGGGGAGAGAGCACCGCGTCCCACAGCCGCCGCTGTATCTGGTTACGCCGGCGTCTCTCAATCTCCTCCATGCCAGGTTGTTGCAAGATCATCTTCTTTAACCTTGCATTTTCCTCTCCAATCTCCAGCAAGGCTTGCTGCAGGTGCAGGACCACAGATGGTTCTGGTTCTAGTGGCAGCTTGGCTGGGGAACGGGGCCTGCCTTCCACCGCTTCCCTGCTCGGCTGCACACGTCCTGCCTCCATCATATTCCAGAACACTCTCTCTTCTTCTACCAGAGCCGTCCGGTCTCTTCCGTGGAGGCGGGGTTTGCGTCTCCTCCTCCTCGCAGGGAAGGTGAAGAGGAGGCGGACCTCCTTTGCTGTAGGGCAGGATCGCATATTGTAATAGCACTTTGAGAGGGCAGGCATTCTCTTCGCGCCACAGGGGGGCACACGCCCACGAATCCACGCCCACTTTCTTCTCCAGCGCCTGAGGGCGCGAATTTGGCGGCAAAATGGCGGATTTTAGCGCCAAAAATAGCAAACAGTCCTTTTTCACAAAAACACCTCCACAGGCACACAGGGCTCGCAATTTTGCGAGTTTCGCATCCTGTTCGTGACGCCAAGTTTTTGTTGTGACCCGCACCACAATTGTGGGTTACCAGGGATATGGGGTACTCGGAGCCGAGCCTGTAGATTTCTATAGGGAATGTCACTGGTAGCGTGGCTCGTTCCGTGTCCCTGGCGGTCAGGCGTATGTTGGGGGAATATTTACAGGGGATTTGGTATATAACGGTTCGTGACGCCACCTGTAGCTTTCTAGTCACTAAGACCAGCGCTGCTGTAGATCTCTGAGGGGATGTTGTGGCAGCTAGATGACGGGTCCCCACAGGTGGGACTGGTCCCTCAGAGTCTATGGTTATAATGATGTAGGGTGCAGATAAATAAATCAGTCTCACACCATCCAGCGTCTTTCCATACCTTTTACTTGTCAGATGTTTAGGCAGGTCCCAGGGAGGCTGGTCGGGTGGAGGATGTGCTTCGAGATAACAGCTGAACAGGTTAGGGGCCTCCTTTACTTTCCAATATTATGAGTCCAACCTGCATAGAGCTAAGTTCACTCCGATTTCTCCAGCTAACTCCTTAGCTGTACTGCCCGGTCAGCTTTGTGGTCGGAGCCTTCCTTTGAGAGAGCTGAGTTCCTACTGTTGTCCTGCATCGACTCAAGGTTCCCACTCTCCCTGACCCCAGTTACGTACCGACACTCCAAGGGCTGCTTTCTGTGACCTAAGGTCCAGTAAGACTCTGGTTTTTCTACCACTACGCCTGAAGCTGTAGTGACACTTCGGTCCCCAGTGACCGGTGAACAATGTGCAGGATAGTCCAATCCTTAAGGCACTGCTATAACTTCTTCCACTGCGCCCTTCGCCCTGTTCGCGCTTGTAGCATAAGCACTCCACACTTCCTAAGGTAATACAAGTCAGTCCTTTCTTGCTTCTTCCTTGGAGCTCGCTACAGATTCTCAGTATTCTTCTAGTTCAGGAGCACGTCGACTGAACTTCACTGTCCTTGGGACAGGCGACTGAAGTTTCTGCTGCTAACTCTTCTTTCTTCAAACTGTCTGTCTGACTTTAGCTCACCCAGAGCTCTGACAGGAAATGCAATCTGATCTCCTCTCCTCCTGCACAGACTGCACACTGGTGGAAACTGACTCCTCTGTCCGAAGACAGGAAACTGACTGACTCACTCTGCTGCCTGTCACTAGCTTATGTACCCTATGGGTGTGTCTAAAGTGTGTGATGGAGTGAATGGTTATTGAGCATTAAACTGTTACCTCTCCGCACATCCTCCAGGGTACTGTGTGTGCCTTCACACCAGGGCTACACACGTGCTCTGTGCTCCTCTGTATCCAGTGTGCTTCCCAGTCCATGCTCTGCGCTCCCCTGTATCCTGTGTGCTTCCCAGTGCGTGCTCTGCGCTCCCCAGTATCCTGTGTGCTTCCCAGTGCGCGCTCTGTGCTCCCCTGTATCCTGTGTGCTTCCCAGTGCGTGCTCTGCGCTCCCCAGTATCCTGTGTGCTTCCCAGTGCGTGCTCTGCGCTCCCCAGTATCCTGTGTGCTTCTCAGTGCGTGCTCTGCGCTCCCCTGTATCCAGTGTGCTTCCCAGTCCGTGCTCTGCGCTCCCCTGTATCCTGTATGCTTCCCAGTGCGTGCTCTGTGCTCCCCTGTATCCTGTATGCTTCCCAGTGCGTACTCTGTGCTCCCCTGTATCCAGTGTGCTTCTCAGTCTGTGCTCTGCGCTCCACTGTATCCTGTATGCTTCCCAGTGCATGCTCTGTGCTCCCCTGTATCCTGTTTGCTTCCCAGTGCGTGCTCTGTGCTCCCCTGTATCCAGTGTGCTTCCCAGTCCGTACTCTGCGCTCCCCTGTATCCTGTGTGCTTCCCAGTGCGTGCTCTGCGCTCCCCAGTATCCTGTGTGCTTCCAAGTGCGCGCTCTGTGCTCCCCTGTATCCTGTGTGCTTCCCAGTGCGTGCTCTGCGCTCCCCAGTATCCTGTGTGCTTCTCAGTGCATGCTCTGTGCTCCCCTGTATCCTGTATGCTTTCCAGTGCGTGCTCTGTGCTCCCCTGTATCCTGTGTGCTTCCCAGTGCGTGCTCTGCGCTCCCCAGTATCCTGTGTGCTTCTCAGTGCGTGCTCTGCGCTCCCCAGTATCCTGTGTGCTTCCAAGTGCGCGCTCTGTGCTCCCCTGTATCCTGTGTGCTTCCCAGTGCGTGCTCTGCGCTCCCCAGTATCCTGTGTGCTTCTCAGTGCGTGCTCTGTGCTCCCCTGTATCCTGTATGCTTTCCAGTGCGTGCTCTGTGCTCCCCTGTATCCTGTGTGCTTTCCCGTGCGTACTCTGCACTCCCCTGTATCCAGCGTGCCTCCCAGTGCATGCTCTGCGCTCCCCTGTATCCTGTGTGCTTCCCAGTGCGTGCTCGGCGCTCCCCTGTATCCAGCGTTCTTCCCTGTGCGCGCTCTGCACTCTCCTGTATCCAACGTGCTTCCCAGTGCATGCTCTGCACTCCCCTGTATCCAGTGTGCTTCCCAATGCACGCTCTGCGCTCCCCTGTATCCAGTGTGCTTCCCAGTGCGTGCTCTGCGCCCCCTGTATCCAGTGTGCTTCCCAGTGCGTGCTCTGTGCTCCCCTGTATCCAGTGTGCATCCCAGTGCACGCTCTGTGCTCCCCTGTATCCTGTATGCTTCCCAGTGCGCGCTCTGCGCCGCCCTGTATCCAGCGTGCTTCCCAGTGCGTGCTCTGCGCTCCCCTGTATCCTGTGTGCTTCCCAGTGCGTGCTGTGTGCCCCCCTGTATCCAGTGTGCTTCCCAGTGCGTGCTCTGTGCTCCCCTGTATCCAGTGTGTATCCCAGTGCGCGCTCTGCACTCCCCTGTATCCTGTATGCTTCCCAGTGTGCGCTCTGCGCCGCCCTGTATCCAGCGTGCTTCCCAGTGCGTGCTCTGCGCTCCCCTGTATCCTGTGTGCTTCCCAGTGTGCGCTCTGCGCCGACCTGTATCCAGCGTGCTTCCCAGTGCGTTCTCTGCGCTCCCCTGTATCCTGTGTGCTTCCCAGTGCGTGCTCTGCACTCCCCTGTATCCAGTGTGCTTCCCAGTGCGCGCTCTGCACTCCCCTGTATCCAGTGTGCTTCCCAGTGCGTGCTCTGCGCTCCCCTGTATCCAGTGTGCTTCCCAGTGCGCGCTCTACGCTCCCCTGTATCCAGTGTGCTTCCCAGTGCGTGCTCTGCGCTCCCCTGTATCCAGTGTGCTTCCCAGTGCGTGCTCTGCGCTCCCCTGTATCCAGTGTGCTTCCCAGTGCGCGCTCTGCGCTCCCCTGTATCCAGTGTGCTTCCCAGTGCGTGCTCTGCGCTCCCCTGTATCCAGTGTGCTTCCCAGTGCATGCTCTGCGCTCCCCTGTATCCAGTGTGCTTCCCAGTGCGCGCTCTGCGCTCCCCTGTATCCAGTGTGCTTCCCAGTGCGTGCTCTGTGCTCCCCTGTATCCTGTATGCTTCCCAGTGCGTGCTCTGTGCTCCCCTGTATCCAGTGTGCTTCCCAGTCCATGCTCTGCGCTCCCCTGTATCCTGTATGCTTCCCAGTGCGTGCTCTGTGCTCCCCTGTATCCTGTATGCTTCCCAGTGCGTGCTCTGTGCTCCCCTGTATCCAGTGTGCTTCCCAGTCTGTGCTCTGCGCTCCACTGTATCCTGTATGCTTTTCAGTGCGTGCTCTGTGCTCCCCTGTATCCAGTGTGCTTCCCAGTCCATGCTCTGCGCTCCCCTGTATCCTGTATGCTTCCCAGTGCGTGCTCTGTGCTCCCCTGTATCCTGTATGCTTCCCAGTGCGTGCTCTGTGCTCCCCTGTATCCAGTGTGCTTCCCAGTGCGTGCTCTGTGCTCCCCTGTATCCTGTATGCTTTTCAGTGCGTGCTCTGTGCTCCCCTGTATCCAGTGTGCTTCCCAGTCCATGCTCTGCGCTCCCCTGTATCCTGTGTGCTTCCCAGTGCGTGCTCTGCGCTCCCCAGTATCCTGTGTGCTTCCCAGTGCGCGCTCTGTGCTCCCCTGTATCCTGTGTGCTTCCCAGTGCGTGCTCTGCGCTCCCCAGTATCCTGTGTGCTTCCCAGTGCGTGCTCTGCGCTCCCCAGTATCCTGTGTGCTTCTCAGTGCGTGCTCTGCGCTCCCCTGTATCCAGTGTGCTTCCCAGTGCACGCTCTGTGCTCCCCTGTATCCTGTATGCTTCCCAGTGCGTGCTCTGTGCTCCCTGTATCCAGTGTGCTTCCCAGTCCGTGCTCTGTGCTCCCCTGTATCCTGTATGCTTCCCAGTGCGTGCTCTGTGCTCCCCTGTATCCTGTATGCTTCCCAGTGCGTACTCTGTGCTCCCCTGTATCCAGTGTGCTTCCCAGTCTGTGCTCTGCGCTCCACTGTATCCTGTATGCTTCCCAGTGCATGCTCTGTGCTCCCCTGTATCCTGTTTGCTTCCCAGTGCGTGCTCTGTGCTCCCCTGTATCCAGTGTGCTTCCCAGTCCGTGCTCTGCGCTCCCCTGTATCCTGTGTGCTTCCCAGTGCGTGCTCTGTGCTCCCCAGTATCCTGTGTGCTTCCAAGTGCGCGCTCTGTGCTCCCCTGTATCCTGTGTGCTTCCCAGTGCATGCTCTGCGCTCCCAGTATCCTGTGTGCTTCTCAGTGCGTGCTCTGTGCTCCCCTGTATCCTGTATGCTTTCCAGTGCGTGCTCTGTGCTCCCCTGTATCCAGTGTGCTTCCCAGTGCGTGCTCTGCGCTCCCCTGTATCCTGTATGTGAGTCGCTCACGTACAGTACCAGGGCCTATGGGGTACTCGGCACCAAGCCCATTGAAGTCTATGGGGAATGTCACAAGTAGCACAGCTCGGTCCGTTGCCCTGGGCGCTCATTCAAAGGGGGATATTTACAGGGGATTGTAGTAATAGTTCGTGACGCCACCTGTGGTTTCTGATCAGGATGACCAGCGCTGCAGGGTAAATCCTCAGAGGGGTTGTTACTGGGCAGCAAGATGTTAAGTCTTCCACAGGTAAGACTAGTCCCTCTAAGTATATGGCAGTGCAGGATGCAGGGAATAAGTCAGACACACACAAGTCAGTCTCTTTCCATACCTTTACTGGTGGTATTTGCAGGTATGTCCCGGGAAGCTGCTCAGGGTGGAGGATGCACATCCAGGTAATCACCGAGTAGGTTTAAGGCCTCCTTTCCCTTTAATGTGTATGAGTCCTAACTTGCGTGAAGTCAAGTTTAACTCTGTGTGTAACAGCTATGCCCGGCCAACATTGTGGTGGAGCCTCCTTTTGGCAAGAACTAAGTCCAGGTGGCTGATCAAGCCTGACTCCTGTTCTCCCTGACCCCGGTTACGTATCGGCACTTTAGGGCTACCCTCTGCGACTTGAAGTCCAGCAGGGATTCCGGTTTTCTCCCACTAGCCGTGAAGGTTCTAGCAAGGCTTCGGACCCGGCGTCCGGTTAAGCAGAGTGGAGGCAGCAAATGTTGCTATAACGCCTTGGTCACTCTCTCCTTTCATCACCACTCGCCCGTCGCCCTACTCTCACCCTTAACATAAGCACGGGTAGCAGTAGGTGTAGTCGTCAGCTTCCTTCCTTCCACAGCTCACTGACCGTTTCTCAGTTAACTCGCTGTTAGAATAACTGTAGTCCCCTTCCTTCTTTTCCTTCATAGACTCTGTCCAAAGCAGCTTTCAGGACCTTCCGTCAGACTGATTACAAGCCCGCTCCGAGAGTCACTCTCCACGCTCTTTGGGAACTAACAGTCCGTCTGTTCTGAGGTAACAGTTCGCCTTCTTCTCTCTGTCTCATCTGACAGGAAATCTCCGTCTGTCTGGCTAGAATGACTCACTCCTGAATCACCCAAGACTTATCTCCTCTGACCTCCAGTCTGGAATGACCACGACAGGAACTGAACTACTGCTACGTCTCCCACACCCTTAAATAGTCTAAGGTTCCCTCTGGTGGCAAGACCGGGAAGTGTGAGTGTGAATGAATATCAGGTTTTTGTAATTACCTTTCTGTGCATTCTCCAGGAAACATGTGTACCAAGCGCAGCTGGGCCACACATCCCCCCCTAGTTATCGTCAGCACTTCCCAGGCTGAAATAGAAAAACAATTTTTATATAATAACATCAACAACATAACTCATCCCTTGCGGGAGGTAAGGACGCTTTAACGTTACATTGTGTACAAATTGCAAATAGAAAAATATCAAAATACTTTTCACAATAAATACAAGATTCTTGTGGAGGACCCGCACCAAACCTCCCACGGTGGTCCTGGGTGGGCTGCAGGACTTCCTTGCTGCAGACCTCACTCAAGGCCACACCATACGGGTTTTTCTTCAGAGGTAGAATGGCTTTATGTAAAACCAAGATGGGGCACCGAAGTGCTAACTATTTACAACTAAAGTTCTGTGCTGCAAGAGTCCTCAGCACGCAGTCCTTAGCATAAGAACATTCCTAGAAAATCAGATTTCTATCATATCACACAATATTTCACATTACCCAACTGGGGTATACTATTTCAAATTATGCGAACATCATCACATATTATAAACATTCTATAAAGTGCAAATCTCTTCTTTAACTTTTTACAGATGCAGTAAACCCTGTCTGGGTCCTACTGTTTTTCTTTGTAAATAGCAGTGACTTCTTCCACACCTGGGGCTGGAAGTACGCGGTGCGCTCTGGAACGCATCACAAATAGATCATGTCCTGCTACCTGTGTCTGGGTAGCCACAGTTCTTGTTTCACTTTTGCGATTGCTTTTGCGACTTCCTTGAGGCCTAACTGTTATGATCTGCTACAAGCACTAAGGAAAGATGGGAATTCTGTCCCTACAATAGGACTGAGCTGTATCCCTACGATGTAACGGGGAACCTGATCCTGTGACCAGACCCGCTAAAGTCCTCAGCTAGTCTGAACGAAGACCTATAGTTGCGAGGGAGGAATCCCTACAAGATCTAGGGACTGGGTGAAAAGGTGGACACCTCCTAACAGAAATTGTAGCAGGGAAAATAAAACAGAAAACAAATACTAAGAGATCCTAAGATCAAGCAAAACTGACAGAGTAAGGCACCTAAGCACCCGGCTAGCTTAAGAGTAGATAATACAATGAAGTCCAGCAAAGCCAGAAGGGCGGAGCCAGACTAAATAGGGAAAAAAGGTCATGTGACAGCAAACTGAAACAAAATCTGACAAGAGGGTTATAACAGTACCCTCCCTTCAAAGAGGATCCTCCGGATCCCCTATGACTTAGGCTTATCCGGAAATCTCTTGTGAAACGCTCTGACAAGTCTAGACGTAGAAACATCATCCGCCCTCACCCATGAGTTATCCTCGGGTCCATAACCCTTCCAAGCGACGAGGTACTGCAAACCCCCTCTATACCGTCTAGAATTTAGGATGCGGGAAATCTCATATTGCCCGTCCTCCACCACCAGGGGAACAGTGACCGAGACGTCTCCATCTGAGACCTCAGCTTTTTTCAAGAGAGAAACATGAAACACCGGATTAATCTACCAGGAGGTAGGAAGCTCCAACTTAACAGCAGATTGGTTAATAACCTGAAGCACCTTAAAGGGCCCTACAAACTTGGGACCCAATTTCTTAGACGGAATCCTCAAGCGCAGATTCTTAGATGACAACCAAACCATGTCACCAATAGCAAACAAAACCTCTTGTCGTTTTCTATCAAAATACACTTTGGATCTTTTGTTAGCCTCCTGAAGATTACCACGCACATCAGTCCAAACTCTCTCCAAAACACCAGAAAAATTCTCCTCTTCAGGTACAGCCGATCCCAACTTGGAAAATGACCCAAATGACGGATGTCTCCCAGAACAACAAAAAAAAGGCGAACAACCAGCAGAAGCGGATGTATGGTTGTTAAGAGCAAACTGAGCAAGTGGCAGAAACTCAGACCACCCCTCTTGATTATCAGTCACAAAACAACGCAAAAACTGCTCAACATCCTGGTTTTTCCTTTCTGTCTGGCCATTAGACTCAGGATGATATCCGGATGAAAACGACAAATGAACTCCCAACCTGTCACAAAAGGCGCGCCAAAAACGAGCCACAAACTGAGGTCCCCTATCAGAAACAATGTCAGTAGGAACACCATGTAGTCTGACTATTTCCTTGACAAAGGCCTTAGCGAGAGTCTTAGCGCAGGGCAGTTTGATGAAAGGAACCAAGTGACACATCTTGCTAAAACGGTCCACGACCACCCAGATGACAGTGAAACCCTCAGAGGGGGGAAGGTCAGTAATAAAGTCCATAGCCAAATGTGTCCAAGGCGCACTAGGAACCTCCAGAGGGCAAAGCAACCCCGCAGCAGGAGAATGAGAAGACTTCGATCTAGCACACACAGTGCATTGACGTACCCACTTAATGACTTCCTTCTGCCATCCTGGCCACCAAAAACTGCGACCCACAAGTCTCTTGGTCTCAGAGATTCCAGGATGACCTGCCAAGCGAGAGTCATGACATTCAACAAACAAATCTCTCCTCAGGATACCAGGCACAAACAACCTCCCATGAGGCGTGTTAGTGTGTCGACCCGCCACCACAATTGTGGATTACCAGGGCAATGGGGTACTCAGAGCCGAGCCCATGGAAGTCTATGGGGTTGTCACAGGTAGCGGTGGCTCGGTCTGTGGCCCTGGCGGTCTGGCGTATGTTGGGGGGAATATTTACAGGGGATAGATTTATATACAGTTCGTGACGCCACCTGTAGTCTCTGGTAATTTGTACCAGCGCTGCTGTAGATCTCTGAGGGGATGGTGAGGCAGCTAGATGTCGGGTCCCCTACAGGTGGGACTCTTCCCTCAGGTCGATGGTTATGGTGGGGTTGTGCAGGCATGCAATTAAATAACTCAGTCTCACACCGTCAGCGTCTTTCCATACCTTTTACTTGTTAGATGGTAAGGCAGGTCCCAGGGAGGCTGATGGGGTTGATGGAGGATGAGTTTTGAGGCAACGGCTGGCAAGGCAGGGGCCTCCTTTACTTTCCAATGATGATGAGTCCAACCAGCATAAAGCGTAGTTCCCTCTATAAACTCCAGCTTCTCCAAGCTGTACTGCCCGGTCAGTTTTGTGGTGGAGCCTTCCAGTGATGAAACTAGGTTCTTCTATGCTTGGCCTAGCTCAAAGTTCCTATTCCACCTGACCCTGTTACGTACTGACACTTCAAGGGCTGCTTTCTGTTACCTAAGGTCCAGTAAGCCTCTGGTTTTTCTACCACTATGCGTGAAGCTATAGTGATGCTTCGGTCTCCAGTGACCGGTGACAATGTGCAGGATACTTCAATCCTAAAGCACTTCTGATTTCCTTCCACTGTGCCTTTCGACTTGCTCAAACTCTCAATCTCAGCACTGACTAGGCTAAGGTGAACTGGCTCACCTGTACTAGCCTCCACTACTGTACTGTCTCTCTGAATCGACAGGAATCTTGGTGCTCCAGACAGGCACTCCTTCTCTCTCCCTTCACCTCAGGAGACACTACAAGACTCTTGTGCTAAAAACCACACCCCTCTACACCCCTGCTGGGTGTGTCCGAAGTATATGTGATGTCATGTAGAGCCCTTAACCGTTACCTCTCCACTCATCCTCCTGGTATTGTGTACCTTAAATACCAGGGCTACACATTCCCCCATGGTAAACGACAGCACTCCCGGGCTGTGAAATACAAAGAGACAATTTTGTTTATGCATTAAACATTAACATTAACTCGTCCCATCCGGGAGGTAAGGATTTCTTGAACGTTGCAAACAAAACATTAAACATAGAAAAATACAAAATATTAAATAGACATGTTCATATAAATAAACGGCAATATTCTTGTGAAGGACCCGCACCAAACCTTCAACGTGGGTCCTGGGTGGGCTGCAGGACATATGAATGCAGACCTCACTCAGTGCCTCACCACACGGGTTTTATGTTCAGAGGTAAGTCAAGGCTTCGTGTGAAACCATTATAAGGCACCTTAGTGCAACTATTTACAAGATACAGTTTTTGGGCTGGCTCAGTCCTCAGCCTCTGAGTCCATTATAAGACACAATAAGGAAAAGACACATATATATATACTTTTTACAATATTCACATTAATTTGTTTATAATTACTGCTGGTATCGAATGGGTATCTTCCCTTTTGTGATTCGCTCTGATCTACGTGGAGTAGCTTCAGGTATATTAAGTTGTGATCTGTCTGCACTGCGTAACGGCAAACTATAGAACTGCCTCAATCTTTCTATGGATCTGGCAAGCGTACTGATGGCTGGGCGGTGTGAGTCAGCTTCACCAGGGGATCCCATAGCATGGGGCGCTGCTTCAGATGATCCTTCTTGAGATTCCGTAGGTTGAGGTGTTGCTGGAATGGGTAACTCCTGAACGGACTCAACTGGCACCACGGGCACAACTGGAGGTAGAACTTCCTCTTGTGGCTGATAAAACTGCAACACCGGAACTATTACAGCATCTCCCAGTCTAGGCCAATCCGCAGGAAAATCTCCCAGATCCGTGTGTATGACCTCTTCCTTTCCTTCTTCTTGATTGATGACAGGGTTCTTTTCACAAAGCTTTAAGGGTTCTGGACACAATTTCAAATGGTCTCTGGACACAGTGGTTATTGTTCTTCCTCCGTCCTTACTGATGATACAAACTTTTCTGTTATCATATTTAGAATCTTGTACAACGTAGGGTTCTTGTTCCCACTGGTTATCCAATTTGTGCATTTTCCTTTTTCTTTTCAATACCACTTCTCAGGCATCAAAGGCTTGGCAGGAGCATTTCTGTTGTAAATATCTTCCTGTTTCTCCCGTGCCTTGTTGAGACTTTCCTCTACACAGATTTGCACTCGTCTGTACTGCTCTTGCCGATTGATGTCCCAGTTTTCAATAGCGTCGTCTGCCTCCGGTTCTACCACTCCAAGTTCTAAATCCATTGGTAGTCTTCCGGGCCTTGCTCTCATAAGATAGGCTGGAGTGCAGTTAGTGGAACTTACAGGTATATGGTTATACAAATCAACCAAATCAGGTAGTAAATCCGGCCATCGATTCCTGTCTTCCAACGGTATGGATCTCAACAAATCAAGGACAATATGGTTCATTTTTTCGCAAAGACCGTTGGTTTGAGGATGGTATGGCGTTGTTCTAATTTTCTTGCACCCGTACATGTGACAGAATTCCTTGAATAAATCAGCTTCGAAAGCAGGTCCTTGATTGGTTAATACTTGCTCCGGATACCCATGCGGTCTGCAGAAGCTTGCTTGAAAGGTTTTCGCTGCCGTCACTGCGGTCTGGTCCTTAACTGGAACAACCACCAGAAATCTGGAGTAATGGTCCACCATGGTCAGGGCGTATGAGTATCCCGATCTACTTGGCGACAATTTGACGTGGTCCAGGGCCACAATCTCCAGGGGGCGAGTCGTCCGGATAGGTTGCAGGGGTGCCTTCTGACTACCGTAGTCCTTCCTTCTGAGACCACAGGGTCCACAGTTCCGACACCACCTCTCAATGGAGCTGCGCATCCCTACCCAGTAGAACCGGCATCTCAACAGGGTCTCCTGCTTTCTCCAGCCAAAGTGTCCTGCTTGATCGTGGTATGCTTCCAACACCATTGGGACGTCTGCCTTGGGGACCACGATTTGCCAGACCATCTCATGGTTCTGGGGTTGACATATCTCCTGCACAACTTCTCACGGTATAGGAACAACCTGCTTTTCTCGTTCCACAGGAGCTTGCCTGACATAGGTGCATCCTTTTCCAAAGAGGAACCTTCCTGTCTTAACAATTCCTTGATGCGGCTGACCACTGGATCACTGTCCTGAGTCTCCTTCCAGCTGTGATGGGGTAAAGGATTTAATGTTGCACCATACTGCTTTCTGTTGACTCGATGCTCGTGGACTACCCCATTTCGATGGAACGCAGGTAGCTCAATTTCCTCCAGGTCGTCCGATTCTTCTTCCGTATCAGAGTCATGCGGCATTCGGGACAATGCGTCAGCATTAGCATTCTTTCGACCTGCCCGGTACTTGATAGTAAACTGGTAATTGGACAACCGAGCCATCCATCGCTGCTCCATGGCACCCAGCTTGGCGGTTTCCAGGTGCGTTAAGGGGTTGTTATCTGTAAACGCAGTGAACCGATTGGAGGCCAGATAATGCTTAAATCTTTCAGTAATGGCCCAGACCAGCGCCAGAAACTCCAGCTTGAAGCTGCTATAATTTTCCGGATTCCTTTCAGTTGGCCTGAGTTTTCTGCTGGCATATGCGATGACTTTTTCTTGGCCATTCTGCTTCTGACTGAGAACTGCTCCCAACCCTTCATTACTGGCGTCGGTGTACAACAGGAACGGTTGGCTGTAATCAGGATAGGTTAAGATTCATCACCTGTAAGGATCTCTTTCATCTTTTGGAATGCTTCAGCCTGTTCCTTACCCCAATTAAAGGGAGGGTTTCTGCTCTTTAGGGATTGTCCTACTAGGAGGTCCTGTAAAGGAGCTGCCTTCTTCGTGTAATCTTTCACGAATCTCCTGTAGTAACCCGTTAGTCCCAGGAACTGTCGCACTTCCTTAAGGTTCTTCGGCTCCGCCACTTCTGGATGGCAGTGACTTTCTCTGGGTCCGGCGCTACTCCTTCCGAACTGACGATGTGCCCCAAGTATTGTACCTTCTGTTTGAGTAGATGGCATTTTGAGGGTTTTAATTTCATCCCGTACCTGGACAGGGACTCGAATACTTCTGCCAGGTGCTTCAGATGATCCTCATAAGTCTTGGAATACACGATGACGTCGTCTAGGTATAGCAGCACGGTTTCAAAATTGAGATGTCCCAGGCAATTCTCCATCACTCTCTGAAATGTTCCTGGGGCACTACTGAGCCCAAACGGCATTCTGTCAAACTCACAGAGCCCCATTGGGGTGGTGAAAGCCGTTTTCTCACGATCCTCCTCAGCCACAGCCACTTGCCAGTAACCACTAGTCAGATCAAGGGTAGAAAAGTAGTTAGCCGTTTTCAGAGCAGCTAATGATTCCTCTATGCGTGGTAACGGGTATGCATCCTTGTGTGTTATGCGGTTCACCTGCCTGTAATCCACACACATTCTCATACTACCATCTTTCTTTTTAACCAGAACTAGAGGGGCTGCCCAGGGGCTACAACTATCCCTTATCACCCCGGCTTTCTTCATATCATGCAACATTTCTTTAGCCTTCTGATAATGGGCTGGGGGTATAGCCTGTACCGCTCCTTGATGGGAGGATGACTGCCTGTAGGGATATGATGTTGGACTCCCTTAATTACCCCAAAATCAAGTGGGTGCTTGCTAAACACTTGGGCATACTCTTGCACCACCCGTAATACCCCTTGCTTCTGGTGAGCGGGAGTGGTGTCCGTCCCAACATGGAGTTGCTGACACCATTCCGCCACCTGGGTTGCCGGGTCATTATCCTCCGCTATTTGACAGGAGTCTAAGGACTCAGCCGGGAGAATAGAATTATTGTCGACAGCATGAAGTTTAGCAATGGTTGCATAACGGGTAAATTTACCTCATCATCTCCCCAATTGAGAAGCCGTACCGGTACTCTTCCATTCACCACTTCTACTACTCCCCTAGCAGTCATAAGTGTAGGTCTATGTTCTGAATGGTGGGGTTCTACTACAGCTTGGTAATTCTGTCCCCTCAGACCTATGGCTGCCCTGCACCAGATAATCATTTCACTCATTGGGGGTATCACAATAGGATCCGAGTCAGTGACCCGTACATTACCAATTTCGCCGTCTGTAAGCTTCGCTTGCTGCTGACACACCAGGGCCCGGATCTCTCTTTGGATTACTCCTTTCTGCCTTGGTCGGGCAATCTCAGCGAGCTGTTGGAGCAAGAACACAACTTCTCCCAAACAATTACCGATAATGTTAGTGCCCAAAATTATATTTAAACCGTTCTCCTCATTTACAGTCTTTACTACCAGAAGCCCCTGATCTTTCAACTCCTCTCTGCCCACCTTTACATCTACACATTTGTCCCGAGTACTTCTACAGGAAGACCATTAGAAGCATACATGGTAAAGTCAGGGCTCGGGGGTTTAAGACTGTCCATTGACCAGTACTTAGTATATAGGGCATCAGGTATTAGGGTCACCTGGGACCCAGTGTCTAACAATGCCGGAACTGCAATACCATCTAAGATGATAGACAGGTAGGGTCGCCCACCCACATACCTGCGGTTCCAGTCTAGGGGGCCTGACGGGTATTCTCCTGGGTGTTGGCCCTTGGACCCAGGTTCTGCCCGTTTAAAGGACACTGTGGAGACATATGACCTTTCCGGTTGCATCGGTAACAGATGATCTCTCGACGAGGAGGGTGTTGATCAGAGGTCGCTCCTGGGGGTGGCGTTGTCCTCCTCCGGGGGGGCGACGTCTTCTTTCTTCTCCGGTGCATCCACGGGACGTCTTCTGGGCAGTCAGCTAACAAGATCTTCCCTTCCTCCTCTTTCCGCAGCTGCAGGGCACTCATCACAGCAGCCAGATTTTTAGTCAGCTGGCGCACCTCTAAGCGCAGACAATCCAATTCACTAGGGGGTGTCGCCTGCGTTTTGGTTTCTGCCACTAGCGGGGAAAAGGGGGGTACTGCCGGTTCCAGAGTGACTTCACCCTGATGATGTTGGGTTGCCACTTCAGGTTTGCCCAGGGGCCGCAGCCCTTTTATTGCCATGTCTTTTAGGGCATCAAAGGTAGCATCCGGATGATCTAAGGACCAACAATTTACAGTTCTGCGTTCCTCTTGGGATCTCAATCCCTGTATAAATTGTTCTTTCAGCATTTTATTCTCATCGATAGCATTTAAATTATTAATCTGCTTAAGAGCTCTCAGGGCTCCTTGTAGTCGGCAAGCGTAGTCCCGGATGCTGTCACCTGGCTGTTGTGAACAGTGATAGAAGGCCATCCGGAGATCCGTTTCTGTGTGGTCTTCAAATATGGCATGCAGCTTAAGGAAGATCGCAGGTACCGACTCCTGATCAACGGTATCCCAAGTCTCCACTTCCCTCTCAGCAGCGCCAGTTAGCTGCCCTATTAGCACAGCAGCTTTTTGTCTCTCAGGCATGGAGTACATTTCTAGGATGCTGCATAACTTCCGCTTGAAGCCTGCTAATGTGCCTGGCTCACCGCTGTACTGAGGAAGCCATTTCGCCCCAGGCATATATGGGATAGTTAGTGGCATGATCGGGACTACCGGACTGGGTGCTGGACCTGCACCCCCATCTGGCGCTACAATACCAGGCGGTGCGGGATTGGGGCCTCCGGCCGGGGCCGCACTGTCAGCCGGTTGTTGTGACATCTTAGCGCCCCCTTGGTTAAACGGAGCCTACCGGTTTCAGATGCTGCTACTTCACAGGCACAGCAGTGGGAACAGGACCTTCGTCGCAGGCGCTCTGATGTCAGAGCGTTCACTTCCTGTTGCAGGACCTGCCGCTGAGTCAGAGCCGGGGGCGTGTCCAAGACTTTGCGCGCTCTTTCAGGTACGCCCACCTTCTTCTCCAGCGCCTTAGGGCGCGAATCTGGCGGCAAATATGGCGGTATTTGGCGCCAAACAATAGCAACAGTCTTTTTCACCAAAACACTCCACAGGCACACAGGGCTCGCAATGCTGCAAGTTTCGTATCCTGTTCGTGACGCCAAAGTTTTGTGTCGACCCGCCACCACAATTGTGGATTACCAGAGCAATGGGGTACTCAGAGCCGAGCCCATGGAAGTCTATGGGGTTGTCACAGGTAGCGGTGGCTCGGTCTGTGGCCCTGGCGGTCTGGCGTATGTTGGGGGGAATATTTACAGGGGATAGATTTATATACAGTTCGTGACGCCACCTGTAGTCTCTGGTAATTTGTACCAGCGCTGCTGTAGATCTCTGAGGGGATGGTGAGGCAGCTAGATGTCGGGTCCCCTACAGGTGGGACTCTTCCCTCAGGTCGATGGTTATGGTGGGGTTGTGCAGGCATGCAATTAAATAACTCAGTCTCACACCGTCAGCGTCTTTCCATACCTTTTACTTGTTAGATGGTAAGGCAGGTCCCAGGGAGGCTGATGGGGTTGATGGAGGATGAGTTTTGAGGCAACGGCTGAGCAAGGCAGGGGCCTCCTTTACTTTCCAATGATGATGAGTCCAACCAGCATAAAGCGTAGTTCCCTCTATAAACTCCAGCTTCTCCAAGCTGTACTGCCCGGTCAGTTTTGTGGTGGAGCCTTCCAGTGATGAAACTAGGTTCTTCTATGCTTGGCCTAGCTCAAAGTTCCTATTCCACCTGACCCCTGTTACGTACTGACACTTCAAGGGCTGCTTTCTGTTACCTAAGGTCCAGTAAGCCTCTGGTTTTTCTACCACTATGCGTGAAGCTATAGTGATGCTTCGGTCTCCAGTGACCGGTGACAATGTGCAGGATACTTCAATCCTAAAGCACTTCTGATTTCCTTCCACTGTGCCTTTCGACTTGCTCAAACTCTCAATCTCAGCACTGACTAGGCTAAGGTGAACTGGCTCACCTGTACTAGCCTCCACTACTGTACTGTCTCTCTGAATCGACAGGAATCTTGGTGCTCCAGACAGGCACTCCTTCTCTCTCCCTTCACCTCAGGAGACACTACAAGACTCTTGTGCTAAAAACCACACCCCTCTACACCCCTGCTGGGTGTGTCCGAAGTATATGTGATGTCATGTAGAGCCCTTAACCGTTACCTCTCCACTCATCCTCCTGGTATTGTGTACCTTAAATACCAGGGCTACACATTAGATGGGGCATTCTCCTGTGCTTTAAGAATCTCATCTTCCAACACGGAGTCCAAAACAGCAATAACAACCCCCTCTTGCAAAATGTTTTCCTCCTCCTCCTCAGTACCCACCATAGGAGAAAAGCTGCGAGACAAAGCATCAGCTTTAACATTTTTAGCACCTGGGATGTAAGTAACGGTAAAATTAAACCGTGAGAAAAACAGTGCCCACCTAGCCTGACGGGCATTCAAGCGTTTGGCAGCATCAAGGTAGATCAGGTTTTTATGATCGGTGAAAACTTGAATGGGAAATTCCGCTCCCTCCAAAAAATGACGCCAGTGTTCAAATGCGAGTTTAATTGCCAACAATTCCCGATTACCGATATCATAATTTAGTTCAGACTCAGAAAATTTCTTTGAAAAAAAAGCACAGGGATGTACTCCATCCGTCTTTTCCTGAGACAACACTGCGCCGACCCCCACAGAAGAAGCATCAACCTCAACCAAAAATGGTTTAGTCACATCAGGCTGCGTAAGGATGGGAGCAGAGCTGAACCTCTCCTTTAGCAACACAAAAGCCTCAATGGCCTCAGTAGTCCACTGAACCGCATCAGCACCTTTCCTGGTGAGATCGGTCAGAGGTTTGGCAATCACAGAAAAATCTTTTATGAATTTTCTATAATAATTGGCGAACCCTAAAAACCTCTGTATTGATTTCACACCAATAGGTCTAGGCCAATCCTGCACAGCTTGCACTTTCACCGGATCCATCTCAAAACCTTCACTGGAGACAATGTAGCCCAAAAAACTAAGTCTCTGTACAGCGAACTCACATTTTTCTAGTTTGGCAAAAAGTGAATTATCACTCAGTAACTGTAATACTTCAGCACACTCCTCCAATGAGACTCCAAATCCGGTGAATAAATCAAAATGTCATCCAAATACACAACCACACTTCTGCCGATCAAAGGTCTAAGGATGTCATTAATAAGATTCTGAAAAAATGCCGGAGCACTGGAAAGTCCAAAAGGCATACAGATTCTCAAATGACCCAGTGGAGTGTTAAACGCAGTCTTCCATTCATCCCCCTCCTTCATGCGCAACAAATTGTATGCCCCTCGAAGATCAATTTTCGAGAACCACTTGGCCCCACTAACTGATTAAACAAATCAGGAATCAATGGCAGTGGGTAAGGATTGCGTACAGTAATCTTATTAATCTCACGAAAGTCTAGACAAGGCCGTAAACCGCCGTCCTTTTTTTTAACAAAAAAAAATCCAACCGCCACAGGAGATTTGGAAGGCCTAATGTGACCGGCGGCCAAGCTTGTCTGTATGTATTCCTCCAAAGCCTTTCTCTCAGGAATAGTCAAATTAAATAAACGACTTTTAGGAAGAGTCGCTCCAGGGACAAATTCAATTGCACAATCATAATCTCTATGAAGAGGCAATACCTGCGATTCCTTATCAGAAAAAACTTTCCAAAAATCCTGAATAGGTACAGGTAACTCCCCCTTAACTACAGCAGCAATACGCCCGTTACAACACTTGTCATAACAATTGGGACTCCAGGACTTAATTTCATTGGTAGACCAATCCAGTACTGGATTGTGCAATTTTAACCAGGGTAACCCCAAAATCACCGGTGAGGGCAAATTATTCAAAACTACCAAATCCAAATTCTCTTGATGAACACCATTAATAGTAAGAGGAAATTCACAGATATGGTGAGTAACATTTTTCAAGTGAGAACCATCCACAGACACCACATTAATAGGGGAAGACAGAAGTTTGGGTTTTAATTTTAGTTTTTCCAAAAATTTCCCATCAATCACATTGAGAGTTGAACCACAATCCACAAATACCCGAAACTCCATTAATTCCTCCTCACCAGCAGTGGTAGCAGAAAGAAAGACACCTTTATTGTTTAAACAAGCTATACGGCGAAACTGACCTCATTTTTTTTTTCTCTTTATTCATTGAAGCGCACAGTTCTTAATGAAATGCTCAGATTTACCACAATAGAAACACAAGCCCTTAGCAAATCTGCGTTCTTTTTCCCAAGAGTGAGGTGTCATTGCTCCAATTTCCATCGGCTCTGCAATGTCAGTACATTCCTTCTCCAAACTTGGAGCTGACAAGGCAGATTTACTCTCATTAACCCTTGCACGCAGTCTCCTATCCACCCGTATGGCTAATTGCATAGCCTCTTGCAAGTTACCAGGTATAGGATAAGCAATCAGAATCTTTAACCCTTTCACTTAACCCTGCAAGAAATAAACTTTTCAAAGCTGAATCGTTCCAGCCCACCTGTATGGACCACCTTCGGAAGTGAGTACAATATTTTTCCACATTACCTGATCCCTGTCTCAAACGTCTCAATTCTGTCTCAGCTGATGAAACACGATCCGGATCGTCATATAACAACCCCAAAGCAGAAAAAAAACTATCCACAGATCTAAAGCATGGATCACTGGGTTGCAGAGAAAAGGCCCAGTCCTGAGGTTCTTTGCGCAAAAGTGACATTATGAACCCTATGCGCTGTGATTCATCACCAGAGGATCTGGGTCTCAAACGGAAATACAACAAGCAAGCATTTTTAAAAGAAAAAAAATCTTGTTGTTCACCAAAAAATAAATCAGGCAAACGTACCTTTGGCTCCACGAAATGTGCTCCAGAACAACTACTCACGTGTTGCTGGATTTCAGCCACCTCCAGAGAGAGACCCTGCAGGCGTTCAGCCAAATCCGAACCGACACCATGATGGAAAACAGAAAATCTTTCCTTAGAGATTTTTTTTTTTTTTTTTTTTTCTTTGGGCTGGACTTACTGTTATGATCTGCTACAAGCACTAAGGAAAGATGGGAATTCTGTCCCTACAATAGGACTGAGCTGTATCCCTACGATGTAACGGGGAACCTGATCCTGTGACCAGACCCGCTAAAGTCCTCAGCTAGTCTGAACGAAGACCTATAGTTGCGAGGGAGGAATCCCTACAAGACCTAGGGGCTGGGTGAAAAGGTGGACACCTCCTAACAGAAATTGTAGCAGGGAAAATAAAACAGAAAACAAATACTAAGAGATCCTAAGATCAAGCAAAACTGACAGAGTAAGGCACCTAAGCACCCGGCTAGCTTAAGAGTAGATAATACAATGAAGTCCAGCAAAGCAGAAGGGCGGAGCCAGACTAAATAGGGAAAAAAGGTCATGTGACAGCAAACTGAAACAAAATCTGACAAGAGGGTTATAACACTAACAGGTGCCTCTTCTGAATATAGATTTGGATCCATGGAGGTCGCACTAGCCTGTTGCGTTGTAGAATAAGATGCTGGACAGGATGCAGGTGTGCGCAGTGACTCAATTGGGGACGCACTAGGCTTTTGCGATGCAGAGTAGGACGCAGTATA
>JARQOD010000003.1:120566347-120607485 GCA_033576555.1 Oophaga sylvatica | reverse complement strand
CAGGTGCCCTTGGGTATTTGGGGGTTTTTGGGTAATTTGGTTTCCCATTGTTCTTGGAGGGTACCCGGGTTCAAAAAATCTTTTGAGGCGCCCAAGGGTTCTCTCTTTTCCGGGGGTTGGAATTTATATTTTTTGTATCTGATGGCTTGGTTTTAAACAATGATTTTTTTGGGTTTTTTGGGAAAAAAACCCCATTTAAGATATGTTGGAGGGTTTTTTGGGCTTTTTTAAGGGATGTCTTTTTTTATTGTTTTTATTTAAATTTGGGGGTGTCAAAAAATTTTTTTCAGTGCGGGATATTTAAGTGTTAATTGATGGGGGGGAAAATTGATTGAACTTTTTTTTTGGAAAACCTTTAGCTTTTTTTGACCCCCGTCCAGTTTTTTTAAAAAAGTCACCCAATGTGCGGTATTGGCCCAGGCCTGAGGGGGCCATAGGAAAAATTTTCCCTTTAAAAACTTGGCCAGAAAATTTTTCATACGGGAGCCTTTTCCCTTCCCTTTATTGCCAGTTCTAAAGATAGATTTTTTGGGTTCAAATTAAAAAAGTAATTGTGGGTGAGGAGGGAATTTTGTGGGTTCACCACAAAATCAGCATTTTTTCCCGGTGTTTCCCATGAAGACTTTGCAAAAATTTAATCCACCCCTGGTGGGGGTTTTTTGATACAAAGTTTCCACCCCATGGGGGCCGGGGATGGTTCCTTCGGGGTAGGAATTTGCTGCTTTTTTATTCGTGGGTCAGTTTGCCTGAATTAGCGGGGTGTACCCTTTCCCGGGGTTTTAAAAGAACCCCTTTTCCCCACCAAAGAAATTGCCTTTTTGGGTGCCCACATGAAAAAAAGGGGGCCCCCCCGGATTTCCGGCTTTTTGGATTTTGGGAAGCTGAGAATGTCCGGGTTTTTGGACTTTCTGGTTGGGTCATCAGTTTTTTTATTTGCAGACAACAAATACCAATTGCTTTTTCCCCTTGGTAATAGCCCCGTGTAGGGTCCCCCCCGTTTTTTTTTGTAGCGTGTGCCCCTTAGTTTTTTCGTTTGTTCCCCAAAAAATTTTTTGAGGGTTTTATTTTGACATTAAACCTCCCTTGTCAGCAGGTTTAATGGGATTTCTTTGTTTTTTCAGAGATGTAGGGGGCCCTTTTTTCCGGGGCACGGGATGTTGGGGCTTGCTCTTTTTTGGGGGGCTTGAGGTGGATTTTTTAAAATTTCCCTGATGAGTCTATATTTTTTTCCCAAAAAGGGGTTACGTCCAGGGGGGGGTTTCCCGTCTAAATTTTTGGGGGTTGGGGACCCCTTTCCTTCGGTCCGGTTTTTTCTAAAATTTTTGATCTTGAAGTATTCCCCCGGCGCAGTTCCTAAAAAAAGTTCCCTTATCACCCCGATTTTGTTTTCCCCCGGGCCCCCTATTTGGCAAAAAAGGAGCCCCTCTAGAAAAAAACGGAAGCTCCCCCTTTTTTGGGGTTTTTTAAAACTGAAGATTGGGCCCACTTATTTGCTTTTTTGTTGGAATGGGTGTTGTCAGAGTTTGGGTTTTTTGGTTTTTTTTTGTTCCCTGTTTGTAAGGGCCGGGGAAAGGAGGCGCAATCTGTGGTTTTTTCTTTTCCTTGTTTTGAATCAGAAAAAGGGGGGAGTTGTTTTTTTATTGTTTTTTTTTGTCCCGTGCTTTTGTAAGTTTTTCCCGGTTTCAAATTGGGCCTTTTGGGGGTTTAAATCAAAACTGTAAAACATGCAAAAGATGGTTCTTAGTCTTTTAAAAGGGTTTTTTTTTTAAAATTTGTTTTAAAAAATTTTTTTAAAAAAAAAACTTGTAAAGAACAAAAAGGAAAGTGGAAAAATTGTTGGGGTTTTTTTAAAAAGGGAATGTCTTTTTTACACTGTTTTAAAAGCATGCCAATTTAAAAGACTAATATAAAATTAGGTCCAGGCCCTACATTTTTTTATCCCCCTACGTTTTTTTTTATCTATTTTTTACCCCAGAGCTGCACTCATATTTTGCTGGTGCAGTCCTTTTATAATACATTTCATTACTTATCCGTACGATCCCGAGTTTCTCCCGTTTTTATTTTCCCCCAAACTGCCCCTTTTTGCGTGGAGTCACTGGTACTTTTTAAATTTCCTTTCTTATCCTGACGTTTTCCGAGTTACATCTGTTTTTACCCAAAAGCTTTCACCCCACATTCCCGCTAGTGGAGTACTGGGGTTTCTTTCATTACAAATTTTACCAAATGATCCCGGTTTTAAAAAGGGGTTTCCCCCAAGCCTTTCACTCATATTCTTCTAGTGGAGCACGTGTACATACATTACCCTTACTTATCCAATGACCGGTTACACCCGATTTTTAAAATAGGTTCGGAAAATTTCAACCCCCCTTTAAAATTTTTTTCCCCCTTTTTTCATTTTCACCATTTTGGTAAACCAAAAAAGTCAATTTTTTTTTTTAATGTAAATCTGCCCCCACATCTTTACTGAAAAAAACACAGAAAAAAAAGATTTTGCAAATTTATTTAAGAAAAACAAAAATACAAGGTCAAAATTTTCACCCTTCGCTCATATTTTGGGAAAAGCACACTTTTGAGCTAGTACCCATTTGGTAATGGGTGAAACAAGTTTTTCACCCCGGGGGGGGGGATCCCTTTCCATTTTCCTTGCAGCCCCCCTTTCCCGATTTTCAATTTTGGTGGTAAAAAGTGGTGGACAGCCTTTTCGGGGCTTTTCAAGATGTTTTTTGGATTTGGCAGGCTCTGGCCCTTTTTTTAAAAAAATGGTCACAAATGGTTCTAAAGGGCCCTCAATTGTTTTTTTAGCTTGGGGTTTTTAAAAGGCTTTTTCTTATTGGAAAGTGAAACCCTTTAGCCAAGTCGCGTTCCGAGCCTTTTTGGGGAAAAAGGGTTTTTTCCAAAAATCTCGTTTTTGGGCCCCATTTTTTTTTCCTTCAAAAGCAACCCGTTTTCCTTCCCGCACTGAAAAAAAACCCCAAAGCATGTGCCCGCCACCAAACCCTGTTTTACTGTGGGGTTGTATTGTCCGTGATGGCGGCTGGTTTCTCCACACATACCCCTTAGAATTTTTACCGAAAGTTTTATCTTCGTTGAAAAAACCCAAAATCTTGTTTTTCATATTTGTGGTCCTTCTGTTTTTTTAAAAAAAACTAGCGGGCTTTATTTTGCGGGGACGAGGGGAGGCTTCCTTTCGGGCCCCTCTGCCATAAAGGCCCCCACTGGGGGGGGCCCTTGCAGTGTATTTTACTTTGTGGAACTTCTCCCCCCTACTGCATTTTTTGGGGTCACCACAGTGATCGGGGGTTCTTCTTACCTTTTTCCCAGGCTCTTTTCCCCCGATTGCTATTGGTGGACGGCCGGGGCTGGGAAAACTTTGGGGCCCCAAAAATTTTTTCCCCTTTTTAAATATTTAAAAATTTTAAAAAGGTTTTAAGGGAAAAACTTTAAGTCCATTAGTTAAAATCATATCCTACCTTTAACCCTTTGCCCAACGTTGACCCCGGGGAAAGGGAAAAAAAAAAAACCCCCAAAGGGGGGAAACAGAAAGCTTCACTTTGGGGGAAAAAAAATTTCCCTTTCCCCCGACCCCATCGGCAATCAACAGCTCCCTGGCAAGGGCGTATTAGGAAATAGTAAATTTAAAGCCTTAATATTATACTTTTCAAAAGGGGCCCCAAAGGTCCCTTTTTAAAAATTTTTAGTAAGGAATCCTCATTACAACATTAGAGGGCGAGATTTAAATATACACTCCTTAAGTAAAGAATCTCCCTCTGGATTAGGGCCCAAACCTTCTTCCCCCACCCCCAAGGTGCCCCCCCTTTTCCCCGTCAAGGTCAAAGAGAAAAAAAGCCCTTTAGAAAGGTTTTTTTAATGCCCCCCCTTTTTTATACTTTTTAAAAAAAACCCCCTAACCCCTTTTTTTTTCCCCAACAAAAAAACCCAAGTGTAAAAACCTTTTTTGGGGTTTTTCAGCCCCCCCCGTTCCTAAAACCTTGGTCGCTCTTCTCTGCACCGCTCCGTTCCTAGTCTTTTTGAAAAATTTGGGCGTTTTTTTTCCCGGGGGTATAAGTGTGGCGCCCAGGACTTGTATGAGGTTAAATTTGTTTCCTAGGGAAATTGGCCTTTTTTAAAACCCTTTCCCCATTTTTTTTTTTTCCCCCTTTGGGCAGCAGCCCCCGACATTGGCCCCTAAAGTGAGTTTTGTCGTCCCCCCCTACCCCCAGGGCTTTTTCAGTGTTTTTTTTCCCCCGGTTTTTTAAATTAAGAACTTTAATTAAATTCTTTTTTGTTTCCAAAGGGGAAAAACCTTTAAACTTTACCCCCCTTAAAGCTTTTTGGGCCTTTATCAGCCCAAGCTTCTTTTATTTAATCCCCTGAAATTTTAAAAATCCCCTCTGTATTTATCCCCTGCAGGTTTAGTGTCATCTGCAAAATTTTAAAATACTATCTGTACCCCCCCTCAGGTTTTTTTAAAAAAATTTTTAAGGGGGGCCCCCCAAATCTGCCCCTGGGTCCCCCACGCAACCCGGCCCCTTTTCCGATGTACTCCTTTAAAAACCACCCTTTGTTTTCTATCCATGAGCCAGTTTTTTTTTTTTCCCCAATATGTTTTATTTTTTTTAAAAAGTATTACGAAATTTTTGTATCTTTAAAAAGTTTGAAGAAACAAAAAAATTTGATTTATTTTTAAAACCCAAATTTGGGTTTGGGAAAAAAGGGGAGCTTACCACCAATAAGTCAAAAAATTTTTAAAAGGGGTTTAAAATTATTCAAATATATATCAAAATTTCCCCCCCCGTACCCCCACCCCCCCCCCCCCAAATTTTAAAAACCCCCCTTTAAAATTTCCCGCTTTCTTTTGCAAACAACAAAATTTTTTTAAAGGGGAAGGGGATCTGTCCACAAATTTTCTGGAAGATCCCAAATGGTTTTTTAAAAAAATTGACCTTAATTTGTCCCTGTGTTTGGGTTTTGGGGAAAAAATTTTGGACCATGGGGTTAAAAATTTCCCATCAATTTTTTTTATTCGTTAGGTACCCAGCGTCCATTCAAAAAAAAATACTTTTATTTTGTTAAATTGAGTTTGGGGGGGGGCAATGGATCCACCCAATGTTGCAATAGACTTTTCCTGGCAGCTGGGCCCATATTTTCAACAAAGGGCCCTTTAAAATGTTTGGGAAATTTTATGTTGGTTTTTTAAAAAATTTTTTAAAATTTTTCCATTTTCGGAGTAAAAAGGGGGAAAAAAACTATCCGCCAAGTTTTTTTTTATTCGGCATGGTTTTGAAAGGGCCCTAATTTTTGCATTTGGGGGGCATCCCCAAAGGATGAAAAAAATTTTTTGTGTT
Organism: Oophaga sylvatica; assembly: GCA_033576555.1. NCBI lineage: Eukaryota > Metazoa > Chordata > Amphibia > Anura > Dendrobatidae > Oophaga > Oophaga sylvatica. The sequence goes on along the minus strand of JARQOD010000003.1, from coordinate 120,602,140 downwards.
TCGCCCCCCATTTGGAACGGTGAATGTGCCCTGGGAAACCCCCAGACTTTTTTTTGGGGGGTATTTTAAGCTCTTTTGGGGAAGAAAAAAAGGGCATGTCTGCATAATGCTGGGGGGGGATCCCCTTTGTTGCATAAAGTGGGGGGGCAAAAAAATTTTCCCACGTGATGTTTGAAATCTTTTCCCCCAAATCGGACCTGTTTTTTTTCCCTCCTGCCCTTTTCTTACGAAAAAAGTTTTAAAAAGGTGCTTTCGAGGCTTTCTGCATCCTGGGGGGCCTTTAAAAAAGCCATCCAAAGGGGGTTTTCCCCCCCTTTTTCCCCCCCCCCAGCAGCCATCCTTTCAAATTTAAAACTCCCCTTTCTTGAAAAAAAGAAAGGGCTTTTCCCAATGGGGAAAAACGCGGCTGCGTGTCAAATGGAGCTTGAGGAAAACTTACCAAAAAGGTCACTGCAAGATGCAACCCCCCAGTAGCTAATGTAAAAAAGGGTGGTTTCCCCCCATTAAAAACCGGATTCCCTTTAAGGGCACAAAGGGGGGGGAAAATCCCTTTCCAAATGACATATTTCCCCGGAAATTTTTTTCCCGTCTTATAGTTTGCCAAAAAAGGGGGGGTTTTTTTTATTTCGCAAAAAAGTCTGTTTTCATATTTTGAATGTGGTAGGAGAATGGGGATTAATTTTTGGGGTTAAAAAATACTTTTTTGGGGAAAATTTTGGGGCTACCCTCAACCAGCAATTTGGGTTCTCAGATTTGCGCTAGATTGTATTTTTAAAAGTCTGGAAGTTGCCCCCCAAACCCTCCTTTGGGGGGTTTTAGTTTATTAGACCTAGGTGAGCTTTTTTTCCCCCCAAATTTAAAACCTAAAAGCAGTGTTTTTAGGTTTTAAAATTTTTTTCTAACCAAAAAAAATTTTACTGGAAAAATTTTTTTTGGAAAATTTTCATTTAAAAAAAGGTTTCAGAAAAAAAAGTAAAAAGTTTTCCCCGGATTTAAAAGGTTTGATTAACTGTTGGGGTCTAATATTAATGGGGTTTTAAAGGGCGCAAAATCTCCCGGGGGTGGAACCCAAAATTTAAAGATGTTTACCCTTTGGGAAGGAAGTGTCGTTTTTTTAATTTTCCTTGTTTCAAACAGACCCCGGGCCTCTAAATTATTATAATTTTTTTTAAACCCCGGATTTCCAAAAAGATTAGGGTCCTGAAAAACCCGGTTTTGCCCCCCTTGGGGTTTTGGAAATGAATAAAGTATTCTGGGGAAATCGCAATTTTAGAAGGGGAGCTCCTCAACCTTGAAATTAAAAAATTTTTGGGGGGTTTTAATAAAGGATCTAAAAAAGGGTTTTTAAAAATAAGGGAGACAAGGGGCAGCCCTGAGGTTCCTCTTGGATTTCAAATGGGAGGGGAAAAAACCTTTTTAGGGCCCCACCTGGACACGGATTTTAAATTTAAAAATTTTTTGCCTCGAAAAACCCCCGGCCCAAAAATTTCAAAATTTTCCCCGGGGTTAGGAGTTGCCCCCTAAACCCCCGTCAAATGTTTTGGCGGCGCCCCCGGGGGTGACCCCAATTTTAACTCTAAGCACCAAAAATTTTTCCGTAAGAGATCCCCCCAAAACCGCCCTATTTTATGTTAGGGTTTCCCCCCCGGGAAAAAACCAATTTTTGGGGGTATAGGTTGGGGGGGTTATTTTTGCATTTTTTGCTGGGGTTTTATTGAAAATTTTAAAGTCTGTTTTAAAAAACCGGTTGGTCGGGACCCTTTCCCCACTAATGAAAATCTTTCCCCCTTTTTTGGGAAGCACATTATGTCTGCTTCATTAAAAAAGGTTTCCGGGGAGCCCCCCCAAAAGCACCCTGTTTAAAAAAACTTCACAAGATTGCCCCTTACTCCCCCCCAAATTTTAAAAAATTATTTTTTGCCCCCTCAGGGCGGAAATTTTTGGAGCTTCAAGGACATGTTTGGGGGACTTCTGAAGGGTAAAGGGGAAAAAAGGTTTTTCCCCTTTTTCCTCTGTTAATAAAGGTCCCAAACCTCCGTTTGCAAAAAGGGTTTAAAATATCGTCCCCCCCTCTTTTCCTTCTTTTTACGGGGAAAACAAAAAAACGATCAAAAATTCTTCACAACGCCTTTTCTTTAAAACCTCCCTTTTTGGGGCCAAAAATTTTTTGAATCCTTTGGCCTTTCTGTATGGTTGGTGAAGATGCAAGAAATTTTGGGGCCGGGGGTTTTTTGCCCCCTTAAAAAAAAATTTTTTTTTGGGGAAGGTTCAATACATGGGGGCCCCATTCTGAGCGAGTAATCCCTGTTTTTTTTCCCTGGATATTGTTTTTTCGTGAGTGGTGAATTTTTAACCCCTTCCCCCCCAAGGGGGGTTTGCACGTTAACCCCCGGGGGGAATTTTTAAAATTTCCCCCTTCCCCACTGTTCTTTATGGGGGATAACTCGGGAAAACCTTCAAATTTTCGCGTTTTTGGGGTGTTTTCTCGTGACAAATTTTTTTTTACGTTAAAATTTAAAATTTTTTCGTTTTAAAAATTGCGTTTTTTTTAAAAAAAAAAACGCAAAAAAGGGGGAAAAATTTTTTAAAAAATTTTTTTCTTTTTTCCCAAAATTTGAAATTTTTTTTCCTTAAACAGAAAAAAATTTTCCACAAAATTTTTAAAAAAAAAAAATTTTCCCCCATGTTCCCTTTTTATAAAGCAAAATTTTAAAAACCCAAAAATTTTTTTTTTTTTGGGGAATTTTTTAAGGGGTTTTTAAAGTTGCCAGCGATTTCTCTTTTTTTAAAAAAAAATTTAAAAAACCCTTTTTTTTTAGGGACCACCTCTCTTTGAAGCCATTTTAGGGGTCTATATGGCAAAAAACCCCAAAAAAAAGGGGAACCCCATTCAAAAACTGCACCCCTCCGGGGTTCCAAAACCCATTCAAAAGATTTTTAAAACCCTTCAGGTGTTTCCGGGAATTTTAAAGAAAAAGGGAAGGGGAAAAAAAAAATTTTTTTTTTTTTAAAGCCAAAAAATACTTTTACAAATTTTTTTTTTATTTTTCAAAAAAAAAAGGGGAAAATTTTTGGACATTTTAAGTTTTTTTCCCCAATTTCCCCGATACCCAAACCCCCCAATATGGGGGGGAAAACCCCACTTTGGGGGCACACGCAGAGCTCGAAAGGGGGAAGGGCCCCCGTTGATTTTTTCAAACTAAAATTGGTTGGAAATTTTGTTTTTGGGGAGCCATGTCGTGTTTGGACCCCCCCTATGCCCCAAAAACGGGGGAAAAAACCCCACAAGTGACACATTTTTAAAAAGCCCCCAAAAAGGGGTTTTTACTATTTCTGTTGGGGACTTTGAACCCAAGTGTTTCACAAAAACTTATAATGCCTGGGGTGGGAAAAAAAAAAAAAAAACAATTTTCCAAAAAAATTTTTTAGTCCCCAAAAATTTTTGAATTTCCCCGGAAATTTGGGGGGAAAAAATTTTTGTCAAAAATTTTCCGAGTACCTTTAAACCCCTTTTTTGGGGGGGGGGAAATTTTTGGGTGCACGGAAAGGGGTTTGGGAAAAGGGAATAGTAACCCTTTTGGGAAAAAAGACCTTGAGGGGGTCTGTTCCCCCTTTTTTGTGCCCCCGATGAGCCCCAAACGTGGAAAACCCCCACAGTGACCCCATTTTGGAAACTTTCCCCCCGGGAAATTTTTTAGATCTTTGGGGAGCACTTTGAAAAAACCCCAAAAATTCACACAAATTTTTTAAGCCCCGGGGATGAAAAAAAAAACCCATTTTTTTTTTCCCCAAAAAAATTTTTTTTTTTTCAAAAATTTTTTATTTTTCCCCCCCCGGTAAAAAAAAAATTGGGGCCCCAAAAGGTTTTTTTCCCCCAATTTTTTCTGAGTAAGCTGAAACCCCCAAGGGGTGGGAAAAACCCCGTTTGGGCGCACGGCAGAGCTGGAAAAGGGAAAAGGGGGCCCCCTTTAAATTTTTTCCCCCCCAAAAATTTGGGGGGGGAAAATTTGGGGGGGTGCCCCTGTTGCATTTGGAGAGCCCCTTTATGTGCCAAAAAAAAAGGGAAAACCCCCCCCAAATGGGCCCATTTTGGAAACTAGACCCCCCAAGGAACTTTTCTAGATGTGTGGTGAGCACTTTGAACCCCGAAGTGCTTCACAGAAGTTTATAACGCACAGCCGTAAAAATAAAAAATCCTTTTTTTTTTTTTGCAAAAATGATTTTTTTGCCCCAATATTTTATTTTTACAAGGGTAACAGGAGAAATTGAACCCCAAAAGTTGTTGTCCAATTTGTCCTGAGTACGCTGATACCCAATATGTGGGAGAAAACTACTGTATGGGCGCACGTCAGGGCTCGGAAGGGAAGTAGTGACGTTTTGGATTGCAGACTTTGATGGAATGGTCTGGGGGCGTCATGTCGCATTTGGAGAGCCCCTGATGTGCCTAAACAGTGGAAACCCCCCAAAGTGACCCCATTTTGGAAAATAGACCCCACAAGGAACTTATCTAGATGTGTTGTGAGCGCTATGAAGCCCCAAGTGCTTCACAGAAGTTTATAACGTACAGCCGTAAAAACAAAAAAATAATTTTTTTTGTACAAAAATTATATTTTCGCCCCCAGTTTTTTATTTTCCCAAGGGTAGCAGAAGAAATAGGACAAATTGCACAATAACTCTTGGGGTCCAGAGTACGCTGATACCCCATATGTGGGGATAAACTACTGTTTGGACGCATGGCAGAGCTGAGAAGTGAAGGAGCACCGTTTGACTTTTTCAACGCAGAATTGGCTGGAATTGAGATCAGACGCCATGTCACATTTGGAGAGCCCCTGATGTGCCTAAACAGCGGAAACCCCCGAATTCTAACTCCAACCCTAACCCCAACACACCCTAACCCTAGTCCCAACCCTAACCACAAACCTAACCCTAACACACCCCTAATCCCAACCCTAACCCTAGTCCTAACTTTAGCGCCAACCCTAACCCTAACTTTAGTCGCTTTATTCTGCGAGCTATAACTTTTTTATTTTTTCGCTGATGATGCTGTATGACGGCTCGTTTTTTGCGGGACAAGATGACGTTTTCAGCAGTACCATGTTTTTTTATATCGGTCTTTTTGATCGCGTGTTATTCCACTTTTTGTTCGGCGGTATGATGATAAAGCATTGATTTTTTGCTTCGTTTTTTTTTTTTTTTTTAAGGGGTTCACTGAAGGGGTTAACTAGTGGGACAATTTTATAGGGGGGGTCGTTACGGACGCGGCGATACCAAATATGTGTACTTTTATTGCTTTGTTTTTTTTATTTACAGGAAGAAGTGAATTTATTGGGGAATATATATTTTTTTTTTTATTTATTTTGGATTTTTTTTTATAACATGTTTTTTTTATATTTTTAACTTTTTTACTTTGTCCCAGGGTGGGACATCACAGTATTTTATCAGATCGCTGGTGTGACAGTGTGCACAGCACTCTGTCACACCAGCGATCGCTCAGGCAGTGCAGCAGGCTTCTCAGTGCCTGCTCTCGGCAGGCACTGAGGTAGCCGCCTCCCTCCAGGACCCCGGCGCCATCTTGGATCCGGGTCCTGGGAGGGAGGAAGCCCTCAGAACAGCGCGATCAATCGCGCTGCTCTGAGGGTCTCAGGGGGGCGCGCAGGGAGCCCCACCCTGCGCGATCCTCCCCTGTGCCCCCAGTACACCGCGATCATGTTTGATCGCGGTGTGCAAGGGGTTAATGTGCCGGGAGCGGTCCGTGACCGCTCCTGACACACAGTCATGGGTGTCAGCTGTGATAATCAGCTGACACCCGGGCGCGATCAGCTGCGCTCCCCCCGGGAGCGCGTCCGATCGCACGAGACGTACTATCCCGTCCATGGTCATACGGGCCCAGGTACCATGGACGGGATAGTACGTCCGATGGCAGTAAGGGGTTAAATTTAAAGTTTTTATATGCTAAGGTTAAAGCCTTCTGCGCTGCCAGGGTCCGCTCCTGCAACTGTTTTTTTTATGACATATATACGCAATTATTTGCCCTCTCAACACCGCTTTAGAGGTATCCCAGAAAAGAATTGGTGTTTCACAATGTATTTGGTTATCAGATTTGTACGTATCCCATGAGAATTGTAGAATTTTTTAAATCATCTGAGTGATATAGTATGACGGGAACCTCCATTTCCTGTGAAAACAGATTGGCTTAGTTAATTTTAGGTTGAACGTTATTGGTGCGTGATCTGAGATATGTATGTCCAGAATTTTGGTATGTGTGACTTTTGGCATGAGTGAGGGTTCAACAACCAAATAATCAATTCTAGCATGGGAGTTATGAACATGTGAAAAGTGAGAGTAATCTCTCTCAATAGGATGTTGCACTCTCCAGATGTCCAATAAACCTAAGTGATCTAAAAAAGATTGTATTAGTCTCCCCTGCATAGGTATATGAGGAGATTGAGAATTAGATCTATCCATCTCGATGTCGTGCACTTCATTAAAGTCGCCGCCTATAATCATATTGGAGGTGTCCCATTCTGCGATTTTCTTTAGCACATTAGCCCGGAAGGATGGATCAGAGAATTTGGCGCGTAAATATTAATAACACTGTAAGTTATCCCCTCTAAAACCAGCTTAACGCATACAAACCTCCCCAAAGGATCTTCTAACACATCCACTATTTCATGGTCAACATTCTGTTTATCATGATAGCGACACCCCTCTGTTTTTTGGTAAAGGAGGCTTCCGCACACACCGTAAATTTTTTACTGGAAAACCCCGGATGGTTGCCCTTCACCCAGTGTGTCTCCTGCAAAAGTACAATATGAAAATTTTTTTGATGTAAATCTAATATATAAAGCTGAATGTATTGTATGTGTGGTATGTTTGTCCGGGATTGGAATCCGCACCGTCGCACTTACGGGCATGAAATTTTGCATGCCCGCACGTCTCGACCCCGAAAGAGTCCTAGGCTATGTTTTGAATCGAAATTTTAACCCCGCGCTTCCAAATCGCCAAACAATTTTGGCCCTATCTACATAATGGGGAGAAAGCTGAATGCTTGTGTGTATGTCCGGCATAGGAATCTGCATTTACGGGCATGAAATTTTGACACCCGCACGTCTCGACCCGGGAGCTCATAGGCTAGGTTTTTAGTCTAAATTTTAACCCCGCGCATTCCAAATCGGCAAATAATTTTGGCCCGGATAGGAATCTGCACCGTTGTACTTACGGGCATGAAATTTTGCATGCCCGCACATCTCAACCCCAGGAGCATCAAGGCTATGTGTTGAATGGAAATTTTAACCCCCGCACGTTCCAAATCGCCAAACATTTTGGCCCTATCTACATAATGGGGAGAAAGCTGAATACTTGTGTGTATTCCAGCATAGGAATCTGCATTTACGGGCATGAAATTTTGCACACCCGCACGTCTCGACCTCGGGAGCGTCATAGGCTAGGTTTTGAGTCGAAATTTTAACCCCGCGCATTCCAAATCGGCAAATAATTTTGGCCCGGGATAGGAATCTGCACCGTTGTACTTACGGGCATGAAATTTTGCATGCCCGCACATCTCAACCCCAGGAGCATCATAGGCTATGTGTTGAATGGAAATTTTAACCCCCGCACGTTCCAAATCGCCAAACTATTTTGGCCCTATCTACATAATGGGGAGAAAGCTGAATACTTGTATATAGATATAATCATTACAATTTGTTATAACTAACCGTAGTTAGGTACTATGCCGGGCAGCGCCGGGCTCTTCAGCTAGTAATGTATAATTTTTTTCCTCTTGACCGGGTAATTCAGGCCATTGACATTCCAAGAGCACCAAAGGAGAGATGTCATAGCGGACATTTTTTGCCTGTTAATATCTACCATTAACCCACACCAGTGGGAAAAATGATAAGACATAACTGTTACACAATAGTAGGATCCCAGCGAGTAGGCATTAGAATCCCTGGATTAATGATTATCTGAAATCGAATGCAGAGATCTTCTCCCCAATAAACCCTCCCCTCCCACAAAATTTGTATCTGTGTGCCATATTCAACATTTCCCCCAAACCTGCATCCTAACGTTAGATGCAGAGGTAAAAATACAGCAAAAAACACCAACATAACAACAATGTCAGTTGACATCACCTTATGTGATTTATGATAGTGTCACTCAGTAAGCCACTCAGAATCTTGCTCACGGCGGCTGAGAAGTTTCTCGGACAACCTCCAGAGCCTTTACCGGGTCGTCAATGACCCAGTTTTTCCCAGATAGATTGAAGCGTAGTATTGCTGGATATTGTAGGCCGAACCTAATGTTTTTGTCAGCCAGCAACTTACACACCGGGTTGAAGGCCCTACGTCTGGTCGTCACCATGGCGAATAGTCCTGAAACATCAGAACTTTGTGCCCTTCATAGGATATGTGCGCTTTCTTCCTGTAGGCCGTAAACAGACGAATTTTATCTTGAAAGTCAAGGACCTTGAAAATCACCGGTCTGGGTCTATCATTGTCTTTTCCCCTCTGCGGGCCTATTCTGTGTGCTCTCTCAACCACCATTGAGCCAGATGTTAGTTGAATGTCCAAGGCACCCGGCAACCACTCAGATGTTAATTTTAGCAATTCAGAGGGCTATACTGATTCAGGTAGTCCTATCAGTTTCAAGTTATTACGTCTGGAACGATTTTCCAGGTCGTCCACTTTGGATTGAAGCTCTGTGACTGCTTTCTCTTTATCCTCTAGGCGTTCAGCCATTTCCTTGGTAACCTCCTCCAGATCAGAGATACGTTGTTCAGCCTCATCCAGACGAGTGCCCTGGCTATTAACTTGTGATATTATAGAATCTATTGAGGTTTGAAGAGTGGCAAATCTGGAGTCTATTTCGGGCATAAGGCGATCCATGATGGCATCCGCTATTGAATGAGAAGTCTCACTACTTGTATCAGAGGTGGATTTAGGCGATGATGATCCTTGTTGGTTTCGGGTAGAAGCTCGGCCTCCTTTAGTTTGTTTGCCCACAAATTTATCCATGCTCAGTGACATTGATGAAAAGATAGATGGCGGTGATGTCTCAGATAAAAAGCGTTACATTAGAATCCGCTGTGTAACATGTAGTTCTTTTAGAATGTATAGCCCAGCTGTCCCGCGGCCCTGTATCACGCTGTGCGGCGTCCCCGACGCCTGGAGCCTCCCGAGGAGCCTGGAGAGGTGGACCTGACCACCAAGTCCCCCGTCCAGGTATTCCCTCCGCTAATTAAAACTGTTTCTCCTCTCATAAATTGAGGGATAGCCACAGATGAGAGAAAATCAGCGGAGAGCTTTACTAGAAAGCAGCCATTCCTTGGCTTCGCCTCCCGGTAGACTCTTGAGATCGTAGGTGAAGATACCGGACTCGCCGGCTGTTCAGGGCAGCGAATCAATGTCAGCAGAGGCTGCGATCCAATCAGCGATCAAGCAGCTTTCAGAAGAGGGGATTGCAGGCAAGGCACTGGACTAGCCCACTATTCTAGATTGAGGTTATCAGTGCTGAGCAAGTTGCGGTATGTTGGTGTCTCTTAGTCACGGGTGAGGAGGGGACCCGCCGGACGCAATTCTCAATAGGATTCAGCAAGGTGCTTCCAGAAAGCAGAGAGGAGTATTCACAACAGATTTTAATAGCAAATGGGCTACAGAGTCATATCTTTTCACTCGTGCTGCTGTATACTTATGTGGAGCATGAGCAATTTGCAGAAGAAAGCACCAGATGGCAGCAGAGAGCTGCAACTCACAAGTCCATAGGACCTTTACACACCAAAATAAAGGGTTAAGCTTAGTGAAAATATGCCTTCTCTTTAGGTGTCATTCCCCCAAGATGGCTGCGGTTTTCTATGCCGGGAAAAGCTCTTTGATCTGGGGCACAGCGGTGGGGGTTTTCACAATCACTGGCTTCCCTCCATCCAGCCCTCCTGTCTTCCCTTTTGCAGCCCTCGAGTCTGCACCAGGCTTCAGCAGATGATCTGCCAGCACCCATGAGCCAGTTCTTAACCCACTTACACATATTTTCCCTATCCCCATTGTTCTCATTTTATGTATCAACCTTTTGTGTGGCACTGTATCAAAAGCTTTTGAGAAGTCCATGAACACCACGTCACTGCATTCCCTTGGTCCAGTCCTGAACTTACCCCTTCATAAAAGCTTATCAGATTAGTCTGACAAGAACGGTCCCTCGTAAACCCATGCTGATACTGTTTAAGGATTATGGAGGCCACCGCGCTCTTAGGAACCTTGAGTACTGCAGAAATTCTTTTGTAACCTTGGCCAGATGTGTGCCTTGCCACAATTCTGTCTCTGAGCTCCTTGGCCAGTTCCTTTGACCTCATGATTCTCATTTGGTCTGACACGCACTGTGAGCTGTGAGGTCTTATATAGACAGGTGTGTGCCTTTACAAATCAAGTCCTATCAGTTTAATTAAACACAGCTGGACTCCAATTGAAGGAGTAGAAACCATGTCAAGGAGGATGACAAGGAAATGGACAGCATGTGACTAAAGGGTATGCCACACTAAGCGAGATCGCAAACGAGATCGCTAACTAGATCCAATTGCGTCACCATTTACGACGCAGTAGCGATCTCGTTAGTGACTTAACTGTGTGACATGTAGCAGCGATGTGGCCCCTGCTGAGATGTCGCTGATGCTTATGAACGTTCTGAGCCGTTTTTTGGTCGTTGGTGTCCCGCTGGTGAGCCTGAATCGCTGAGTGTGACACCCTTTATGAACGACTTCACCAGCGTCGCAGGTGGGACTAGGTTTTCCCAACGACCGCAGAGGTCGTTATACAGATCGCTGATGAGATGTGTTTGGAATCACAGATCGCTGATGAGTTGTGTTTGGAATCTAACAGCTAAGTCGCTAATGAGATCGCTACTGCGTGACGCAATTGCGATCTCGTTAGCGATCTCGCTTAGTGTGGCATACCCTTTAAGGCACTGCCACTTTGCAATCGCACTAGCGATCACGACAACGACTTAACCTGGCAATATCGCTAGTGCGATCGCTATGTGATCGCTAGTTAGATTCCAAACACAACTCATCAGCGATCTGTGATTCCAAACACATCTCATCAGCGATCTGTTGGGAAAACCTAGTCCCACCTGCGACGCTGGTGAAGTCGTTCATAAAGGGTGTCACACTCAGCGATTCAGGCTCACCAGCGGGACACCAACGTCCAAAAAACGGCTCAGAACGTTCATAAGTGATCAGCGACATCGTAGCAGGGGCCACATCGCTGCTACATGTCATACACAGCGAAGTCGCTAACGAGATCGCTACTGCATCATAGATGGTGACGTAGTAGCGATCTCGCTTAGTGTGGCATACCCTTGAAAGGGACTCTGTCACCCCATTTTTCCACTATAAGCTGCGCCCACCGCCATCAGGGGCTTATCTACAGCATTCTGTAATGCTGTAGATAAGCCCTCGATGTAACCTGAAAGAGAAGAAAAACGAGTTATATTATACTCACCCAGGGGCAGTGGGGTCTGGAGGGAGTCGCGGTCCGGTCTAGCGCCTCCAATCTTCTAGCGAAGACGTACTCTTCTTTGCTTCCCGTCGCGGCTCCTGCGCAGGCACACTGCTCTGCCCTAGTGAGCGCAGAGTAAAGTACTGCAGTGCGCAGGCGCCGGATCTCTCTGACCTTTCCCGGTGCCTGTGCAGGAGCTGCAACAGGAAGCAAAGAAGAGTACATCTTCGCTAGAAGATTGGAGGCGCCAGACCAGACCGCGACTCCCTCCAGACCCCTACCGCCCCTGGGTGAGTATAATCTAATTCGTTTTTCAGTATGCTGTAGATAAGCCCCTGATGGCTGTGGCTGCAGCTTACAGTCGAAAAATGGGGTGACAGATTCTCTTTAAATATGAGTGTCTGAGCAAAGGGTCTGAATACTTATGACCATGTGATATTTCAGTTTTACTTTTTTAAAAATCTGCAAACATTTCTACATTTCTGGTTTTTTTTTCAGTCAAGATGGGGTGCAGTGTACATTAATGAGAAAGAAAATTAACTTTTTTGCATTTACCAAATGGCTGCAATGAAAGAGTGAAAAATGTAAAGGGGTCTGAATACTTTCCGAACCCACTATGTACTCCAGAGCTGCACTCACTATTCTGCTGGTGGAGTCACTGTGTACATACGTTGCTTATCCTGTATCGGTGTCTTCACTGGACTTTCTGTGGAAATCTGCATTTTGGGTTGGATCATCTTTATATAACATACTGTACAGTTATGTGATAGAGGAAAGCAACTATCTCCCCTCCCCCCTTATATTAAAGCAACTTCTCAGCTAGCTTTTAGATAGGTGTTAACCAACAAGCTTGATAGAAAAGCATGGATCCACACTGCCGCATTGTGAGAGCCCCTATCCAATACATGGACAGTGACTGTAAGGGTGTGTTTCCATGGTCAGTAAACTCCGCGTGTTTGACGCTGTGTACTGGCACAGTGTCAAACACGCAGCGTCCAGATGTTACAGCATAGTGGAGGGGATTTCAAGAAATCCCGTCTCCACTATGCGGAAAAACACGCAGGCGGCAGACCTGCGTTAACGGACATGCGGCGCGTCTTTTCAGATCGCAGCATGTCCTTTTCCCTTGCGGCGACGGAGGCCTGTGTATCGCTGCGGTGATTCCGGATGTGGACTTTCCGCTCCGTCAAAACCGCCTGCCATCCTGAACGTGGAGCCATACCCTAAGGCCACGTGCACACGTTTGAGTTTTTGGTCAGTATTTTACATGAGCTCTGTTCACCTCCTGATTCATAAGAACAGATGCCATTGATGTACAGTACAGACCAAAAGTTTGGACACACCTTCTCATTCAAAGATTTTTCTGTATTTTCATGACTGTGAAAATTGTAGAATCACACTGAAGGCATCAAAACTATGAATTAACACATGTGGAATGATACATTACACTTTACAAAAAAGTGTGAAACAACTGAGAATATGTCTTATATTCTAGGTTCTTCAAAGTAGCCACCTTTTGCTTTGATGACTGCTTTGCACGCAGAAAAGGTGAACGGATGGACTCTACATGCCTGGTTCCCACCATGAAGCATGGAGGAGGTGGTGTGATGTGTGGGGGTGCTTTGCTGGTGACACTGTTGGGGATTTATTCAAAATTGAAGCGTGAGCGGTCCAGCTCACCCCAAACCATCTCGATTGGGTTCAGGTCTGGTGACTGAGGAGGCCAGGTCATCGGGTGTAGCACCCCAACACTCTCCTTCTTGGTCAAATAGCCCTTACACAGCCTGGAGGTGTGTTTGGGGTCATTGTCCTGTTGAAAAATAAATGATGGTCCAACTAAACGCAAACCGGATGGAATAGCATGCTGCTGCAAGATGCTGTGGTAGCCATGCTGGTTCAGTATGCCTTCAATTCTGAAAAAATCCCCAACAGTGTCACCAGCAAAGCACCCCACATCATCACACCACCTCCTCCATGCTTCACGGTGGGAACCAGGCATGTAGAGTCCATCCGTTCACCTTTTCTGCGTGCAAAGCAGTAATCAAAGCAAAAGGTGGCTACTTGAAGAACCTAGAATATGAGACATATTTCAGTTGTTTCACACTTTTAAAGTGTAATGTATAATCCACATGTTTAATTCATACTTTTGATGCCTTCAGTGTGAATGTACAATTTTCATAGTCATGAAGATACAGAAAAATCTTTGAATGAGAAGGTGTGTCCAAAGTTTTGGTCTGTACTGTATGTTGGGGTATATCAGTTTATTTTAGGGGCTTCATGCAGAGAAGCAGTCTGACGGACTCTTAAGCAATATGAATTTAGACTTCCATTCCCATTGGCTCTATAGTTAGTAGATGTGAAATCTGTAGTCTTTGCCAGCTATGTTTTACTTTCCTTTTACTTTTTTTTTTTTTTGCCTTACCCTTGTGAAAAATAAGTGGGAATTAGATCTCGTGCCCAAGCCCTGTCCTGAGAAGTGTGGGGAAAAATCTGAAACCTTCTACAAGCTGCTGTTGACAGATCTGTCATTATGCATCTATAAGCGCACAATGGTGACCTTTTGTGAATTGGCCGTGCACCTTAACTCTTAAACGGCTAATCTTTTGTTAACTCATCGTCATATTCCTTTTTATTTTTCCATCGGCGTAGACAAGTTAGGGCTATTTTTTTTTTTTGCTGAATCTGTTAAATTATTCAGTGGCACCATTTCAGGATACATAAAACTTATTGGGTAATTTTTATTAAGACGTTTTTATCATGATCTCAAATGAGTAAAATTGCAAATTGCTTGTATAAACAAAGAACTTTGACATTTACATGTTATTAAAAAGTCTTCCGAATGGAGCATTTTTTAATTTTATTTTTTACATTTCATTACCTTGATTACCGGCCACTGCTGCAGTCTGTGCAGTGCTTACAAGCTTTTTTCTATTAGAACTTGTAAGCACTGATCTGAAGCAGGCCAGTTGGTTGGAGTTCACTGTTCGCTCTCGGCTAACGTTCATTTCATTGCTCTGCTCCTATACTGCCGAGGCAAAGCTCCTCGTATAACAGCATCAGAGTCAGAAGGGCACTGCCGCCAGCAAGCTGGAAGGCATAGGGTTGCGAGCTCCTGTTCAATTCGATGTGCAAAAACAAAACTCTCTCTGTCTCTCCTACAAAGAATGGCGAGGTCTGTAATTTTTATCTTAGTTACACTTCAACTGTGACACAGTATCAAAAAATAAAAACAGAAAATCACAGTTTGATTTTTAAATAAATTGCATTTTATTGCAGGAAATAAGTATTTGATCAACACCAACCCGCAAGAATTTTGGCTCTCACAGACCGGTTAGTTTTTCTTTAACCCCTTACTGCCATCGGACGTACTATCCCGTCCATGGTACCTGGGCCCGTATGACCATGGACGGGATAGTACATCTCGTGCGATCGGACGCGCTCCCGGGCCGATCGCGCCCAGGTGTCAGCTGATTATCACAGCTGACACCCATGACTGTGTGTCAGGAGCGGTCACGGACCGCTCCCGGCACATTAACCCCTTGCACACCGCGATCAAACATGATCGCGGTGTACTGGGGGCACAGGGGAGGATCGCGCAGGGTGGGGGCTCCCTGCGCGCCCCCCCTGATCGCGCTGTTCTGAGGGCTTCCTCCCTCCCAGGACCCGGATCCAAGATGGCGCCGGGGTCCTGGAGGGAGGCGGCTACCTCAGTGCCTGCCTAGAGCAGGCACTGAGAAGCCTTTCACTGCCTGAGCGATCGCTGGTGTGACAGAGTGCTGTGCACACTGTCACACCAGCGATCTGATAAAATACTGTGATGTCCCACCCTGGACAAAGTAAAAAAGTTAAAAATATAAAAATAAACATGTTTTAAAAAAAAATCCAAAATAAATAAAAAAAATATATATATATTCCCCAATAAATTCACTTCTTCCTGTAAATAAAAAAAACAAAGCAATAAAAGTACACATATTTGGTATCGCCGCGTCCGTAACGACCCCCCCTATAAAATTGTCCCACTAGTTAACCCCTTCAGTGAACCCCTTAAAAAAAAAAAAAACGAAGCAAAAAATCAATGCTTTATCATCATACCGCCGAACAAAAAGTGGAATAACACGCGATCAAAAAGACCGATATAAAAAACATGGTACTGCTGAAAACGTCATCTTGTCCCGCAAAAAACGAGCCGTCATACAGCATCATCAGCGAAAAAATAAAAAAGTTATAGCTCGCAGAATAAAGCGATGCAAAAATAATTATTTTTTATATAAAATTGTTTTTATTCTATAAAAGCGCCAAAACATGAAAAAATGATATAAATGAGGTATCGCCATAATCGTACTGACACGAAGAATAAAACTGCTTTATCAATTTTACCACACGCGGAACGGTATAAACGCCTCCCCCAAAAGAAATTCATGAATTGCTGATTTTTGTTCATTCTAACCTCCCAAAAATCGAAATAAAAAGCGATCAAAAAACGTCACGTGCTCAAAAATGGTACCAATAAAAACGTCAACTCGTCCCGCAAAAAATAAGACCTCACATGACTCTGTGGGCCAAAATATGCAAAAATTATAGCTCTCAAAATGTGATGATGCAAAAACTATTTTTGCAATAAAAAGCGTCTTTTAGCATGACAGCTGCCAATCATAAAAACCCACTATAAATAGTAAACCAAACCCCCCTTTATCACCCCCTTAGTAAGGGAAAAATAATAAAATTAAAAAAAAGTATTTATTTCCATTTTCCCATTAGGGTTAGGGTTGCGGCTAAAGTTAGGGTTAGGGTTGGCGCTAAAGTTAGGAAGTTAGGGTTGGGATTAGGGTGTGTTAGGGTTAGGTTTGTGGTTAGGGTTGGGACTAGGGTTAGGGGTGTGTTGGGTTAGGGTTGGAGTTAGAATTGGGGGGTTTCCGCTGTTTAGGCACATCAGGGGCTCTCCAAATGTGACATGGCGTCTGATCTCAATTCCAGCCAATTCTGCGTTGAAAAAGTCAAACGGTGCTCCTTCACTTCTCAGCTCTGCCATGCGTCCAAACAGTAGTTTATCCCCACATATGGGGTATCAGCGTACTCTGGACCCCAAGAGTTATTGTGCAATTTGTCCTATTTCTTCTGCTACCCTTGGGAAAATAAAAAACTGGGGGCGAAAATATAATTTTTGTACAAAAAAAAATATTTTTTTTTTTTTAACGGCTGTACATTATAAACTTCTGTGAAGCACTTGGGGCTTCATAGCGCTCACCACACATCTAGATAAGTTCTTGTGGGGTCTATTTTCCAAAATGGGGTCACTTGTTGGGGATTTCCACTGTTTAGGGCATCAGGGGCTCTCCAAATGCGACATGACGCCCCCAGACCATTCCATCAAAGTCTGCAATCCAAAACGTCACTACTTCCCTTCCGAGCCCCAACGTGTACCCATACAGTAGTTTTCTCCCACATATTGGATATCAGCGTACTCAGGACAAATTGGACAACAACTTTTGGGTCCAATTTCTCCTGTTACCCTTGTAAAAATAAAATATTGGGGCAAAAAAATCATTTTTGCAAAAAAAAAAAGATTTTTTATTTTTACGGCTGTGCGTTATAAACTTCTGTGAAGCACTTCGGGGTTCAAAGTGCTCACCACACATCTAGACAAGTTCCTTGTGGGTCTATTTCCAAAATGGGGTCACTTGTGGGGGGTTTCCACTGTTAGGTGCATCAGGGGCTCTCCAAATGGACATGACGCCCCCAGACCATTCCATCAAAGTCTGCAATCCAAAACGTCACTACTTCCCTTCCGAGCCCTGACGTGCGCCCATACAGTAGTTTTCTCCTACATATTGGGTATCAGCGTATCAGGACAAATTGGACAACAACTTTTGGGTTCCAATTTCTTCTGTTACCCTTGTGAAAATAAAATATTGGGGGCGAAAAAATCATTTTTGTAAAAAAAAAAAAGGATTTTTTATTTTACGGCTGTACATTATAAACTTTAGTGAAACACCTGGGGGTTAAAAGTTCTCACCACACATCTAGATAAGTTCCTTGAGGGGTCTAGTTTCCAAAATGGTGTCATTTATGGGGGTTTCCACTGTTTAGGCAGATCGAGCTCTCCAAACACGACATGGCGTCCAGCCAATTCTGCGTTGAAAAAGTCAGACGGCGCTCCTTCCCTTCTAAACTCTGCCATGCACCCAAACAGTGGTTTACCCCCACATATGGGGTATCAGCGCACTCAGGACAAATTGCACAATAACTTTTGGAGTCTTGTTACCCTTGGAAAAATAAAAATTGGGGTGAAAAGATCATTTTTGTGGAAAAAATATGATTTTTAAATTTTACGGCTCTACGTTATAAACTTGTGTGAAGCACTTGGGGGTTCAAATTGCTCACCAAAGATCTAGAAAAGTTCCTTAGGGGGTCTAGTTTCCAAAATGGGGTCATTTGTGGGGGGTTTCCACTGTTTAGGCACATCAGGGGCTCTCCAAATGCAACATGGCATCCAATCTCAATTCCAGCCAATTTTGGTTGGAAAAAGTCAAATGGTGCTCCTTCCATTCCGAGCTCTGCCGTGCCCCAAACAGTGGTTCCCACCCACATATGGGGTATCAGCGTACTCAGGACAAATTGGACAACAACTTATGTGGTCCAATTTCTCTGTTACCCTTGGGAAAATAAAAAATTAGTGACTAAAATATAATTTTTGTGGGAAAAAAATAGGATTTTTTATTTTCATGCCCGGGCATTATAAACTTGTGTGAAGCACTTGGGGGTTCAAAGTGCTCACCAAAGATCTAGATAAGTTCCTTAGGGGGTATAGTTTCCAAAATGGGGTCACTTGGGGGGGGTTTCCACTGTTTAGGCTCATCTGGGGCACTGCAAAGGGAACATGACCCCCATCAACGTCTGCATTCCAAAACGTTACTACTTCCTTTCCAAGCCCTGCCGTGCACCCAAACAATTTCCCCCCCCCCACATATGGGGTATCAGCGTACTCAGGACAAATTGGACAACAACTTTTGGGGTCCAATTTCCTTGGGAAAATTCAAAAATTTGGGACTAAAAAATCATTTTTGTGGAAAATTGTTTTTTTTTTTTTCACACCCAGGCATTATAAGCTTTTGTGAAACACTTGGGGGTTCAAAGTGCTCACAACAGATCTAGATAAGTATCTTAGGGGGTCTAGTTTCCAAAATGGTGTCACTTGTGGGGGTTTCCACTGTTTAGGTGCATCAGGGGCTCTCCAAACACGACATGGCGTCCAATCTCAATTCCAGCCAATTTTAGTTTGAAAAAGTCAAACGGCGCTCCTTCCCTTAGAGCTCTGCCGTGTGCCCAAACAGTGGTTTTCCCCCACATATTGGGTATTGGCGTACTCAGGAGAAATTGCATAACAACCTTATCTGTCCATTTTCTCCTTTTACCCTTGTGAAAATAAAAAAAAAGTTTGTAAAAGATAATTTTTGTGGCTAAAAAGTTAAATATTCATTTTTTCCTTCCACGTTGCTTTAGTTCCTGTGAAGCACCTGAAGGGTTAATAATCTTCTTGAATGTGGTTTTGAGTACCTTGAGGGGTGCAGTTTTTAGAATGGTGTCACTTTTGGGTATTTTCTGCCATATAGACCCCTCAAAGTGACTTCAAATGAGAGGTGGTCCCTAAAAAAATGGCTTTGTAAATTTTGTTGTAAAAATGAGAAATCGCTGGTCAACTTTTAACCCTTATAACTTCCTAACAAAAAAAAATTTTGGTTCCAAAATTGTGCTGATGTAAAGTAGACATGTGGGAAATGTTATTTCTTAACTATTTTGTGTGATATATTTCTCTGTTTTAAGGGAATAAAAATTCAAAGTTTGAAAATTGCAAAATTTTAAAAATTTTCGCCATATTTGCGTTTTTTTCAAAAATAAACGCAAGTTATATCGAAGAAATTTTACTTCTAACGTGAAGTACAATATGTCACGAGAAAACATCTCAGAATCGCGAAGATCCGTTGAAGGTTCCAGAGTTATAACCTCATAAAGAGACAGTGGTCAGAATTGTAAAAATTGGCCCGGTCATTAACGTGCAAACCACCCTTGGGGGTGAAGGGGTTAAGTAGCCCTCCTACTCTGCACTCATTACCTGTATTAATTGCATCCATTTGAGTGTGTGAACAGGTTCTTTTATACAAATAACAAGTTTAATCAATCACACTACAATCTCTCCACCATGGCCAAGACCAAAGAGCTGTGTGAGGGACAAAATTGTAGACCTGCACAAGGCTGGGATGGGCTACAGGACAGTAGGCTAGCAGTTTGGTGAGAAGGCAACAAAGTTGGCACAATTATTAAAAAATAGAAGAAGCAAAAGATGACTGTCAATCTTCCTCGGTCTGGGGCTCCATGCAAGATCTCGCCTCGTGGAGTAAGACTGATTTTGAGAATGGTCAGGAATCAGCCTACAACTACATGGGAGGACCTGGTCAATGACCTGAAGAGAGCTGGGTCCACAATCTCAAATATTACCGTTAGTAAAACACTACGTCGTCATGGATTAAAATCCTGCAGGGCATGAAAGGTCCCCCTTCTCACGCCAGCACATGTCCAGACCAGTTTAAAGTTTGCCATTGACCATCTGGATGATCCAGAGGAGGTGTGGGAGAAGGTCATGTGGTCAGATGAGACCAATATAGAACTTTTTGGTATCCACCCCACTCGCTATGTTTGGATGAAGAAGAAGGATAAGTACAACTCCAAGAACATTGTCCAAACCATGAAGCATGGTGGGGGAAACATCTAACTTTTGGGGGTGCTTTTCTGCAAAGGGGACAAGATGACTATTGAAGGGAGGATGGATGGGGTCATGTAATGAGAGATTTTGGCCAACAACCTCCTTTCTCAGTAAGAGCACTGAAGGTCGGTTGTAGCTGGGTCTTCCAGCATGACAATGACGCGAAACACACGGCCAGGGCAACTAAGGAACAGCTCCGTAAGAAGCATTTCAAGGTCCTGGAGTGCCCTAGCCAGTCTCCAGACCTGAACCCAATAGAAAATCTTTGGAGGTAGCTGAAGCTCAATCTTGCCCAGTGACAGGCCAGAAACCTGAAAGATCTGGGGCTTGCAAACAAAGGTTTCTGTACCAAATATTAAGTTCTGTTTTTTTATTGTATCAAATATGTAATTCATGCAATAAAATGCAATTTAATTATGTAAAAATCCTACAATGTGATTTTCTGGTTTTTATAATTAGATTTTGTCTCAGTCTAGTTTCACACTAGCGTTTCACTGACCTGCGTCGGTCGGCGCACGGCCGCCGCCAAGCTCCGCCCCCGGCTGCGCCTCTTCCCAGCCGCTCCGCCTTTGGGCGCAAGACGCTGCATGCGACCTGCGTACCCTATCTTTAGCATTGGGTACGCAGGCCGTGTGCAGGTATGCGTTTGCCGTCGCATGCGGAGCTTAGCGGCGTCCGTGCGCAGACCGACTCAGGTCAGTGAAACGCTATTGTGAAACTAGCCTTACAGGTGAAGTGTACCTATGATAAAATTACAGACCTCTCCATTCTTTGTAGGTTGGCTCTGTGGGTTAAAATAATGTGACTGCTTAATATATTGTCTTTACAGACCCTTATATCCAAAATGAAGCATTTTTGTCAGGGGAACTTTTTTTTTTTAACCCCTTAACGACGAGCAGTTTCTTAGCAGCGGGCTCAGGATCTGAACCTGCAACATTCCCATCAGATGTTGGCTTGTGTTATTCCACCAGTAACTGCCTCTAACTGCGAATGGACCAGATCTACTTCCACTGCTTTTAACCTGTTAAATGCCGCTGTCATTATCTCAGCGGCATTTGGAGCGCACGGCCTGGAGCGTGCCGTTACATGCGCCCGTCTGCTACCTCGTGATGCGATTGTGGGGTGCTGATGGTTTGACATGCCAGACCCACTCTTACCCTTTATGGTCTTGACAGTACTTCTATGAAAAGTGATGTTTTACTTTGTATTGCAGTATATTGAATAGTCAATCGAATGATCACAGGTTCAAGTCCCCTAAGGAGACTAAAACACAAAAGTAAAAAAAAATTACTCCACCACCTCTTTCTTCGCCTCCCACCATTAAAAATAAAGATATTAAAAAAAAAACATAATTGATATTGCCATGTCTGTAAAAGTTAAATCTATCAAGATATAAAATTAAGGTGATCTGTAAAAAACTAAAGAAGAAAAAAGATCAAAATGGCAGAATTACGGATTTCTGTCGCTACCACTTCTCAAAAAAAAAAATGCATTAAAAAGCAGTCAAAACGTATCTACACCAAAATGGCATCAATAAAAACTTCAGCTTGCCACACAAAAAAAAAACGCATCACATGGTTCCAGCAACCAAAAAATGAAAACATTTCTGGTTTCGGGAAAAAGTGACAAAAGAAAAAAAAATGTATTTTCTGAATTTTAAAAAATGTATACTAGTTTGGTATCACAGTAATCATGCTGCCAGATTATTTTTACTGAACAATGACCGCCATGAAAATAAAACCCAAAAAACAATTGCGGTAATGCGGTTTTGTTCCCGCAGTTCCACTGTACTTGGAATTTTTTTTTCAGTTTTCCAATACGTTGCATGGTAAAATGAATGGTGTCTGCAAAAGTACTCGCTCTGCAAAAAAACAAACCCTCATACAGCTATTTCGGTGGAAAAATAGAAGTTTTAGCTCTTGGAAAAAGGGGAGGAAAAAACAAAACGCAAAAGTGAAAAATTGCCCGGTCCTTAATAGGTTAAAGCATTTTTTTCCCCCCTTTTCTCATTTCCGGAGATGCTCTGGTCCTCCACCCTGTGTCCGCAGTACTGACAGGTCAGCTCACATGGCATTTTCTGAGTTTACACTTATGATCCTCATAGAGACTTACATTGAGAAAGCAGCTGATGAGGCGATGTTTGAGCTGGGAAGTCAAAGCTGTGGTCACCTGGTGCACGAGAGGACCGGTACAGCGCTGGAGATGCAGGATGGGTCAGTATTTCAGTGCATGCACTGTGCACACGTTACCTATGAATGGGCCGTGACCACGCATGTGCACTACCTCTCCATTCATGCAGGGACTTTCGGACCCCCTTTCTTGCGATCGATAAGGGTCCCAGGTGTCGCACCTCCAGTGATCGTACATTTATCACCTGTCATGTAGAATGGTAATCATTCATACATATGTTTTGCTAAAAATTGTTATCTTTGCGTTATCAGTTTATAGGCTAGGTGTTTGGTAACCAGTATGGCCAGAGGGGAAGGCACTGTACCAGATTGCTGAAAGACCCCTCTGCCAGGGAGGCTTCTTTGCTTGCAGCACTGGGATTGTGGGTCCAAATCTGAACAAGAACAAAATATACTGATAGGTTACCAGTAGTGATGAGCGAGTGTGCTCGTTACTCGAGATTTCCGAGCATGCTCGGGTGGTCTCCGAGTATTTGGAAGTGGTCGGAGATTTAGTTTCTGTCGCCGCAGCTGCATGATTTGCGGCTCCCAGACAGCCTGAATAGATGTGGGGTTTCCCTAACAATCAGGCAATGCCCCCATGTATTCAGGCTGTCTGGCAGCCGCAAATCATGGAGCTACGGCGACACAAACTAAATACTCGGAGACCACCCGAGCATGCTCGCTCATCACTAGTTACCAGGCTTCCTGGGAAATAGACATTAGTGTGTTTAAAGCGGCCCACAATCTGTAGATATGCTGATGCTTTATAAATGATGGGCAAAGCCTGGTCAGGATGCCATTCTGGACTCCAGGTAAGATGGGTGACCAGTTCTGTGAACCGTCAGTTGTTACTCTGCTTCTAACCAAGATTTGGGGGAATCTCTCTGCTCGTTCTGCATGGAAAATCAAAGATTTCTGTCTCTACCCAAGAATCAATAGTGTCGGTGATTGCCATTAATCAGCACTGATGATCTGTGTTCTGTCTTTCTCTTGTTCCCCTGCCTGAACCCACTGAATGCCCATCCAGGAGCTTGATGAGGTACAGTCTCCCCCACCTAATCCGAATTCTATTTTGGGGGGTTTCATTTTTCCATTATAATTCATATTCTATCTGATCTCCCAGGGTTTGTTCCTAATCTGTAACCATGGAAACACATAGTTTTGCCTAAGACTTGTATACACAAAAATGGTAGATTTTTAATCCAACTATTCACAGATTTGCATCATTTTTTTTTTTTATGAAATTCATTGTAGCAGATCCAGTTGGTTTGTAATTATCTATAGTTAGACTTCCATTGCTATTGTGGCTTCCATTTTTACAGGGTTAAGGTTGCGCTGAGTAGTCGGGGTCCATCAGATCTACATGTATGTTAGGGCAGGCAGTATGGACGTGACATGCATCAAGCTTCTTGTGTTGCCGTGCATTACTCCCCATGCTTGACCATGTCCTTTTGTCTTATTAGTTGGCAGATGATCGTATGGCCTTGGTGTCAGACATCAGTCTGGACCCAGAAGCTGCCATCGGAGTCACCAGACGACTGTCTCCAAAATGGGTGGATGGCGTGCAAGAAGTAAGATACAAACGATCACATATGGTTCAAGGAGACAAGTTTAGTAAAGCTCCACAATCGTCATCACTTACCCACAATGTTCCCTAAAATAATCAGATTTCCAGCAAATATAAATCTGACTACTGATCTTCTCCAGTATAATATGTTTCAAGTTAATCCGACTGACCACCAATATGACATTGCAAGGTTGTCACTCAGCTTTCCTTGGCACCTGAGTGGTTGGGTCTGTAGCCATACCGTCAGGAACCAGAACCCAAGGAAAGGTGGGTGACTAATGGCAGTGATGAAAACTCTAGTAGGTTCCTCGAATCTGTAATTTTAAAGGGAAGCGATCATCACAAAATGACTTACAGTATAAATTTAAGGTTTTGTGTTAAATATATTTATTTCATATTACAGACTATTAAAAATAGAAATTATAAATCTTGCAGTTTCCATACTGGCCACTGGGGCTGTTTTAGACTCTAACTTCCTGTTTCAGGAAAGCCACATGTACATTAGCCACAATGAACAGTCCCTGACTATTATATTGAAGCATCTAATGAGCGTGTGCAAAGGTCATTGTGAAGAGAGGGGAGCTGTGCTATCGCCTATTGTGATTGTTGGATCCTGTGTTATCAGCGGTGTATTTCAGAGGAGTCACCTCGCAATCCTGCCACTGATGAAGCTACTGAAAACTCTTCCTGCAAGGATAGAAAGTATGAGCCGGACTCATCAAAGCTTTTACGCCAGTATTCCGGCTTAAAAAGCTTTGAAAAGTCGCATCATTTTGGCGCAACTCGAGGCTTCACTTAAATTTTGCAGCTTTTTAGATTCTCACAACCCAGCCCAGCTTAAAAAAAAAAAAAAAGTAGGCAGGACGACGGGCATGGCGACGGCGCTGGTCAGATTTATGATGAGCTGTGGCAGGGACTGGAGTAGGATTTGTGGCAAGGGGCACGCAGAGATGCATGACAACTGTCAGACGCATCTGAGTCATAAAGAGGCGTGAACATCGGTCTTGATGAATCAGGACCGATAAGCTTAAAAAATCCCCCATGGCCAGTGTGAAAATTGCAAGATTACTTTTTTCTTTTTTTTAAATAAAGATCGTGATATGAAGAAAAAAAACATTGTCAATTATTTTTTTTTTGTTTCATATCAAGTACTTGTAACACAAGTTTCCTAATGACTGCTTCCCTTTAAGATCCGAACCATTTTTTATTTTTAAAGGGGTTGTACACCCCCATTAAATGATGCCATGCAGGCTGCCTGCAGCCACCACTAGAGGGAGCAGCCTATGTGCTGTTACTGTTGTGTTCCATGTATGTCTCGTATGCAGTAAGCCCCTAACACATTCTCACACCTTGTGCTCCAGATCCAGTATGACATCACACGTACTAAACAAAAGATGAAGGAACTGGCCAGTCTACATGACAAGCACCTAAACCGACCTACGTTAGATGACAGCACAGAGGAGGAGCACGCCATTGAAATCACCACCCAGGAGATCACACAGGTACAGGGCAGGATTATCACACACTGGCATATACCCTTCTGTCGTCCTGTCCTTACCGGGCACGTTGTCTTGTAGATGTTCCACCGGTGTCAGAGGGCAGTGCAGGCCTTACAGAGCCGAGCGAGGAACTGCACAGAGCAGGAGGAGCGCGTGTTACGTAATGTGGTCTCCTCACTGGCACAGTCTCTCCAGGACCTCTCCACAAACTTCAGACATGCCCAGTCTGATTATCTCAAAAGTAAGAGCTGCTAAGGGGATCTGAGCCTCATATACAGTCAGAGCATTAGGGTGCAGTCAGACAGCCATATAAATCGGACTAGATATGGGACCACAATGCAGGGAATGGCCAGCCTGTCTCCCGACCCGAGTGTTCCAACTTCATAGGAATATAGGAAGCTGTCACGCTTGAGTTGAGTGACCCGCCAGCCAGTCCATTCATTTTGGTCCGATTTGTATAGTCATCTGCCTGCGCCTTAAGTGATTCCAGATTAACCTCTCTTTGCCCTGCAGGAATAAAGAATCGAGAAGAAAGATCAAAGCATTTCTTTGACACCTCTGTTCCCCTAATGGACGATGGAGAGGACAATACGTTATATGATAGGGTAAGAGCCATCTTGAGTCATATTCAGAATTCTTTTTGAGGTATTTAAAGGGAATCTGTCACTTGGTTTCACTGTACTAACTATAGATATTAAATACAGGTGCTTCTCATAAAATTAGAATATCATCAAAAAGATAATTTATTTCAGTTCTTCGATACAAAAAGTGAACTTCATATATTATATAGTGTCATTACAAACAGAGTGATCTATTTCACGTGTTTATTTCTGTTAATGTTGATGATTATGGCTTACAGCCAATGAAAACCCAAAAGTCATTATCTCAGTAAATTAGAATAAGTAACAAAAAACACCTGCAAAGACTTCCTAAGCGTTTAAAAAGGTCCCTTAGTCTGTTTCAGTAGCCCCACAATCATGGGGAAGACTGCTGACTTGACAGATGTCCAGAAGGCAGTAATTTACAAGGTCATCCACAAGGAGGGTAAGCCACAAAAGGTCATTGCTAAAGAAGCTGGCTGTTCGTAGAGTGCTGTATCCAAGCATATTAATGGAAAGTTGAGTAGAAGGAAAAAGCTGAAGGCTGCTATCAAAACAACCTGGGCTTCCATAACACCTCAGCAGTGCCACAGGCTGATCGCCTCCATGCCACGCCACATTGATGCAATAATTGATGGAAAAGGAGCCCCGACCAAGTATTGAGTGCATTTACTGAACATACGCCAACATTTCGGATTTTAAAATCATTTTTCCAACTGGTGTTATACAGTATTCTAGTTTACTGAAATAATGACTTTTGGGTTTTCTTTCGCTGTGAGCCATAATCATCAACATTAACAGAAATAAACCCGTGAAATAGATCACTCTGTTGTAATGACTATATAATGAGTTTCACTTTTTGTATTGAAGAACTGAAAAAAATTACCGTATATACTCGCATATAAGCAAAGATTTTCAGCCCATTTTTTAAGGCTGAAAGTCCCCCTCTCGGCTTATACGGGAGTCATATACCGAGGGGTCGGCGGGGGAGGGGTAGCGGGGTTGTCAGATCATACTTACCTACCCCCCTGTCGGCGCGGTCTCTGCAGCCCCCCTGCTTCTCCCAGTATCTCAGGCTCCTTCCTGCAGCGGTCACGTGGTACCGCTCATTAAAGTCGTGAAGATGCACATATTCATGACTTTAATGAGCGGTACCACGTGACCGCTGTAGGAAGGAAGAGCTGCCAGACACTGCGGGAGAAGCAGGGGGGCTGCAGAGACTCTCCAGGAGGGGGTAAGTATATGCGATATTCACCTGTCCCCGTCCACCGCTGCGCGCCACTCTGATCTCCTCGTCCTCTGACTGTGATGTTCAGGCAGAGGGCGCGATGACGTAGTTAGTGCGCGCCGCGCCCTCTGCCTGAGCGCACACTGACAGAGGACCCGGAAGACAGAGCAGCAGTGACACCGGCACATGTCCCCCATAGCGCGCCGGCGTCCCTGCCTGCTCAGAACACCGGCACCTGGCCCCTAACGACGAGAGGTGAGTGTCATTTTTTTTTTCTTTTGCAGCGGCAGCATATGGGACCTATACTATGGGGCATAATCTATGGAGCATATGGGGCATAATCTATGGAGCATTTTATGGGGGCATAATCTAGGGAGCATCATATGGGGGCATAATCTATGGAGCATCATATGGGGGCATAATCTATGGAGCATCTTATGGGGGCATAATCTATGGAGCATCATATGGGGCATATTGTTCTATGGAGCAGCATATGGGGCATATTATTCTATGGAGCATCTTATGGGGCCATTATTAACCTTTATGGAGCATTATATGGGGAGTATTTTGTATGGAGCATCTTATGGGGCCCATCATTAACAGTGTGGAGAATTATATGGGGCTCCTGATTCAATGTGGATATTCAAAAACATTTAACCTACTGATGTCTCAATTAATTTTACTTTTATTGGTATATATTTTTATTTTTGTATTTTACCAGTAGCTGCTGCATTTTCCACCCTAGGCTTATACGCGAGTCAATAAGTTTTCCCATGTTTTTTGTGGCAAAATTAGTTGGGTCGGCTTATACACAGGTCGGCTTATACATGAGTATATACGGTAACTTTTTGATGATATTCTAATTTTGTAAGAAGCACCTGTAGATCTTAGACCCCATAAGGCTAGTGTGCTTAGTTTGAAAATCCTTTTTGACCGTTTTCCAGCCAGATATTAGCATAGGTCTGGAATCATAAAATATTAATTTTAAGATCAGGATTCCACAGTCATTTTGACATGTTCAAGTAAGTACACCAGACCTATCAGGCCTATGTAAGAATGTATACAGCTAGAGACAGATCCATTTTAACCCTGGATATATAATTCTACAATATTTTTTTTTCACCCCACAAGGACCAGGGTTTTCATTTTTAAGTAACCAGACACCATTTAGCAATTGTCCACGCACGGCCATTTAACTTTTTATGTTTTTTACATGTTGTCCTACAAGATATTTTTAATTTTTTTACACTTTTTTGTCTGTCTTATCCCAGATATCTCTCTTTTACTCTTAACACTATGGTTATTGAGAGAAAATATATATATAAAATATAATTTTTTATTTTGTTAAATACATAATTTCTCCAAAAGGTCTCGCATCATTGCTTAACTTCTTCGTTGTCACTGAGGTGTTGATTGGAAGAAGTAATCGTAGGCGAATATACAGCCCTTGTGATCCTAGGCAGAGCTGATCGCTGGAAGTGACCCTCTGCTGATGAGTGACTTGAGACGTGTCTTCTGTTTGATGCCCAGGGTTTTACAGATGACCAGCTGGTTCTAGTGCAGCAGAATACACTAATGGTGGAGGAGCGAGAACGGGAGATCCGTCAGATCGTACAGTCCATCTCTGACTTGAATGAGGTCTTCAGGGAGCTGGCGACAATGGTAGTGGAACAGGTACCAGCCGATTTTCCCTGTTTTATGATGCTCATTCACATTGACTTAAAGTTTAAAGGGGTTATGCATTACTATTTACTTTTTTTTTTCCTATGGGACTAAGAACTAACAGACAAGTAGTTAGTTACAAACTACCTGCGCTTTGTACCCGGCGCCGATGTCTGCCAGCACAAAGCTGTTACAGACCGCTCTTGCCAGCAATTCAGCAGATTCTGCTGACGTCACGTTGACAAAGCAGCGGCTTCTCATCTGGGCTGCTCTGATGGGGCATGGATGCTGACATCATGCTGACTGGCAGCTGGTTCTCTGCTACCTAACTGCAGGGAGCTGGCTGCAATCAGCATGATGTCTGCAGTCACGTCCGCCAACAGAGCAGCCGGAAGAGGAAGAACTGCTCTGCTCACATGGAGCAGCTCAAGTGCTCGAAGCTGGTGCCGGGTAGAACAGGCAGGTAGTTGCCTCTATTAGCAACTACCTGCCTGTTAGTGTTCTTTTTTAGTCCCATAGTAAAACAAAGTACCATAGTAAAACAAAGTAAATATTCCTGGATAACCCCAGTAATGAAATGGATGATTTCTCCATCGTCTCATTGGGAGACACAGACCGTGGGGTGTTATGCTGCTGCCACTAGGAGGACACTAAGTAATATACAAGCAAAAAAAGGTTAACTCCTCCTCTTCCTCCTCCTGCAGTATACACCCTCCGTCGGCTCAGACCTGAACCAGTTCTTACTTAGTGTCTGTAGGAGGCACTAGGGTCTGCTCTCAGACCCCACTTTTTTGTCTTTTATTATTTTTCTTTCTTCCACGCACGGAAGGCGACGGGTCTTAATGAAAAGTCCCGATCCCCCAAAACCAGCAACAGGCGGAAAACGTGAAGTGTCGTCTTCTCGTACCCCCTCCTGCTACGCTACCATGGGGCGACAGATCCCTTGAATGGGTCGTCTCCCCATGAGATACCTCGAATACCACTCACCACGAAATCCCTCTCCACCTCCCTATCAAAGGGACGGTCGATTGAGGAGGTACGGTGATTCGAGGAGACACAGTGAATACAGGCTGAGGCCTCTACTGAAAGCGGCTGGGCCAATGGAGGCAGACATAGATCCCTCTCCACCTCCCTATCAAAGGGACGGTCGATTGAGGAGGTACGGTGGTTCCAGGAGACATGACCGCATGGGCCGCTGGCCCCGACATCAGTGAGTACAGACTGCAGGCCTTTACTGAAAGCGGCAGACATAAATCCCTCTCTGCCTCCCTATCAAAGGGACGGTCGATTGAGGAGGTACGGTGGTTCCAGGAGACATGACCGCATGGGCCGCTGGCCCCGACATCAGTGAGTACAGGCTGCAAGCCTTTACTGAAAGCGGCAGACATAAATCCCTCTCTGCCTCCCTATCAAAGGGATGGTCGATTGAGGAGGTACGGTGGTTTAAGGAGGCGAGCTCCCTTCAGCGCGCCACAGTCTTCTCTCCTAGTGGAGCCGCCGAGAGTGTGCAGCCGCGCGGTCTAGTTGGAGCCATTGACGCGGCCTATTTGTGCCGCCGCGGCCTAGTTGTGAACCGCCTCCGGCCTAGCTGTAAAGCCGAGGCCTAGTGCAGCCACCGCCGCGGCCTAGCTGTGGGGCCGCCGCCGCGGCTAATTGTGGAGCCGCCACAGCGGCCGCCGCTGCGGCCTAGTGGTGGAGCCGGCGCCGCGGCCTAGCTGGGAAGCCGCCGCCTGCGGCCTAATTGTGGAGCCGCCGTGGTCTAGGTTCCCTGGAGGTTAGTGGCAGCAGCATAACAGAGCCGCCGCCGCTGTTTAATGAGGAGCCGCCGCTGCGGCCTAGTGCAGCCGCCGCCGCGGCCTAGCTGTGGGGCCGCCGCCGTGGCCTAATTGTGGAGCCACCACAGCGGCCGGCGCCGCGGCCTAGCTGGGAAGCCGCCGCCTGCGGCCTAATTGTGGAGCCGCTGCCGCGGCATAAATTGTGGCGCCGCCACAGCGGCCTAGCTGTGAAGCTGCCGCCGCGGCCTAGTGTGGAGCCGGCGCCGCGGCCTAATTGTGGAGCCGTCGCGGCGGCCTAATTATGGAGCCGCCACAGCGGCCGCCGCTGCGGCCTAGTGGAGCCGCCGCGGCCTAGTAGTGGAGCCGGCGCCGCAGCCTAGCTGTGAAACCGCCGCCGCGGCCTAACTATGGAGTCGCCGCCGCGGCCTAAATTGGAAGCCGCCACAGTGGCCTAGTTATGGAGCCGCCGCGGCCTAGTGTGGAGCTGCGGCCTAGTGGAGCCGCCGCCGCGGCCTATTAGGGGAGCCGGCGCCGCTGTCTATTTGTGGAGCCGCCGCCGCGGCCTAATTGTGGAGCCGCCGCCGCGGCCTAAATTGTGGAATCGCCTCAACGGCCTAGTTGTGGAGCCGCCGCATCGGCCTAGTTGTGGGCCGTGGCCTGCTTATGCCGCGGGCTCTTCTGTGTTGCGCCGCAGGCCCTTCTGCGTCGCGCCACAGGCTCTTCTGCGTCGTGCCGCAGGCTCTTCTGCGTCGCGCTGCAGGCTCTTCTGTGTCGTGCCGCAGGCTCTTCTGCGTCGCGCCGCGGGCGCTTCTGCATCGCGGGCGCTTCTGGTTGGACCATCCACTAATCCATCCATCTGGATCATCAAAGGCTCAGATGGAGGGTCAGCATCCGCTAGCTCTGGTTCCCGCTATCCCTCTTCTGGGGAATTCAGTGAACATGACTCTGAGTATGAGGCGGATGTAGCGGTTGACCCGGAGTCACCAGAATATCAAGAATCCATAGATTCTCGCATAGAAGCAGTTTATAAAATCCTGAGTGTTAATGTACAACCCGGCTCTATTTCAGTTCACGCCTGGTCGTTCTAAAGAGTTAGGCGACCTCACATATTCATCAAGAGTTTATTGATATTGTTCAAGAACAGAGGGGTCATCCAGACAAACGTTTTTCAGGTTAGAAATCACTCAAAATTCGATATCCTTTTCCAACTAGGGTATCGAAGGAGTGGACTGTTTCTCGGTAGCAGATCCACCTGCTTCCCGGTTGGCAGCAAGGGCAAGGATGGCCTGGGCGGAAGATATAATTAAATCTTCTCATGACAACCCTCTTCCCACTGAGGTAATCAATCTTGCTTATCAGATTTCTCGAGCAGGTGACTGTCGTGCATGCATTCTTAGATGCAGCCGCCTGCTCTGCACTCATGGCGGCTAATGCCATCGCCATTAGAAGAACCTTATGGCTCCGAGAGTGGCGCGCAGACTCTGCTTCAAGGAGGTCCCTGACTTCGCTACCGTGTCAAAGCGGTCGCCTCTTTGGAGAGAGACGAGATCAAATCATATCTGATACTACTGGGAGCAAAAGCAAATTTCTCCTCAGCTCAAACTCAGCCGATCTCTTTGGCCTCAAGACCAAATCCGTTTTTCGGCCTTTTCGCGGCTCTTCCAACTGGTTTTCCGCATCTACTTCGTCCCTGCAGTCCCATCCTCTGCATAGGGATAAGGGTCTTCAACCATCATTCAAATCCTCTCAAGCCTGGAGAAAAGATCATCACAGTCGGGACGTAAGGGATCCTCTTCTCGCAAATTCTCTTCGCAATGACTCTTTGCCGGGTCTTGTGGACCCAAACAGGGTAGACAGCCGCCTACTCTTGTTCCACGAGATCTGGTTGTCGGTCGTTCACGACCGGTGGGTCCGAAATCTGAAATAAAGGGCGCCTATCTCCACATTGACATTGACCTCTGGGTCATCAAAGAAAAAAAAAAAAAAAAAAAAAAGAAATTTTCTTTGGTTTGAGATCGGAGACGATCGCTTTCAGTTTTCAGCTCTGCCTTTTGGCCTCGCCACCGCCCCCAGAGTATTCACAAGAGTCATGGCGGCGGTCATGACAATCTTATACTGTCAGGGCGTGTTGGTTCCTTCCTTAGTTAGATGACCCTCTCATCAAAGGATTGTCTTTTCGGGCCTGTACAGACAACATCGACCTTTGCTGTCGACACCCTCTCACGCCTAGGCTGGCTAGTGAACCTGGATAGGTCCTCTCCCGTTCCTTCTCGGAAAATTCCCTTTTTGGGAATGATTTTGGACACTTTCCAAGGGTTGGTATAGCTCCCTCCAGAGAAGATGTCTTCCTTAAAACAGAGAATACTCCTGTTGTCTCTGGGGACGCTCTCACTCTCTTCGGTTCGCAATGCAGGTCCTAGGGAAAATGGTTGCTTCCATCAAGGCAGTACCATTTGCTCAATTCCATTTCGCCGTCAACAGGAGTTGATATTAGTATGGGACAGAAATCCAGCATCTGTAGGTCGCCGACTTCGTCTGTCTCCCAGGGTTAAGCGCTCTCTGACGTGGTGGATGAGCGCTTCCTCTTTAAATCAGGGAAAGTCCTTTCTACGGTACATTGGTCGGTAGTGACCACCGATGCCAGTCTCCTCGGCTAGGGTGCGGTGTTTTCGTCACCACTCTGTTCAAGGTCGTTGGACTCCTCAGAAGACCCATCTTCCGATCATCATTCTGGAGATCAGAGCTATCAGACTAGCTCTTATTCACTTTCTTCAACTGTTAGCCGGATGTCCCATCCAGATTCAGTCGGACAACGCCACGGCTGTGGTGTACATCAACCGTCAGGGTGGCATTCGGAGCAGATCTGCAATGCTCGAGGTGTCGCACATCCTGCAATGGGCAGAGTCAAACCTCTCTCTTTCTCATCTCTGCGGTGCACATTCCGGGAGCAGGACAATTGGGCTGCGGATTTTCTCTGACGCCAGTGCTTAGCCTCCGGAGAATGGTCCCTTCACCCGGAAGTATTTTGTCAGATTTGCCAACGCTAAGGCACTCCGGATGTGGATCTCATGGCATCAGACTAAATGCCAAGTCTCAGGCTTTCATAGCAGGTCTTGCGGTCCTCTAGCCATCAGATCGAACGCATTAGTCCTCCCTTGGAGTCACTTTCATCTCCCTTACGTTTTTTCTAACTCTTCCATTACTTCCAGGGCTCATTCGGAAGATCAAAGCAGAAGGCGTTCCTCTCATTCTTGTCATTCCAGACTGGGCGCCGCCCATGGTATGCGGAACTAATCCAGCGCTGGGCAGACGTTCCCTGGAGGTTACGGATCTTTCGGACCTTCTTTCTCAGGGTCCAATTTCCATCAGAATTCGAAGGTGCTGAATTTGCGGTTTGGACATTGAATCTGGTTTTTAGCCAGGCTTTTTCTCAGAAGGTTGTCACTATCATGATCAATACCAGGAGACCGGTTTCCATGCGATTTATCATCGTGTTTGGGAAACATTCTTTTCCTGATGTAGGAATTAAGGGTCGTTCCCCTTTTGGTCTTCTCTATCCCTTCCATCTAGAGTTTCCAAGCAGGATTGGATTCGGGGTTGGCTCTTTTCTCCCTGAAGGGGCAGGTTTTGCTCTATCCGTCCTTTTTCAGAAACGGATTGAATCTAAGTCTCAGGTTAAAACTTTTATTAAGGGGTGTTCATCTCGTTCCTCCTTACGGAGGCCCTTGGGATCTTGGGATCTTAATCTGGTCCTCAGTACCTTACAAGAACCACCTTAAAGCTTTACCTGAAGTATCTTGTCTTTTGAAAAGTTGTTTTCCTTGTTGCTATACTCCATCAGGCGGGTCTCGGAGTTGGCAGCTTTATCTTGTAAACCTCCCTTCCTCATTTTCCACCAGGACAAGGTGGTCCTTAGATCCTCTCCTTCTTTCTTACCTAAAGTCGTGTCGGCTTTTTTACATCAACGAGGAGTAGTTCTACCTTCATTGTGTCAGGCGCTAGTTCACCGCACTGAGAAAGCCCTTCACACTCTGGATTTGGGAGGGCTCTTCGAAGGTACATTTCTAGGACGGCATCCTTTCGTAAATCGGACGTCCTTTTCGTGTTTCTGGAGGGAAGCAGCAGAGTTTCCCTGCTTCTGAGGTCACGTTAGCAACATGGATCGCCTTGCAATCATGTCAAGGGTCAGCCTATCCGGCTGGAACTAAGGCAACTCATACGGACTATGGTGGCCTCTTGGGCCATTTGGCACCAGGCTTCGGCACAATAAGTGTGCAGGCTGCGACTTGGTCCAGTTGCATATTTTTATTAAAGCATTACAAGGTACATGCTCAAGTTTCTTCAGATGCGTTTCTTGGCAGACAGATTCTGCAATCAGTTGTTGGCATCTGTGAGTTTTTTCTATTAAATTATTTGAAGCGTTTATGCATTTGGCTTTCGAGGTACATCCGTTGTGATGTTTGTTCCCACCCAGGGACTGTTTAGGACATCCCCGGTCTGTGTCTCCCAATGAGACGATGGAGAAAAGTAGATTTTTTGTTTACTCACGTAAAATCCTTTTCTCCGAGACATCATTGGGAGACACAGCTCCCACCCTTTCTAGTCTGTAGCCTCGTGCTTTTTGGTTTTCCTCTTATTTGCATCTCTATTATGAGCTCCTACTGCTTTGGCACCGAACTGGTTCAGGTCTGAGCCGAGGAGGGTGTATACTGCAGGAGGAGGAAGAGGAGGAGTTAACCTTTTTTTGCTTGTATATTACTTAGTGTCCTCCTGTGGCAGCAGCATAACACCCCACGGTTTTGTGTCTCCCAAGAGTTTCTCGGAAAAAAGGATTTTACGGTGAGTACACAAAAAACTACTTTTTCTCCAAAATGTTTGTGACTACTTTGAATGGTGGACGTGACATTGCCATTTTCCCTTTTTTTTCTAAGCTTGTTCTTGTTTTGTTATAGGGCACAGTTTTGACAGAATTTTATACAATGTTGGCAAAACCTGTGTTAAAACGAGGAGGGGTTAAAAAATTTGCAGAAGGTGAGTGCCTCTCCAGTGGT
>JARQOD010000003.1:120530496-120566247 GCA_033576555.1 Oophaga sylvatica | reverse complement strand
TACACTAATGGTGGAGGAGCGAGAACGGGAGATCCGTCAGATCGTACAGTCCATCTCTGACTTGAATGAGGTCTTCAGGGAGCTGGCGACAATGGTAGTGGAACAGGTACCAGCCGATTTTCCCTGTTTTATGATGCTCATTCACATTGACTTAAAGTTTAAAGGGGTTATGCATTACTATTTACTTTTTTTTTTCCTATGGGACTAAGAACTAACAGACAAGTAGTTAGTTACAAACTACCTGCGCTTTGTACCCGGCGCCGATGTCTGCCAGCACAAAGCTGTTACAGACCGCTCTTGCCAGCAATTCAGCAGATTCTGCTGACGTCACGTTGACAAAGCAGCGGCTTCTCATCTGGGCTGCTCTGATGGGGCATGGATGCTGACATCATGCTGACTGGCAGCTGGTTCTCTGCTACCTAACTGCAGGGAGCTGGCTGCAATCAGCATGATGTCTGCAGTCACGTCCGCCAACAGAGCAGCCCGGAAGAGGAAGAACTGCTCTGCTCACATGGAGCAGCTCAAGTGCTCGAAGCTGGTGCCGGGTAAGAACAGGCAGGTAGTTGCCTCTATTAGCAACTACCTGCCTGTTAGTGTTCTTTTTTAGTCCCATAGTAAAACAAAGTACCATAGTAAAACAAAGTAAATATTCCTGGATAACCCCAGTAATGAAATGGATGATTTCTCCATCGTCTCATTGGGAGACACAGACCGTGGGGTGTTATGCTGCTGCCACTAGGAGGACACTAAGTAATATACAAGCAAAAAAAGGTTAACTCCTCCTCTTCCTCCTCCTGCAGTATACACCCTCCGTCGGCTCAGACCTGAACCAGTTCTTACTTAGTGTCTGTAGGAGGCACTAGGGTCTGCTCTCAGACCCCACTTTTTTGTCTTTTATTATTTTTCTTTCTTCCACGCACGGAAGGGCGACGGGTCTTAATGAAAAGTCCCGATCTCCCAAAACCAGCAACAGGCGGAAACGTGAAGTGTCGTCTTCTCGTACCCCCTCCTGCTACGCTACCATGGGGCGACAGATCCCTTGAATGGGTCGTCTCCCCATGAGATACCTCGAATACCACTCACCACGAAATCCCTCTCCACCTCCCTATCAAAGGACGGTCGATTGAGGAGGTACGGTGATTCGAGGAGACACAGTGAATACAGGCTGAGGCCTCTACTGAAAGCGGCTGGGCCAATGGAGGCAGACATAGATCCCTCTCCACCTCCCTATCAAAGGGACGGTCGATTGAGGAGGTACGGTGGTTCCAGGAGACATGACCGCATGGGCCGCTGCCCCGACATCAGTGAGTACAGACTGCAGGCCTTTACTGAAAGCGGCAGACATAAATCCCTCTCTGCCTCCCTATCAAAGGGACGGTCGATTGAGGAGGTACGGTGGTTCCAGGAGACATGACCGCATGGGCCGCTGGCCCCGACATCAGTGAGTACAGGCTGCAAGCCTTTACTGAAAGCGGCAGACATAAATCCCTCTCTGCCTCCCTATCAAAGGGATGGTCGATTGAGGAGGTACGGTGGTTTAAGGAGGCGAGCTCCCTTCAGCGCGCCACAGTCTTCTCTCCTAGTGGAGCCGCCGAGAGTGTGCAGCCGCGCGGTCTAGTTGGAGCCATTGACGCGGCCTATTTGTGCCGCCGCGGCCTAGTTGTGAACCGCCTCCGGCCTAGCTGTAAAGCCGAGGCCTAGTGCAGCCACCGCCGCGGCCTAGCTGTGGGGCCGCCGCCGCGGCCTAATTGTGGAGCCGCCACAGCGGCCGCCGCTGCGGCCTAGTGGTGGAGCCGGCGCCGCGGCCTAGCTGGGAAGCCGCCGCCTGCGGCCTAATTGTGGAGCCGCCGTGGTCTAGGTTCCCTGGAGGTTAGTGGCAGCAGCATAACAGAGCCGCCGCCGCTGTTTAATGAGGAGCCGCCGCTGCGGCCTAGTGCAGCCGCCGCCGCGGCCTAGCTGTGGGGCCGCCGCCGTGGCCTAATTGTGGAGCCACCACAGCGGCCGGCGCCGCGGCCTAGCTGGGAAGCCGCCGCCTGCGGCCTAATTGTGGAGCCGCTGCCGCGGCATAAATTGTGGCGCCGCCACAGCGGCCTAGCTGTGAAGCTGCCGCCGCGGCCTAGTGTGGAGCCGGCGCCGCGGCCTAATTGTGGAGCCGTCGCGGCGGCCTAAATTATGGAGCCGCCACAGCGGCCGCCGCTGCGGCCTAGTGGAGCCGCCGCGGCCTAGTAGTGGAGCCGGCGCCGCAGCCTAGCTGTGAAACCGCCGCCGCGGCCTAACTATGGAGTCGCCGCCGCGGCCTAAATTGGAAGCCGCCACAGTGGCCTAGTTATGGAGCCGCCGCGGCCTAGTGTGGAGCTGCGGCCTAGTGGAGCCGCCGCCGCGGCCTATTAGGGGAGCCGGCGCCGCTGTCTATTTGTGGAGCCGCCGCCGCGGCCTAATTGTGGAGCCGCCGCCGCGGCCTAAATTGTGGAATCGCCTCAACGGCCTAGTTGTGGAGCCGCCGCATCGGCCTAGTTGTGGGCCGTGGCCTGCTTATGCCGCGGGCTCTTCTGTGTTGCGCCGCAGGCCCTTCTGCGTCGCGCCACAGGCTCTTCTGCGTCGTGCCGCAGGCTCTTCTGCGTCGCGCTGCAGGCTCTTCTGTGTCGTGCCGCAGGCTCTTCTGCGTCGCGCCGCGGGCGCTTCTGCATCGCGGGCCTTCTGGTTGGACCATCCACTAATCCATCCATCTGGATCATCAAAGGCTCAGATGGAGGGTCAGCATCCGCTAGCTCTGGTTCCCGCTATCCCTCTTCTGGGGAATTCAGTGAACATGACTCTGAGTATGAGGCGGATGTAGCGGTTGACCCGGAGTCACCAGAATATCAAGAATCCATAGATTCTCGCATAGAAGCAGTTTATAAAATCCTGAGTGTTAATGTACAACCCGGCTCTATTTCAGTTCACGCCTGGTCGTTCTAAAGAGTTAGGCGACCTCACATATTCATCAAGAGTTTATTGATATTGTTCAAGAACAGAGGGGTCATCCAGACAAACGTTTTTCAGGTTAGAAATCACTCAAAATTCGATATCCTTTTCCAACTAGGGTATCGAAGGAGTGGACTGTTTCTCCGGTAGCAGATCCACCTGCTTCCCGGTTGGCAGCAAGGGCAAGGATGGCCTGGGCGGAAGATATAATTAAATCTTCTCATGACAACCCTCTTCCCACTGAGGTAATCAATCTTGCTTATCAGATTTCTCGAGCAGGTGACTGTCGTGCATGCATTCTTAGATGCAGCCGCCTGCTCTGCACTCATGGCGGCTAATGCCATCGCCATTAGAAGAACCTTATGGCTCCGAGAGTGGCGCGCAGACTCTGCTTCAAGGAGGTCCCTGACTTCGCTACCGTGTCAAAGCGGTCGCCTCTTTGGAGAGAGACGAGATCAAATCATATCTGATACTACTGGGAGCAAAAGCAAATTTCTCCCTCAGCTCAAACTCAGCGATCTCTTGGCCTCAAGACCAAATCCGTTTTTCGGCCTTTTCGCGGCTCTTCCAACTGGTTTTCCGCATCTACTTCGTCCCTGC
Source organism: Oophaga sylvatica (assembly GCA_033576555.1). Classification (NCBI taxonomy): domain Eukaryota; kingdom Metazoa; phylum Chordata; class Amphibia; order Anura; family Dendrobatidae; genus Oophaga; species Oophaga sylvatica. The sequence goes on along the minus strand of JARQOD010000003.1, from coordinate 120,562,683 downwards.
AGTCCCATCCTCTGCATAGGGATAAGGGTCTTCAACCATCATTCAAATCCTCTCAAGCCTGGAGAAACAGATCATCACAGTCGGGACGTAAGGGATCCTCTTCTCGCAAATTCTCTTCGCAATGACTCTTTGCCGGGTCTTGTGGACCCAAACAGGGTAGACAGCCGCCTACTCTTGTTCCACGAGATCTGGTTGTCGGTCGTTCACGACCGGTGGGTCCGAAATCTGAAATAAAGGGCGCCTATCTCCACATTTACATTGACCTCTGGGTCATCAAAAAAAAAAAAAAAAAAAAAAAAAAGAAATTTTTCTTTGGTTTGAGATCGGAGACGATCGCTTTCAGTTTTCAGCTCTGCCTTTTGGCCTCGCCACCGCCCCCAGAGTATTCACAAGAGTCATGGCGGCGGTCATGACAATCTTATACTGTCAGGGCGTGTTGGTTCCTTCCTTAGTTAGATGACCCTCTCATCAAAGGATTGTCTTTTCGGGCCTGTACAGACAACATCGACCTTTGCTGTCGACACCCTCTCACGCCTAGGCTGGCTAGTGAACCTGGATAGGTCCTCTCCCGTTCCTTCTCGGAAAATTCCCTTTTGGGAATGATTTTGGACACTTTCCAAGGGTTGGTATAGCTCCCTCCAGAGAAGATGTCTTCCTTAAAACAGAGAATACTCCTGTTGTCTCTGGGACGCTCTCACTCTCTTCGGTTCGCAATGCAGGTCCTAGGGAAATGGTTGCTTCCATCAAGGCAGTACCATTTGCTCAATTCCATTTCGCCGTCAACAGGAGTTGATATTAGTATGGGACAGAAATCCAGCATCTGTAGGTCGCCGACTTCGTCTGTCTCCCAGGGTTAAGCGCTCTCTGACGTGGTGGATGAGCGCTTCCTCTTTAAATCAGGGAAAGTCCTTTCTACCGGTACATTGGTCGGTAGTGACCACCGATGCCAGTCTCCTCGGCTAGGGTGCGGTGTTTTCGTCACCACTCTGTTCAAGGTCGTTGGACTCCTCAGAAGACCCATCTTCCGATCATCATTCTGGAGATCAGAGCTATCAGACTAGCTCTTATTCACTTTCTTCAACTGTTAGCCGGATGTCCCATCCAGATTCAGTCGGACAACGCCACGGCTGTGGTGTACATCAACCGTCAGGGTGGCATTCGGAGCAGATCTGCAATGCTCGAGGTGTCGCACATCCTGCAATGGGCAGAGTCAAACCTCTCTCTTTCTCATCTCTGCGGTGCACATTCCGGGAGCAGGACAATTGGGCTGCGGATTTTCTCTGACGCCAGTGCTTAGCCTCCGGAGAATGGTCCCTTCACCCGGAAGTATTTTGTCAGATTTGCCAACGCTAAGGCACTCCGGATGTGGATCTCATGGCATCCAGACTAAATGCCAAGTCTCAGGCTTTCATAAGCAGGTCTTGCGGTCCTCTAGCCATCAGATCGAACGCATTAGTCCTCCCTTGGAGTCACTTTCATCTCCCTTACGTTTTTTTCTAACTCTTCCATTACTTCCCAGGGTCATTCGGAAGATCAAAGCAGAAGGCGTTCCTCTCATTCTTGTCATTCCAGACTGGCCGCGCCGCCCATGGTATGCGGAACTAATCCAGCAGCTGGCAGACGTTCCCTGGAGGTTACCGGATCTTTCGGACCTTCTTTCTCAGGGTCCAATTTACCATCAGAATTCGAAGGTGCTGAATTTGACGGTTTGGACATTGAATCCTGGTTTTTAGCCCAGGCTTTTTCTCAGAAGGTTGTCACTATCATGATCAATACCAGGAGACCGGTTTCCATGCGCATTTATCATCGTGTTTGGGAAACATTCTTTTCCTGATGTAGGAATAAGGGTCGTTCCCCTTTTGGTCTTCTCTATCCCTTCCATCCTAGAGTTTCTCCAAGCAGGATTGGATTCGGGGTTGGCTCTTTTCTCCCTGAAGGGGCAGGTTTCTGCTCTATCCGTCCTTTTTCAGAAACGGATTGAATCTAAGTCTCAGGTTAAAACTTTTATTCAAGGGGTGTCTCATCTCGTTCCTCCTTACAGGAGGCCCTTGGGATCTTGGGATCTTAATCTGGTCCTCAGTACCTTACAAGAACCACCCTTAAAGCCTTTACCTGAAGTATCTTTGTCTTTTGAAAAGTTGTTTTCCTTGTTGCTATAACCTCCATCAGGCGGGTCTCGGAGTTGGCAGCTTTATCTTGTAAACCTCCCTTCCTCATTTTCCACCAGGACAAGGTGGTCCTTAGATCCTCTCCTTCTTTCTTACCTAAAGTCGTGTCGGCTTTTTCACATCAACGAGGAGATAGTTCTACCTTCATTGTGTCAGGCGCTAGTTCACCGCACTGAGAAAGCCCTTCACACTCTGGATTTGGGAGGGCTCTTCGAAGGTACATTTCTAGGACGGCATCCTTTCGTAAATCGGACGTCCTTTTCGTGTTTCTGGAGGGAAGCAGACAGAGTTTCCTCTGTTCTGAGGTCACGTTAGCAACATGGATCCGCCTTGCAATCATGTCAAGGGTCAGCCTATCCCGGCTGGAACTAAGGCACACTCCATACGGACTATGGTGGCCTCTTGGGCCATTTGGCACCAGGCTTCGGCACAATAAGTGTGCAAGGCTGCGACTTGGTCCAGTCTGCATATTTTTATTAAAGCATTACAAGGTACATGCTCAAGTTTCTTCAGATGCGTTTCTTGGCAGACAGATTCTGCAATCAGTTGTTGCGCATCTGTGAGTTTTTTCTATTAAATTATTTGAAGCGTTTATGCATTTGGCTTTCGAGGCTACATCCGTTGTGATGTTTGTTCCCACCCAGGGACTGCTTTAGGACATCCCACGGTCTGTGTCTCCCAATGAGACGATGGAGAAAAGTAGATTTTTGTGTACTCACCGTAAAATCCTTTTCTCCGAGACACTCATTGGGAGACACAGCTCCCACCCTTTCTAGTCTGTAGCCTCGTGCCTTTTTGGTTTTCCTCTTATTGCATCTCTATTATGAGCTCCTACTGCTTTGGCACCGAACTGGTTCAGGTCTGAGCCGACGGAGGGTGTATACTGCAGGAGGAGGAAGAGGAGGAGTTAACCTTTTTTTGCTTGTATATTACTTAGTGTCCTCCTAGTGGCAGCAGCATAACACCCCACGGTCTGTGTCTCCCAATGAGTTTCTCGGAGAAAAGGATTTTACGGTGAGTACACAAAAATCTACTTTTTCTCCAAAATGTTTGTGACTACTTTGAATGGTGGACGTGACACTTGCCATTTCCTTTTTTCTCCTAAGCTTGTTCTTGTTTTGTTATAGGGCACAGTTCTTGACAGAATTGACTACAATGTTGAGCAATCCTGTGTTAAAACCGAGGAGGGGTTAAAACATTTGCAGAAGGTGAGTGCCTCTCCAGTGAGTAATACCACCCGTGTTACGTGTCCTCCCCATGGCTCCCCTCACAGTATTCTGACAATATACAACATATTGTTTCTTCCTTTTGCTCATTTCCCCTCTGTCTTGCTTGTTTCAATCCAAAAAGTCTGTGCAGCGCAGAAAGGCAGTGGATTGTATAGCAGAAAAACCTACCCTGTTATCCTCTGTACATACGGTGGTTGCTGCTTCTAGAGGGGTTTTCATAATTTACTGTACACTAGGGGTCTTCAGTCACTGACTGTTGCAAAAGTACAACTCCCAGCATACACAACAACTGCGGGAGCCATAACCTTTATATTTTTTCTACTAACAGCTATAGGAGGATTGTAATTTTATTGACTAAATTTTGGGATACATAGGCAAGTATTAATCCTTTTTTTTACCCTTTTTAATATCTATAGTAGCTTCTATAGTGCATTACAACACTACTGTATTGCAATATATTCTGCTAGTCAAGCAGGGTGTAGGAGGCACCTAGACGTGGCGAGACTGGGGCACCCACTTAGTTACGTTAGTCGCTATTTAGGGGTTAAACAGCCTGGGCTGGAGCTATCTCCGATCCTGGGCTTCACAGCTGGACTTTGGCTTTATAATGCTGTCGATGTACTCGTGCCATCTGCGTGCTGTAGTATGGCGGTTGACAGTCACTACATGCAATTTGCACCATTGACTGTGCAGAGCAGAAGGTGGGAGAAGCCCCCCACGTCAGTCGGTGCATTGTTTTGTACTTCTCTTTATCCCGTGTCGTCTTGTTTTGCAGGCGGAGCAGTACCAGAAGAAGAACCGCAAGATGCTCGTCATTTTAATTCTGTTTGTCCTTGTGATTGTTCTAATCGTTGTGCTCATTGGTGTAAAGTCTAACTAGGCCATATTCAGTTCCTTTCTGTTAGTTCGGACACTCCTGTGATTTCAGAGGGTTATTTTCTTTTTCCCTCGTGCCTTCCCATGTGTTCATCAAAATCATTATTTTATTTTTTTTTTCTGACGAGGGGCTGAAGTCATTTTTAACACTGAAGGAGCTGATAGGAAACCTTAATGTCTCTTTGACTTGGTTGCTGTGATTTCTGATCATTACCGGGATTTTCATACAATGGAGTATGGACCAAAGCAATCATGGCTGGCAGAAATTTTGCACAATCTGCTTGAAAAGAACACTATTGTTTGACCTGACTTCTGGAGCAGATGGAAAGAGTGCAGCCTGAGGCCTGACCTAGAGGGGGCGCTGGGTAATGGGGGTGTCTAATCTGGATTACTGTGCTGCGGACGTTTCTTTTTCATATGTAACAGTGATCTTGGGACCCTCCTTTGGTTATTGTTAGTGGAGACTCTGCACCTTGGAGGATCCTAAACATGTACAAAGATCCTACAAACTGTAAAGTGTTACATCGGACCAACTTGTCCCAATACGGACCTTTTAATTGTTCAGTTTGGCAGAAGTGCTAGTGTCATTGCTTCTCTGAATCTTGTGGTGTAGTGGTCTATGGGCCCCTTGGCATAGGTGGGACTAATACTTCTGCACCCATCCCTACTTGGCCTTCACCTGAGACTTTTGTACCTGTACCAGTTGTAGAAACTGCGACTTTCATAGTCAATAGCAAACACCAATCTGTAGGAAGACCTACCTGACAGATTCCTATTAAAGGAGTATTTTCCTTTTTTAAAGGGATCATTGGGGGGGGTTCCAACCTTCCAACCTGGATTCTGAAAAGGAAAGGGTGGCAATGCTTCTTCAGTGCTGCATGCTCTCAATAGTTTGTTCCTTGCACAGTGGTCACCCAACTGTACAGGGAGCTGCAGCCGCATCTATTCACATGAAAGGAACCCCCCCCTGTCTATGGGGGGAAAACTGCGAAGGGGGAAGCAAGTGTGGCCCATTCAGTCTAAAGGTACTGCCACACTAAACAATCCCGCTAGCGATCACGATAACGACGCATACTAATGCGATCGCTAGCGGGATTGTTTCTATATCGCTAAATGCAGTCACATTTAGCGATATAGTTAACGACGCTATCGCCGTTAGCGATCTTCTTAACGACTTTAGCGTACAAAAGTACCGCTAAATCGCTAAGAAAAGGTGCCACACAGCGATTAGATACTTACCCAGCGGAGCGCCGACGAGAAAATAGGGTCCGGAACGATTCCAGCGACGAGCGAGATCACAGCAGGAAGCTCGTCGCTGGAAGCTGCCGCACTGAACAACATCGCTAACAGGATCGCTAAATAGTGACGTTTTTTAGCGATCCCGTTAGCGATATTGTTTAGTGTGGCATACCCTTTAGGATCGGTTGGGGTCCCAGAGGTTAGAGTCGCCAAGGATCGTTCAGTGATTGCATATAGTAGGGATAATCTACCAGATTTGTGTAAGTTATGCAAATCAATTTGCAGGACCGGGTCCTGTACCATGTCAGTAATCCATGGTCACTGGACTGGAGGCCTGAGAACCGCCATTTATCTGACACCATCCGTGACTCTTCTTTTGATTAGCCAGGCTGCCATGGTGTTATCCTTGTAGCATGAACACATGTGATGTCACACCAGCCTGGCCAATGAAAAGGGGAGTCATGGATATTGTCAAGAAGGAGGTGGTTGCAAGGGCTGTGGTCCAGCGACCAGACTACTGACTTGGCCGCTGGACTTGGTCTGGTGAATCTGTTTGCACCAACTCTATCAATTTTGTATTTTATATTTTTTTGGTTCCTGTTATTACCTAGTACTGTTTACATAGGTGCAGGATTTCTTTTTCAAGGGACCGTTGTGCTACATTTGAAATAATCTGTCTCCGGATAGATTCCCTTTAAAGGGGTCTATCAGTAGGTTTCTGCTATTTAATCTGAGAACAACATAATATAGGGCAAGAGAGCCTGATTCCAGAGATGTCACTTATTAGGCTGTGTGCTGTAGTTTCAATGCAATCAGTGTTTTATTAGCAGGATTAAAAACAGATTAAAAAAAAAATATTTCATGTTAACTATAACCATTGGATCACCCAAAAATGGTGTCGAATTAAAACACACAAGCCTGAAATGTGCGCTGGAGTAAGATTTGGCACGTCTCTGTTTTGCCACTACAAGGACTGGAGTACATTACTATGATTCTGATGAATTTGTCACCCTCTTCGGCCAAGCTCTGGCAAGTTTTCAAAGAATTTCTGGAGGTGGCGTAAAAAGATAAAGTTTTGTGCAACTTTAATTAGTTTTACTCCTATTTTCTGCCGCAATCGGTGAAACCAAATTATACAATAAATTTGCAAAACTTTTCACTATCTACTGATAAAACGTTTCTGGTTTAGATTGACCAGCCTGATGACTCATTTACTGTTGGCACTAATGTGAAAATGAGGACATGCCCTGGTAGCTGTCAGCCTGGCATTGAGGACAGCCCCTTGCCCTGGCGTGGTCGCCCCTTGCCCTGGCGTGGTCGCCCGACGCTTCTGCCTGCAACTTGCATTAGATTCTAGAATTAGTCAAACTTGTGACGGTTCTGACACAGTGTAAATACCATGATATTATAAGAGTTGTATTATTTATCGTGAGCAGGACGAGCACAGACTCGGACAGTCGTCGCTTTTTTTTTTTTTTTTTTTGCATTTCACTGTCATTTTCACATCTGTGGCTGCAAATCCTAAACCAAAAAATTGTGACTCCCGTTTCTGGATCAGTTTGTGGCTTTACCCGTAAAGGTGGTGATGAGATGTCTGTATATTTGTAATTTATAAGACTATAAGTATTGAGGGGGGTAACAAGCCTATTTTATTGGGGAAAGCTGCTGTATGTTCCATGTAAGATAAGGTACAAGATGATGAAATCCTCAGTGCACAGCGGGAGTAGTGCCCTGCGGAGTGCATGTCCCTACTGTTCGTGGGATCATTCTCAGAGCCTCTTCTTTTATCATCTCGTTTATTTCTCTTATTAAACTGTTGGAGTGATTGTCTACCATGTCCGCGTGTATTTTCTCTTAATTAACGTCAGTCCATGTTGCAAAGGCAGGTGCTGCGTTGCAATTTGTGGAAATTTTCTGCATACGAGCACTTTAGAAAATTGGTGTTAATGATTGGATATTGATTAAAATTAGTAAAGTGAAGGACATTAACACAGGTCAAGTAATGGAATCTATTTCACGCCAAGTGAACAGTTTTTCTTGAAATAAATATGTTGTAATTAGGAACAATGAGCAAAGGGGTAAGGATGTGGCCACTTTGACCAAATTGTGATGTCAGGACTTTTACAAAGCAGAAGCTCATGTAGGCTGTGCCCAGTATTCAATGGTTGGTACCCACCAGCACTAAGGGCCCCGTCTCACATAGCAAGATCGCTAGCGAGATCGCTGCTGAGTCACAAGTTTTGTGACGCAACAACGATCTCAGCAGCGATCTCGCTATGTCTGACACGTACCAGCGATCAGGCCCCTGCTGTGAATCGCTGGTCGTGTCTGAAATGCCTGGACTTTTTTTTGATCGCTGGTTTCCCGCTGGCAGGCACGCATCGCTGCGTGTGACAGGCGGGAGACCAGCGATCCGCTGGTAACCAAGGTACACAGCGGGTTTCCAGGCGCGGGGCTGTGCCTGGAAACCAGATGTGTACGTTGGATACCAGCGCGCTGCTGCAGGGGAGCTTGTAACCAAGGTACACATCGGGTTTCCAGGCACCGCGCAGCGCCTGGAAACCCGATGTGTACCTTGGTTACCAGCTCCCTGCATCAGCGGGCTGGTATCCAACGTACACTGCGGGTTACTAAGCGATGTTACCCGCAGTGTCACTGTCCTGATCGCTGCCTGCTTGGCAGCTCAGCAGTGATCATGTAGCGACACACCAGCGATCCTGACAAGTTCATATCGTTATAATATAAGAAACTCCGGCACACAAAAATATTGCAAAAAGAGTCACTCTTTATTCAAAAAATAATCACACGCAGGTGAAAAAGAGGTAGTTCATCAAAGTATGTATATATATATATATATATATGTGATAAGATTCATCCAAAAACATATATCATAGGTGTATCCAGGTACATTAATATTTCATCAACGTTTCGGCATAACCCAGCCTTTGTCAAGAAGTACCTTTAACTATATATGAAAAAGAAATAAAAAGGATACATATATCAATATAGCAAATAGATATAATAGACCATTAACTAGACATGAAAAGATAACAGAAAAAGAGTTACCTAAAGAATACATCAGTATATGGTAATTCAAAGAAAAAAATATTTTTATTATTTATATAAACTTCATAAAGACAGTATCTCAGTTCACTGCTGCTGCACTTCTTCTGGGACGCGGTCCTCCGTTATAATGATTCACCATAAGGTATGATCTGCCATGCTGATCTTTCAGGGCTATCTCTTCTTTTCTTTTTTCTACCGCTACTTACTTTTTGGCAACTGTTATTGAACTTGTGCATACCGTACTATGTCCTTTTGCCACACTGGTTCATTCCTTTTATACATCTGTGACCCCTGTATGTGTATATTATTCTTTACTCCTATGGGGAGTCTATTTAACTCTATGTATATCCATTTTTCCTTTCCCCATGACAGCACCGTTAGTGAGAGATGGCTTCTGCCCCTAGGAAACAGGAAACCTGCAGCGAACATACCTCTCTCCTCCGTTTGGTTTCCTGTTTCCAGGGACCGGGAGCCTGCGGCATGCAGTACCTGGATGATGAGCGGTCCGGGGCAGGAAACAGCGGTCGGCAGCGCCTGGAAAGGGCCAGGCAGGCGCCAAGGTGCTGGGCCGACCGACGAGCTGTGGGGTGCGCTCCATCCGACTCCTGGACCTCCCGGCATCCACTCCTGGCCGGAGGCTGAGCCGGGATATGAGGGGGCGTGTGCATCACAACGCAGGCGCCGAGTGAATGCGACGACTTCCGGGTGGCGCTAGAAGTGACGTCACACGCCGGGGAGAGCGGTACCCTGAACGCTCCTAGAATGGAGTTGGTTCAGGAGCGCAATACCGCTTCCATCCCCAAATATTTAAAAAGGTGGCTGAGCACTCAGAGGGTGGCAACAGCTCCACTACCAGGATGGCTGACCCAGCAGAAGAAATGCCAGGGCCTGTCCTGGAAAACCCACCAAGACTGTGGTACTGGGGCAGGTGGGTGAGTGCCTTTGTAAGGCAAAAAAGGGGGCATTATTGTAATCAAAACCTTTTTTGTGTCACATTTTTTTTAGGCGAGGAAGTCCACATCTAAACAGAAAAATAAAGCTTCGTTTTATGTCTAAAGACCCTCCCTAAGGCATATGATAAAAGGCTTTGTCGTAAATGCATTGAAAAAACTGTTGCCCAAGAATCGGAATCTTTGTTTCAAAATATAAAAAACATGATTAGGGAAGAAGTAAAAACTTCAGTAAAGGAACAGATCAGGCAACAGGTGGGGCATACTGGGAACCCCCCTCCCACCCTTCCCCTCAGCTGCCCGCACATAGTTCGGAGATAGATTCAGGGGATGAACATGGGGAGTTGGTAGCTTCCGAGGCTCAGACTCCAAGTCCTTCGACATGAATATGGTCACCCCTATTTTATGTCGGAAGACATGGGAAGCTACTTAAATTGGTAAGATCCACCATGGGGGTCTTAACGCCCAAAGAGCACCGTTCAGTCCACGATTCCATGTTTAGTAATCTGGAGGGAAAACAGCGAAAAGTTTTTCCTTTCCATGATAACTTATTGAATTTGATAAAAAGGGAGTGGAAAAAAACGAACAAAAAAATGTCGGTTCCACAAGCTCTGAAACGGAAATATCCCTTTGAGGAGGAAGTCTGCAAGAAGTGGGAAAAGCGCCAAAGTTAGATGCAGCCATACCCAGCACCTCCAGAGGTATATCCCTTCCATGGGAGCATTAAAGGATCCCCTTGATAAAAAAGCGGACGCTTTTCTAAAATCAGGCTGGGAGGCGTCAGCATGGTCATTTAAACCAGGAGTGGCCGCCACTTGCACGGCTCGTGCCATGGTTAAGTGGTTAGAGGAATTAAGTGACCAAATTAAAAACAGATACCCAAGGGATACATTGCTGGAAGCAATCCCATCCTTACAAAAAGCGGCAGGTTTTTTAGACACGGCAGTCGATTCTGTCTGTAGCGCTGCCTGTGCCTGTGCCTTGTCCAATTCTGGGCGTAGAGCCTTGTGGCTTAAAAATTGGTCAGCCGATTTTCAGTCCAAGGTGAAACTTTGTGGGGTCCCCTGTGAAGGGCAATACCTATTTGGGAAAGCCTTAGATAACATTTTAGAAAAGGCAGCAGACAAGAAGAAACACTTCCCTCCGCCACCCTTCTTTAGGCGCCGTTAGAGTGATTTTCGGCAGTCCTTTTGAGGGTCCGGTAGAGGAAGTCGGGCCGCTCGGATGATAAATCAATGCGGGGAAACAAGCTGGAAAGACAGGAAGGATAGGGGGTTCCTCTTCAATAAACCCCCCCCCCCCAGACCAGAGCCAGAACACCAATGATGCCAGGGGTCAGTGGGGGGGGAGACTCCGGTTCTTTGCCCATCAGTGGGAAGCACTGCCATCTTCGCAGTGGATAGTCAACCTGATGTCAAAGGGCATGAGGTTAAATTTCGCCACCCTCCCTCCACAACGCATAGTAATCACTCGAGTCACCAAAACAAACCAGGCCAATTTGGAAAGAGAAGTTCAGCTTCTAATAAAAAAAAGAGGTTCTGGTGAGGGTCCCTGCCCACGAGGAAGGGGAAGGTTTTTACAACACCCTGTTTCTAACGCCCAAACAAGATGGATCGGTAAGGGTAATCTGCAATCTGAAGGCCCTAAACCGTTATATACAGTTAGAAAGATTCAAAATGGAGACACTAAAAACAACGGTAAAACTGCTGTATCGAGACTGCTACATGGCGGTTGTGGATCTTTCAGACGCATATTACCATGTACCGAGGCGTAGCTAGGGTTTTAGTTTAGGGGGGGGGCGAAACTTCTGAGTGGGCCCCTAACCAGAGAACTTCAGCAAATGACCGCGCTGTTGCCAAAAATAATTTATATATAAAAAGATCAATATTGATAGCACGGCCATATGGTCAGTGGTAAATAATACCAGTCCTACAGAACATATAAGAGATTACAGTAGAGTTACAGATAATGACTTACCGCTGACGTTCTTTCTGATGGAATTGTTCACTTTTCCATCTGGCCCAGACCAACATGACGACTCCTCCAGCCAGGACTCGACTGTAGAGAATACAACAAAGACACGTTTCACTTCTCATATTTTCAGCACTGTCCACATCTATCCCCAACCTGAACAAACTCCTCATCCTGCTGATACCCCAATACTGAGCTGCTGTTGCTGCCGTATGTGTCCCTATTACTGCACCTGATACCCCAATACTGAGCCGCTGCTGCCGTATGTGTCCCTATTACCTCACCTGATACCCCATACTGGGCCGCTGCTGCCATATGTGTCCCTATTACTGCACCTGATACCCCAATACTGAGCCGCTGCTGCCGTATGTGTCCCTATTACTGCACCTGATTCCCCAATACTGAGCCGCTGCTGCCGTATGTGTCCCTATTACTGCACCTGACACCACAATACTGAGCCGCTGCTGCCGTATGTGCCCCTAATACTGCACCTGATATCCCAATACTGAGCCGCTGCTGCCATATGTGCCCCTAATACTGTACCTGATACCCCAATGCTGAGCCGCTGCTGCCGTATGTGTCCCTATTACTGCACCTGATACCCCAATACTGAGCCGCTGCTGCCATGTGTCCCTATTACTGCACCTGATACCCCAATACTGAGCTGCTGCTGCCGTATGTGTCCCTATTACTGCACCTGCTGGGTGGTTCTGTGTGACCTCTAAATTCTAAAGCAGCCCTCTAGAATATAGTAATGCTGGGTGCAAGTGCCCTAGAAAACAGTGCCCACATTTTGTCCCCTAGAATGTAATATTGCCCTGTGTGCCCCTTTGACAGTCACAGTAACCTGCGTTCCCCTATAACAATAAGTGCCCACTTTACTTTTAATAATGTCCCAAGTCTCCCCCCTGTACAGCTCCCCCTATACACAGAATAATGCCCCCTCACTGGATATATATTGACCCCTTAATATCCCCAAACTATTTAATGGCTCCAACACAGTATGATGGCCCCGCCACTATAATCCCCACACTGTATGATGGCCCCTAGATAGCATCCATATAGCATAATACACCAGATAGTCCTCAATATAGTATAATGCACCCCCATAGGGAGCCTCTGTATTGTAATGCACCCCCAAAGGCAGCCTCTATATTATAATGCATCCCCATAGGCAGTCTCTGCATTGTAATGCACCACCCTAGTCAGTCTCTATATTATAATGCACCCCCAATGTTATAATGCACCCCCATAGGCAGCCTCTATGTTATAATGCACCCCCATAGGCAGCCTCTGCATTGTAATGCACCCCCCTAGTCAGCCTCTATATTATAATGCACCCTCAATGTTATAATGCACCCCCATAGTCAGCCTCTATATTTTAATGCACCTCCATAGGCAGCCTCTGTAGTGTAATGCACTCCCCATATGGAGCCTCTGCAGTGTAATGCACCCCCTTATGGAGCCTCTAGTGTAATGCACCCCCATAGGCAGCCTCTGTATTATAATGCACCCCCATATACAGCCTCTGTAGTATAATGCACCCCCATATGGAGCCTCTGTAGTATAATGAAGCCCCATATGGAGCCTCTGTATTATATTGCACCCCCATATACAGCCTCTGTAGTATAATGCACTCCCCATATGGAGACTCTAGTATAATGCACCCCCATATGGAGCCCATGTATTATAATGCAGCCCCATATTGAGCCTCTGTAGTATAATGCACTCCCATATTGAGCCTCTGTAGTATAACGCAGCCCCATATACAACCTCTGTAATATAATGCACCCCCATATGGAGCCTCTGTAGTATAATGCACCCCCATATGGAGCCCCTGTATTATAATGCAGCCCCATATTGAGCCTTTGTAGTATAATGCACTCCCATATTGAGCCTCTGTAGTATAATGCAGCCCCATATGGAGTCTCTAGTTTAATGCACCCCCATATGGAGCCTCTGTAGTATAATGCAGCCCCATATGGAGCCTCTGTAATATAATGTACCCCCATATGGAGCCTCTGTAATATAATGCATCCCCATATGGAGCCTCTGTAGTATAATGCAGCCCCATATGGAGCCTCTGTAGTATAATGCAGCCCCATATACAGCCTCTGTAGTATAATGCAGCCCCATATACAGCCTCTGTAATATAATGCACCCCCATATGGAGCCTCTGTAGTATAATGCAGCCCCATATGGAGCCTCGGTAATATAATGCACCACTATTGCAAAAATAATAAATCCTGTACTCGCCTCTCTTGCTCCCGGCTCCAGCGCTGATCACTGCTCTCCTTCCTGACAGCGGACGCCGGACAGTGACATCATTGCGCCTGCTGTCAGATGCTGAGAGGGGGATTATGGGAGAGAAGGAGCACTCGCTCCTTCTCTCACAATGCGGTCAGCTGTATCGGCTTCATGCCGATACAGCTGACCCTACGATGACGGGCGGGGGGCCCACTGCTGGCACAGGGCCCCCCCACCGCATGCTCAGGGGCCCCATAGCGGCCGGGCGGCAGAGCAGGGAGATCGATTCTCCCTGCTCTGCCCCAGTGTAACTGTATGGGCGTGCTGTGCACGCCGATACAGTTACAGTAGCGTAGCGCCGGGTGGGCCCACCTCAGAGTGCGGGGCCCGGGGCCACCGCCCCCTTTGCCCCCCCCGGTAGCTACGCTACTGCATGTACCAATATATGCGGGGCATCAGAGATTCCTGAGGATCTTAGTGGAGATTGCGGGAGTCCCCACTCACCTACAGTATCAGTGTCTACCCTTCGGGGTCTCAATAGCCCCACGTATTTTCACGAAAATAATTGCAGAAGTAGCATCCTTCCTAAGGAAAGAAGGTATAATAATAGTGCCATACTTAGACGACTTTCTTGTTATAGCAGACAGCCAAAAGGATGGCGCGAGAGCAGTAAAAAAAGTACGAGAAGTACTAACCAACTTAGGTTGGATGATAAATTTCAAAAAATCAAAAATGGTGCCGGTTCAGATACAAGAGTTTCTAGGTATCCAATTAAATTCTCTCACGCAAGAAAGTGTGCTTCCAGACAGGAAAATACGTGCCCTACAGCAAAGGATAAACTGCGCACAATCAAGCAAATCCACTTCCCTAAGGGAAGCAATGTCCCTTCTAGGGATGCTAACAGCAACAATCTCAGCGGTTCAATGGGCACAAGCGCATACCAGAATATTGCAGTGGCAGGTAATAGCCGAGGTACAGGACTCACTAAAATGGTGGCAAGAACTGCTAAATCTAAAAAAGGGCGTGTCCTGGTCAATCCAGGATCTGCTAGTTTTGACCACAGATGCAGGACCCCCTCGGCTGGGGCGCACATCTCTCAGACCATATTTTACAGGGGCAGTGGGGACCCATGATGGAGAGAGCAACTTCCAACCTCAAGAAGTTGGCGGCCGTAAGACAGGCAATCCTCCAGATACCGGAGAAAGTCAGAGGAAGACATTTGGTGGTGTTGTCCGACAACACTACAACCGTTTCATATATAAACAGACAAGGAGGAACGAGATCGGAGTCACTGATGGAAGAAGCCAGCCAATTATTTCTTTGGGCAGAAGCCAATCTGCAATCCCTATCCAGCACGCACCTGAAAGGAGCTGACAATCTGGTAGCAGACTTCCTAAGCCACCATATGTTACACCAGGGAGAGTGGTCCCTGAATCAAAAAGTGTTTGGAGAAATCTGTGCAGGCTGGGGAACTCCGGAAGTGTACCTTTTTGCCACAAAACAAAACCAGAAAGTAGAAAAATTCTATTCCCTAAATCCAAGAGAAAATCCGGTAGGAGTGGACGCCTTGCTACACCAATGGACATTCCAACTAGGTTATGCTTTTCCCCCATTTGCACTGATACCAACAATCCTGAAGAAAATTCGGGAAGACAGGGTGCAGATAATTCTAATAGCGCTGTTTTGGCCAAAAAGAGCGTGGTTCACGTGGCTCAGACGTTTATCCATCTCGGACCCATGGATCTTGCCAGAGCATCTTCTACATCAGGGTCCGATGTGGCACCCTCAAGTACACAGACTACATCTAACCGCCTGGAACTTGAGAGGGGGCTCCTGCTAGGGAAAGGCTTCTCAGATCCCTTAGTTACCACCCTCCTAGCAAGCAGGAAGAAAGTCACAAGGGAAAAATATCAGAAGGTCTGGGACAGATTCCTGGAGTTCTCAGGATGTTCACTAACGGATACAACTCAAGAGGTCCCGATATCCGAAGTATTGGAGTTCCTCCAGAAAGGGCTTAAGAAGGGTCTATCCACCAGCGCTCTAAAAGTACATGTGGCAGCATTAGGTGTGTTATTCGACCAAAAGCTTGCCAACCACCCTTGGGTGTATAGATTTATTCGAGCTTCATTTACATCTAGACCTTTTAAATACAGATTAAGGGTGGCTCCCTGGGATCTAAATTTAGTACTCAAGGCTCTGACACTACCTCCGTTTGAGCCTATCACAACTATCTCCATAAAGTCTATGACGCTGAAAACAGTCCTCCTGGAAGCGCTAACGTCTGCTCGACGTATTAGTGAATTGCAGGCTATTTTTGCTAACGCACCATATACTACTATCCTGGATGATAGGGTGCTGATTAGAACTGACCATGCTTTTCTACCAAAAGTGAATTAAAAATTCCATAGAGACCAGGAGATAACCTTACTCCTTCTGTGCCAACCCTAAATCCCAGGGAGAGGAAACTTTTCATTGCCTAGATGTCAGAAGATGTCTACTTCAATATTTAGAAGTAACAGAGCCCTGGCGACAATCGTCAGCCCTTTTTGTTTCCTTTCAGGGGACAAACAGGAAGGCAGGCCTCAAAATCAACTATTGCACGGTGGCTGCGTATGTCTATTTCTCTTTCCTACTCTGTAGGGGAAACTCCACCGGGGGTGACAGTCCACTCTACAAGGGCCATTGCCACATCCTGGGCAGAAAGGGCAAATGCATCCATAGAACAGATCTGTAATGCAGCAGTATGGTATTCACCTTCCACTTTCTTCCGTCACTACAGGCTAAACCTAGGGCGTTCAGATCTTGCCTTCGGTAGGAAAGTGCTATCTGCTGTCGTCCCACCCTAGGAGTCTTTCTATTTCATCCTCTCACTAACGGTGCTGTCATGGGGAAGGGAAAAAATGATAATTACTTACGGGTAATTTGATTTTCCAGATCCATGACAGCACCGCACTAATTCCCGCCCTGTCTTGGTGATGGTGGTATGATTCACAAAGGAATGATGTAAATAACATAGAGGATATTGATGCATTACAAATATGACATTAAAGAAAATATGAGCATATTAAACTAATACCTTCCATACGCTTTAACAAAACTGAGGAGAGAGGTGCCGCCCCCTTCTTTTATGTTCGCTGCAAGTTTCCTGTTTCCTGGGGGCAGAAGCCATCTCTCACTAACGGTGCTGTCATGGATCTGGAAAATCAAATTACCCGTAAGTAATTGTCATTTTTCTGAGACACCATTTGGGCTAAGGAGCATGTACTCTGTGAGAAGATTATACCTATTGATTAATTCATTATGACTATATAGTAATATAAATATATGAATGTCTTTATGCAGTTTATATAAATAAAAAGCGATTTTTTTTCTTTGAATTACCATATACTGATGTATTCTTTAGGTAACTCTTTTTCTGTTATCTTTTCATGTCTAGTTAATGGTCTATTATATCTATTTACTATATTGATATATGTATCCTTTTTATTTCTTTTTCATATATAGTTAACCCCTCTCTGACATTAGACGTACTATCCCGTCCATGAAACCCGTGCCAATCTGACCATGGACGGGATAGTACGTCATAGGCGATCAGCTGCGCTCCCGGAGGGAGCGCAGCTAATCGCCGCCGGGTGTCAGCTGATTATCACAGCTGACACCCGTGACTGTGTGTCAGGAGCGGTCACGGACCGCTCCTGGCACATTAACCCCTGGCACACCGCGATCAAACATGATCGCGGTGTACTGGGGGCACAGGGAAGCATCGCGCAGAGAGGGGGCTCCCTGCGCGCTCCCCTGAGACCCTCAGACCAGCGCGATGTGATCGCGCTGTTCTGAGGGCTTCCTCCCTCCTGGACCCGGATCCAAGATGGCGCCGGGGTCCTGGAGGGAGGCGGCTTCCTCAGTGCCTGCTGAGAGCAGCAGGCACTGAGAAGCCTGCAGCGCTGCCTGTGCGATCGCTGGTGTGACAGAGTGCTGTGCACACTGTCACACCAGCGATCTGATAAAATACAGTGATGTCCCACCCTGGGACAAAGTAAAAAAGTTAAAAAAAAATAAAAATAAACATGTTTTAAAATAAAATCCAAAATAAATAAAAAAAAAAAAAAAAATATTCCCAATAAATTCATTTCTTCCTGTAAATAAAAAAAACAAAACAATAAAAGTACACATATTTGGTATCGCCGCGTCCATAACGACCCCCCCTATAAAACTGTCCCACTAGTTAACCCCTTTAGTGAACCCCTTAAAAAAAAAAAAAACAAAGCAAAAAATCAATGCTTTATCATCATACCGCCGAACAAAAAGTGGAATAACACGCGATCAAAAAGACCGATATAAATAAACATGGTACCACTGAAAACGTCATCTTGTCCCGCAAAAAACGAGCCGCCATACAGCATCATCAGCAAAAAAATAAAAAAGTTATAGCTCGCAGAATAAAGCGATGCAAAAATAATTATTTTTTATATAAAATTGTTTTTATTCTATAAAAGCGCCAGAACATAAAAAAATGATATAAATGAGGTATTGCCATAATCGTACTGACCCGAAGAATAAAACTGCTTTATCAATTTTACCACACGCGGAACGATAAAAACGCCTCCCCAAAAGAAATTCATGAATTGCTGATTTTTGTTCATTCTAACCTCCCAAAAATCGAAATAAAAAGCGATCAAAAAATGTCACATGCTCAAAAATGGTACCAATAAAAACGTCAACTCGTACCGCAAAAAATAAGACCTCACATGACTCTGTGGGCCAAAATATGCAAAAATTATAGCTCTCAAAATGTGGCGATGCAAACAACTTTTTTTTTGCAATAAAAAGCGTCTTTTAGCGTGACAGCTGCCAATCATAAAAACCCGCTATAAATAGTAAATCAGACCCCCTTTATCACCCCCTTAGTTAGGGAAAAATAATAAAATAAAAAAAATGTATTTATTTCCATTTTCCCATTAGGGTTAAGGTTAGGGTTGCGGCTAAAGTTAGGGTTAGGGTTGGCGCTAAAGTTAGGATTAGGGTTAGGGTTGGGATTAGGGGTGTGTTGGGGTTAGGTTTGTGGTTAGGGTTGGGACTAGGGTTAGGGGTGTGTTGGGGTTAGGGTTGGAGTTAGAATTGGGGGGTTTCCGCTGTTTAGGCACATCAGGGGCTCTCCAAATGTGACATGGCGTCTGATCTCAATTCCAGCCAATTCTGCGTTGAAAAAGTCAAACGGTGCTCCTTCACTTCTGAGCTCTGCCATGCGCCCAAACAGTAGTTTACTCCCACATATGGGGTATCAGCGTACTCTGGACCCCAAGAGTTATTGTGCAATTTGTCCTATTTCTTCCGTTACCCTTGGGAAAATAAAAAACTGGGGGCGAAAATATCATTTTTGTAAAAAAAAAAAAATGATTTTTTTTGTTTTTACGGCTGTACATTATAAACTTCTGTGAAGCACTTGTGGCTTCATAGCGCTCACCACACATCTAGATAAGTTCCTTGTGGGGTCTATTTTCCAAAATGGGGTCACTTGTTGGGGATTTCCACTGTTTAGGTGCATCAGGGGCTCTCCAAATGCGACATGACGCCCCAGACCATTCCATCAAAGTCTGCAATCCAAAACGTCACTACTTCCCTTCCGAGCCCCAACGTGTACCCATACAGTAGTTTTCTCTCACATATTGGGTATCAGCGTACTCAGGACAAATTGGACAACTTTTGGGGTCCAATTTCTCCTGTTACCCTTGTGAAAATAAAATATTGAGGTGAAAAAATCATTTTTGCAAAAAAAAAAAAAAAAAGATTTTTTATTTTTACGGCTGTGCGTTATAAACTTCTGTGAAGCACTTCGGGGTTCAAAGTGCTCACCACACATCTAGATAAGTTCCTTGTGGGGTCTATTTTCCAAAATAGGGTCACTTGTGGGGGGTTTCCACTGTTTAGGCGCATCAGGGGCTCTCCAAATGCGACATGACGCCCCAGACCATTCCATCAAAGTCTGCAATCCAAAACGTCACTACTTCCCTTCCGAGCCCTGACGTGCGCCCATACAGTAGTTTTCGCCCACATATTGGGTATCAGCGTACTCAGGACAAATTGGACAACAACTTTTGGGGTCCAATTTCTCCTGTTACCCTTGTAAAAATAAAATATTGGGGGCGAAAAAATCATTTTTGTAAAAAAAAAAATGATTTTTTTTGTTTTTACGGCTGTACGTTATAAACTTCTGTGAAGCACTTCGGGGTTCAAAGTGCTCACCACACATCTAGATAAGTTCCTTGTGGGGTCTATTTGCCAAAATGGGGTCACTTGTGGGGGGTTTCCACTGTTTAAGTGCATCAGGGGCTCTCCAAATGCGACATGACGCCACCAGACCATTCCATCAAAGTCTGCAATCCAAAACGTCACTACTTCCCTTCCGAGCCCCGACGTGTGCCCACTGTCATGGGTGCATCGCCACGAAGATTGTCGCGATTGCACATTCTGACTTCTCGCAGCTGAGTTGCTGTTTCTTTGTGTTTGGTAATGAGGGAGTTAATTTTACCTAGCTCTTTGCTAAGACTAGGTCCAGCCTCGCCCGGCTGCTTTTGATTATGTTCTAATTAGCTTCCTTTATATAGCTGCCAGTCTGCTGGTTAGATGCCGGTGAAAGCATTCATACAGACTGCAGATAGGATCGGTTCTGAGAAGACTTAAGCTAAGAGCTCTTTTGTTGTTTCTCCTCACCTTGCTTATAGTTTATCTCCTAGACCTTTGGTGTTCCCTCTGTGTTTTAATGTTGTATGCAAGACAGTATTTACTTTATCCCCTGTCTGTCTCGTTTGTCTATACTGTTTGTTAACCTTTACCTGTCCATTCCCTATGGTGGTAATCAGGGTCCTTCTAAGGACTAGATTACAGTGGTCAGGGATTTATAGGAGACAGGGTTTACGCTGGTGGCCTGGACCTCTGTACCATTAACAGTACCTCCAGGTAGAGGGACTAGTCAGGACCCCAGTTTAGGGTCAGCATAGACCCCGATCCACCTCTAGCCAGAGACAGCGTGAAAAGGATTCAGTATTGACCCACAGGATATTATGTCAGGTAATACTATGCTATATATACATGTTAATGTTACCTATTTATATGTTATATAGAATGCTGTCCCACTTGATAGATTACTGACATTATATATTTATACATCTGCTAGACAGCGTGACACCCATACAGTAGTTTTCGCCCACATATTGGGTATCAGCGTACTCAGGACAAATTGGACAACAACTTTTGGGTTCCAATTTCTTCTGTTACCCTTGTGAAAATAAAATATTGGGGGCGAAAAAATCTTTTTTGTAAAAAAAAAAAAGATTTTTTATTTTACGGCTGTACGTTATAAACTTTAGTGAAACACCTGGGGGTTCAAAGTTCTCACCACACATCTAGATAAGTTCCTTGAGAGGTCTAGTTTCCAAAATGATGTCATTTATGGGGGTTTCCACTGTTTACGCAGATCAGGAGCTCTCCAAACACGACATGGCGTCCAGCCAATTCTTCGTTGAAAAAGTCAGACGGCGCTCCTTCCCTTCCAAACTCTGCCATGCACCCAAACAGTGGTTTACCCCCACATATGGGGTATCAGCGCACTCAGGAAAAATTGCACAATAACTTTTGGAGTCTTGTTACCATTGGAAAAATAAAAATTGGGGTGAAAAGATCATTTTTGTGGAAAAAATATGATTTTTACATTTTACGGCTCTACGTTATAAACTTGTGTGAAGCACTTGGGGGTTCAAATTGCTCACCAAAGACCTAGATAAGTTCCTTAGGGGGTCTAGTTTCCCAAATGGGGTCATTTGTGGGGGGTTTCCACTGTTTAGGCACATCAGGGGCTCTCCAAATGCAACATGGCATCCAATCTCAATTCCAGCCAATTTTGGTTGGAAAAAGTCAAATGGTGCTCCTTCCCTTCCGAGCTCTGCCGTGCGCCCAAACAGTGGTTCCCCCCGACATATGGGAATCATCGTACTCAGGACAAATTGTACAACAACTTATGTGGTCCAATTTCTCATGTTACCCTTGGGAAAATAAAAAATTAGTGACTAAAATATAATTTTTGTGGGAAAAAAAATAGGATTTTTTATTTTCATGCCCGGGCATTATAAACTTGTGTGAAGCACTTGGGGGTTCAAAGTGCTCACCAAAGATCTAGATGAGTTCCTTAGGGGGTCTAGTTTCC
Organism: Oophaga sylvatica; assembly: GCA_033576555.1. Classification (NCBI taxonomy): domain Eukaryota; kingdom Metazoa; phylum Chordata; class Amphibia; order Anura; family Dendrobatidae; genus Oophaga; species Oophaga sylvatica. Next base: position 120,540,737 of record JARQOD010000003.1, on the reverse strand, counting down.
AAAATAGGGTCACTTGTGGGGGGTTTCCACTGTTTAGGCTCATCTGGGGCACTGCAAACGGAACATGACCCCCATCAATGTCTGCATTCCAAAATGTTACTACTTCCTTTCCAAGCCCTGCCGTGCGCCCAAACAGTTTCCCCCCCCCCACATATGGGGTATCAGCGTACTCAGGACAAATTGGACAACAACTTTTGGGGTCCAATTTCCTTGGGAAAATTCAAAAATTTGGGACTAAAAAATAATTCTTGTGGAAAATTTTTTTTTTTTTTTTTTCACACCCAGGCATTATAAACTTTTGTGAAACACTTGGGGGTTCAAAGTGCTCACAACAGATCTAGATAAGTAGCTTAGGGGGTCTAGTTTCCAAAATGGTGTCACTTGTGGGGGTTTCCACTGTTTAGGCGCATCAGAGGTTCTCCAAACGCGACATGGCGTCCAACCTCAATTCCAGCCAATTTTAGTTTGAAAAAGTCAAACGGCGCTCCTTCCCTTACGAGCTCTGCCGTGTGCCCAAACAGTGGTTTTCCCCCACATATGGGGTATTGGCGTACTCAGGAGAAATTGCATAACAACCTTATCTGTCCATTTTCTCCTTTTACCCTTGTGAAAATAAAAAAAAAGTTTGTAAAAGATCATTTTTGTGGCTAAAAAGTTAAATATTCATTTTTTCCTTCCACGTTGCTTTAGTTCCTGTGAAGCACCTGAAGGGTTAATAAACTTCTTGAATGTGGTTTTGAGTAGCTTGAGGGGTGCAGTTTTTAGAATGGTGTCACATTTGGGTATTTTCTGCCATATAGACCCCTCAAAGTGACTTCAAATGTGAGGTGGTCCCTAAAAAAAATGGCTTTGTAAATTTTGTTGTAAAAATGAGAAATCGCTGGTCAACTTTTAACCCTTATAACTTCCTAACAAAAAAAATTTTGGTTCCAAAATTGTGCTGATGCAAAGTAGACATGTGGGAAATGTTATTTCTTAACTATTTTGTGTGATATATTTCTCTGTTTTAAGGGAATAAAAATTCAAAGTTTGAAAATTGCAAAATTTTAAACATTTTCGCCATATTTGCGTTTTTTTCAAAAATAAACGCAAGTTATATCGAAGAAATTTTACTTCTAACGTGAAGTACAATATGTCACGAGAAAACATTCTCAGAATCGCGAATATCCGTTGAAACGTTCCAGAGTTATAACCTCATATAGAGACAGTGGTCAGAATTGTAAAAATTGGCCCGGTCATTAACGTGCAAACCACCCTTGGGGGTGAAGGGGTTAAAGGTACTTCTTGACAAAGGCTGGGTTATGCCGAAACGTTGATGAAATGTTAATGTACCTGGATACACCTATGAATCTTATCACATATATACTTTGATGAACTACCTCTTTTTCACCTGTGTGTGATTATCTTTTGAATAAAGAGTGACTCTTTTTGCAATATTTTTGTGTGCTGGAGTTTCTTATATTATATTTCTATTTTTCTCCTGAGCACCAACAAGATAGTGAGCACCCCCCTCTCTATATTTAAAGTTCATATCGTTGTTGGGATCGCTGGTGCGTCGCTATGTGAGACGGGGCCCTAATGGTAATGGGCGTGAGTCGCACATAGCCAGGGCTTGTGGGGTACTCGGCACCGAGCCCGTTCACTTCACTGGGGATGTCACGGGTAGCGCAGCTCGGTCCATTGCCCTGGGCGCTCACTAAAGGGGGAATATTTACAGGGGATTATAGAAATGTTTGTGACGCCACCTGTGGTTCCTGGTCAAGGTGACCAGCGCTGCAGTATAGATCCTCTGAGGGTATGGGGCAGCAAGGTGTTAAGTCTCCCACAGGCGAGACTGATCCCTCGGAGTATATAGCGGTGTAGGGTGCAGGAGCAATAATGCAGACACACACAAGACAGTCTCTTTCGGTACCTTTACTGGTGGTAGATTCAGGCACGTCCCGGGAAGCTGTCAGGGTGGAGGATGCACGTCCAGTAATCCACTGAGTAGGTGTACGGCCTCCTTACGTCTTTATATGTGTGAGTCTCTAACTTGCATAAAACAAAGTTTAACTCCGTTCTCTTTGCTACGCCCGGCTGACCTTGTGGTGGAGCCTTCTTTTGGACAGAACTAAGTCTCCATTTGCAGTGCACTGCTAGACTCCTGTTCTTCCTGACCCCGGTTACGTATCAGCACAATTGGGCCCCTGCGATCTGGAATCCAGCAGGGTCTCCGGTTTTTCCTACTAGTTCTGAAGAAGCTAGCAAGCTCGGACCCGGTGTCCGGTAGTGCAGAGTGGAGGTAAGCTATCAATGCTGTCGACCTTTGTCACTCTCTCTTTCCCTTTTTCCACTTGCCTGTCGTCCTACTCACGCCTTTAACATAAGTACAATGGAATAGCAGTTTCTCTCAGCTCTGCTGCTCTTCAGCTCTGCTGCTCTTAGACTGCGGATTGCAGACTGACTGAGCTCTCTGAGATGACTAGCTGACTGACTTATTCCCATCTCCACACCCTTATATACCTGAGTACTCTAAAGGGCTCCCTCTGGTGGTACCAGGGAAATGCGAAGTGTGAATGAATATCGGGTGTTTGTGAATTACCTTTCATGCATCCTCCAGGGTAACATGTGGCACCAAGCGCAGCTGGGCTACACAGGCGCTCAAGGCTCATCTGCTCTTGTGGGAGTGATTGCTGCCGACTTCTCTGATCCCATAGGAAAGCTATGGAAGCACAATCTGTCGTGATGGGAATCTGCAGGTGGCATTCCATGCTGACCTGTCTCCACTGCCGAAAGCGCCTATAATGACATGATGGATTCAGAACTGGACCACAGAGCAATGAAAGAAGATTTCAGGACTGATGAATTACATTCTTTGTCATTAGGTGCATGACTGGGTGCAGCAGAGTTGGCACTATGAGAAGAGGACAAGCGGTAGGTCGCATCATGACGTTCTGAGCAATGATCTGCTAGGAAGCCTCACGCCCTGGCATTCATGGAGATTTTACTTTGACATGTTCCATCTATCTAAACTGACAGATACCAATTCATGGCAATGGTATTTTGTAAATGCATGACCTCTTTCACTCGGTTATACCCCTGCCGCAATGAAGAAATCAGTCAGGAATGGTTATAGAAACGTGACCAGTCAAGGTGACTACTTGTCTCCATTGTGACGGTGTGTGCGACAGAGCAGGAAGGGACACCAGGCCGAAGATCAACCAATGGGATTTATTGAGACAGGGAGCACATAACATAAAATATCAATAGCTTAAAAGAACACAATGAGTCCACACCAAGAGGGAAACAGTGCCGGAGGGGCCACCCGGTAAGCCGACGCCAGGGAAAAGACAAAATAATCCTGGGATGAGTTCAATGGATCCAACAGATGTGGGACATAACACCATTCCACGTGGCAGCTTTTAACTCTCCACACACGGGCACTAGGATCTCGCCTCAGCGTAAGGTCCTAGTCCCTGGCCCGTCAACACCAAACTGCCTGGGCCAAACATGTGTCTATTGTTCTATGTCCTGGGATCCACCCCTCCATGGGGAAGGGCTCCCACCTACTTTTGACTATGTGGCTAACTTAAGAAGTTTCCAGAAGCTACAAGCTTGTATTGGATAAGGCCTGGGTCTCACATAGCGATACACCAGCGATCCCGACAACGATATGCACTTGTCAGGATCGCTGGTGTGTCGCTACATGATCGCTGCTGAGCTGCCAAACAGGCAGCTCAGGGCAGCTATCAGCACAGCGACACTGCGGGTAACATCGCTTAGTTACCCGCAGTGTACGTTGGATACCAGCGCCCTGATGCAGGGAGCTGGTAACCAAGGTACACATCGGGTTTCCAGGCGCTGCACGGTGCCTGGAAACTCGCTGTGTACCTTGGTTACCAGCGGATCGCTGGTCTCCCGCCTGTCACACGCAGCGATGCGTGCCTGTCAGCGGGAGACCAGCGATCAAAAAAATGTCCAGGACATTCAGCGACGATCAGAGATACCCAGCAGGGGGGCTGATCATCGCTGAATGTCACACACAGCGATATCGCTGGGGACATCGCTGCTGCGTCACAAAACTAGTGACTCAGCAGCGATCTCGCTAGCGAGATCGCTGTGTGAGACGGGGGCTTTAGTCCTAAGCTGAGGAGAACAAAGACAGACTCCCCCACTGGTTGTTGACTTAGGCCTGATTACATTGCAGTCCAGGGACACAGGCCGGGGGAAGCACACGCCATTACATCCATGTTCCCCAGATCTCAGTAATAAGTGATCCATGAAGGCTGCTCCTTATAACTTGCAGGACATAAAGTATGTACTTTTAACAGAATGGCGTCACATACCCCAGGACTCTTTCAGAGTTCTGACATTTATGCTTCAATGGGCGACAGCTGTTTTGGAAGCACAAAGAACCCACAGGACATAGACTGGTCGTCTCAGTTTTTAGCTGACTGATGTATTCTGTTGCGCTGACATCCATCATTTTACCTTGTTTTATTTTCCTACTTCATAACAATGCACTGTGACCAAACTCATTCTGAATGAAATATTCCAGTTGCAAATGCTTATTCATTACATAGTGGAATGCGTTGAGAACAAAAAAAAAAACGATTTTGACTTACATTAATCATTTTTAATATCCCATGGAGGTCTGGATTTGGAATGATTTTCAAAATCAAATTACAGGCTGATCCAACTTCAGTGGAAATGTCTCAAGACAAGGAAATGATGCTCAGTAGTGTGTGTGGCCTCCACGTGCCTGTATGACCTCCCTACAACGTCTGAGCATGCTCCTGATGAGGCAGTGGATGGTCTCCTGAGGGATCTACTCCAAGACCTGGATTAAAGCATCCGCCAACTCCTGGACAGTCTGTGGTGCAATGTGACATTGGTGGCTGGAACGAGACATGATGTCCCAGATGTGCTCGATTGTATTCAGGTCTGGGGAACGGGCGGCCAGTCCATAGCATCAATGTCTTCATCATGTAGGAATTGCTGAAACACTTCCGCCACATGAGGTCTGGCATTGTCCTGCATCAGAAGGAACCCAAGGCCAACCGCACCAGCATATGGTTTCACAATGGGTCTGAGGATCTCATCTCGTTACCTAATGGCAGTCAGGCTACCTCTGGCTGACACATGGAGGGCTGTGTGGCTCTCCAAAGAAATGCCTCTCCACATCATTACTGACTCACTGCCAAACTGATCATGCTGGAGGATGTTGCAGGCAGCGGAACGGTCTACACTGTTACGTCTATCACAAGTGCTCAGTGTGAACCTGCTCTCATCCGTGATGCGCACAGGGCGCCAATGTCAAATCCATCAGTCTTGGCGCTCTTTGGCAAATGCCAATCGCCCTGCACAGTATTGGCCTGAAAGCACAGCACCCACTTGTGGATGTCGGGCCCTCATACCACCCTCATGGAGTCTGTTTCTGACAGTTTGAGCAGACACACGGATGTTAGTGGCCTGCTGGGGGTCATTTTTCAGTGCTCTGGCATTGCTCTTCCTGATACTCCTTGCAGAAGGAAGGAGGTAGCGGTCATGTTATTATGTCTATGAGCGAGATGGAAATGCCATCGTAAGGCCACGTGCACACGTTCAGCATTTGGTCAGTATTTTACCTCAGTATTTGCCATTCAAAACCAGGATAGGAACAATCAGAGGAAAAGTATAATAGAAAACATTCACCACTTCTGTATTTATCACCCACTCCTGGTTTTGGCTTACAAATACTGGGGTAAAATACTGAACGTGTGAACGTGGCCTTATGCTTCTATCACGCTTTATTGGTTTTGTTTGGAATCATTTCCACTGGCGAAATCATGAAGATTGTCATTTTCAAAATACCTTTGCGCCCAACTGTTTGTCTTCCCTCACATTTTGTACAGCCATGGAGACCTTACAGCAGCCATTATGAGGTCACCTTTCAGCAGCTTCAATACCTGGGCTTCACACCAATCACTGAACCCCAGATATAGGGGGAAGTCTTGCAGCTATAAAGCAGATGCTAAAATTAGACCCTGTCTACACATTCCATGAAGTGTAAGAACAATGAGTAGAGAAAACCCCATTCCATGTGAATGATCCAATCTGTATGATTCATCCTGGGGGCTATGCTCTGTGTGTGGCTCGTGACACTGCTGGCCACTACTTGCACTGCAGAAGCCATCTTCCTAGCCCAGCTCCTATTTCCAGAGAAGTGCATGGACTGGATTTTCTCTACTTCCAGCTTTGCAATTTTTATTCCTCTTAGTCATTGAAGCCAATTTCAATGGTGGGAACTTAAAATGATTGTACTTTGTTTCTACCGGAATGTTAAAAGAATGGAACGTGGAACGCACAGTCTTTCTACCTCATCATTGGTCCTCAAACAGGGGGCGGGCCTTAGTAATAACCAATGAGTAATGTTTACCAACAAGACGAAGGCGGAGCAATTGTATATCCGTGATATGATTGGTTGCTGTGCAGTGAGGACGGCCGGGACCAACTGTGGTTTGATCATTCACTGTGAGGCCAGCACTCGGCTGTGATATGGCCAATGTTCGGCTGGAGTTCAAATCAAGTGCCGGGGATGGAGACCCCCAGACCAGGCCTGTGCTGATCCTGGGACAACTGCCTAACCTGCATCGGGTCCTGTGGAGCGATGTGAGGGGAAAGCTGCAGCCCCGGGTCACCGAGGAGGTGAGGAGAGACCCCCGCAGGCCGGAAGTTGGCTGCAGTCCTTGTCGCCCTTTGTGCATACATGCCTCCCCGTGCTCAGGTTTACAGAGGGGCGCTGCTGCACTACAAGTCTCAGCAAGGCATTGTGGTAGCGTCATATTCACAGCTGGGAGTTGTAGTTGTACAGCAGCAGGTTACCAGTGTTACCGCATTTTCCCCATCCCTGCTTGTATGGCCGGCAGCACCCGTCACCTGTCCCGTCTGCGCTCTCCTGGCTCCATATAGCGCTAGTCCAGGTGGTCTAGAACTACAAAGCCCAGCATGTTGGCCTGTGCTGGAAGCTGCCAGAGCCTGAGATAATGTGTAATCGTGAGACTTTACCCCTCAGATCAGGGTCTGGATTACAGACATGCTTTATTACTGCACTGCGATAGCGGAAAGTACAGACGTCTGTAAAGACCTCTGCTCCCTGTATACTGGGCACAGGACGGCTGTAAGAGGCTCTATATCCCCCACCTCCATCACCACCCTGTATACTGGGCACAGGACGGCTGTAAGAGGCTCTACATCCCCCCACCTCCATCACCACCCTGTATACTGGGCACAGGACGGCTGTAAGAGGCTCTATATCCCCCCACCTCCATCACCACCCTGTATACTGGGCACAGGACGGCTGTAAGAGGCTCTAATCCCCCCACCTCCATCACCACCCTGTATACTGGGCACAGGACAACTGTAAGAGGCTCTATATCCCCCCACCTCCATCACCACCCTGTATACTGGGCACAGGGCGGCTGTAAGAGGCTCTATATCCCCCACCTCCATCACCACCCTGTATACTGGGCACAGGACGGCTGTAAGAGGCTCTACATCCCCCACCTCCATCACCACCCTGTATACTGGGCACAGGACGGCTGTAAGAGGCTCTATATCCCCCCACCTCCATCACCACCCTGTATACTGGGCACAGGACGGCTGTAAGAGGCTCTAATCCCCCCACCTCCATCACCACCCTGTATACTGGCACAGGCGGCTGTAAGAGGCTCTATATCCCCCACCTCCATCACCACCCTGTATACTGGGCACAGGACGGCTGTAAGAGGCTCTATATCCCCCCACCTCCATCACCACCCTGTATACTGGGCACAGGACGGCTGTAAGAGGCTCTACATCCCCCCACCTCCATCACCACCCTGTATACTGGGCACAGGACGGCTGTAAGAGGCTCTATATCCCCCCACCTCCATCACCACCCTGTATACTGGGCACAGGACGGCTGTAAGAGGCTCTATATCCCCCACCTCATCACCACCCTGTATACTGGGCACAGGACGGCTGTAAGAGGCTCTAATCCCCCCACCTCCATCACCACCCTGTATACTGGGCACAGGACGGCTGTAAGAGGCTCTACATCCACCCACCTCCATCACCACCCTGTATACTGGGCACAGGACGGCTGTAAGAGCCTCTATATCCCCCACCCATCACCACCCTGTATACTGGGCACAGGACGGCTGTAAGAGCCTCTTATCCCCTCACCCATCACCACCCTGTATACTGGGCACAGGACGGCTGTAAGAGGCTCTACATCCCCCACCCCATCACCACCCTGTATACTGGGCACAGGACGGCTGTAAGAGCTCTATATACCCCCACCCATCACCACCCTGTATACTGGGCACAGGACGGCTGTAAGAGCTCTATATTCCCCCACCCCATCACACCCTGTATACTGGGCACAGGACGCTGTAAGAGCCTCTATATCCCCCCACCCCATCACCACCCTGTATACTGGGCACAGGACGGATGTAAGAGCCTCTATATCCCCACACCCCATCACCACCCTGTGTACTGGCACAGGACGGCTGTAAGAGCCTCTATATCCCCCACCCCCATCAACACCCTGTATACTGGGCACAGGACGGCTGTAAGAGCCTCTATATCCCCCCCCCACCCACACCCTGTATACTGGGCACAGGACGCTGTAAGAGCCTCTATATACCCCGCACCCATCACCACCCTGTATACTGGGCACAGGACGCTGTAAGAGGCTTATATCCCCTCACCCATCACCACCCTGTATACTGGGCACAGGGACGGCTGTAAGGGCTCTATATCCCCTCACCCCATCACCACCCTGTATACTGGCACAGGACGGCTGTAAGAGCCTCTAATCCCCCACCCCATCACCACCTGTATACTGGCACAGGACGGCTGTAAGAGCTCTATATCCCCCACCCCATCACCACCCTGTATACTGGGCACAGGACGGCTGTAAAGAGCCTCTATATCCCCCCACCCATCACACCCTGTATACTGGGCACAGGACGGCTGTAAAGCCCTATATCCTCCCATCACCCCTCGTATACTGGGCACAGGACGGCTGTAAAGCCTCTATATCCCCACCCCATCACCACCCTGTATACTGGGCACAGGACGGCTGTAAGAGCCTCTATATCCCCCCCCCATCACCACCCTGTATACTGGGCACAGGACGGCTGTAAAGCCTCTATATCCCCCCCCCATCACCACCCTGTATACTGGGCACAGGACGGCTGTAAAAGCCTCTAATCCCCACCATCACACCAGGTGGCTCTATACCCCATCACACCCTGTATACTGGCACAGAGATGTAAGAGCTCTATAATCCCCTCCCCATCCCACCCTGTATACAGGCACAGACGGCTGTAAGAGCCTCTATATCCCCACCCATCACCAACGCCGAGCTTTACCACCCCATAGATAAGCCTTAACCCCCATCACCCTTATGGCACAGACGCTGTAAGCCTCTATATCCCCCCGTATGCAGGCTGTAAGTCTAACCCACCCCCTTTACTGGGAGGACGCTGTAAGAGCTTTCCCACCTCACACCTTAGGGAGACGGTTAAGGCTTATCCACCACCTTATGACAGGAGGAAGGCCTCCCCCATCACTGTATGCACAGGCTGAACTATCCCCCTCACCCTGTTATGGCACGGCTAACTTATATCCCCAATACCACTGCAGCAAGAGGCTCTATATCCCCCCTCCACCCGGGTTTTACGGCACAGGACTGGCTTAAGGGCCCATACCCACACCCCCTAACCACCTGGACTGGAGGACGCTAGCGCTCTATACCCCCAATCAGCCACTTTACGATTATTAACGACGCATCGCCGTAGCGACTCTTAAGTACTTGCGACACAGCTCAAACTCGCTATAAAGGTGCCACGACGATAATCTTATCCCAGGACCGCTAACACGGGTATACGGGCTCCGACGCGAGACTCATTCCCGGAACTCCCATGAAGCCTTACTGGCACAGACGGCTGTAACGGAGCCTATATGCCTTTTTCAGCCTCCCCTGTATATTACTGGTGGATCTTAAGCCTCTTCGCTCCATCACACTCAGTTGAAGGAATGGCATGTAAACTTAATGGCCGGCCGTCATTTCCCCCTTTACTCGGCACTGGTTCTTACTTCTACATCCGCTTAATCCCTGTTATTTCTTCATCAAGACGGAAGAGCCCTGGCCCTAGTCCCACCCCCCGAAATTACTGGCGACTGAACAGCCCATTCATCCCCTTCCCACCCTCATAACAGCCCTCTGCCACTTA
>JARQOD010000003.1:120412776-120530396 GCA_033576555.1 Oophaga sylvatica | reverse complement strand
TCGTGAGCTCCTTCTATGAACTCTGAGCTTTAGTTCCTTCCATAAATTTTCTATTGGATCCAGGTCAGGTCATTGGCTGGGCCATTCTAGCCGCTTCATTTTCTTTCTGTGAAACCAATTGAGCTTTTCCTTGTCTGTATGTTTGGGAGAATTATCTTGCTGAAATGTCCACCCTCATTTCATCTTCATTCTGGTAGAAAGCAGCAGATTTTTATCAAGAATGTCTCGGTAGATTTGTCCATTCATGCTTCCATCAATTATATGAAGTTTGCCAGTGACGTATACTGAAAAATGTCCCCACACCATGATATTCCCACATCCAAACTTCACTGTTAAGTGGTGATTTTGGCATGATATGCAGTGCCTTTTGGCTTCCAAACATGGTGTGTATTTGGTGTGGCAAACAGGTCCAAAGATATACATTTTGGTCTCATGTGACCAGACTATATTCTCCCAGTATTTCACAGGCTTGTCTAAATGTTGTTGAGCAAACTTAAAACGTGCTTGAATATGCATTTTTTTCAGCAATGGAGTTTTGCGTGGTTAGCGTTCATACAGGTCACGGAGGTTGGTAAGTTACTTATAGTTTTTTTTTTTAAAACAATCGTACCTGATGATTCCAGGTCTTTCTTTAGCTCTCCACAGGGGTCCTTGGCTCTTGGACAACTATTCTGACAATTCTTTTCACTCCTCTGCCTGAAATATTGAGGGGAGCACCTGGTCGTAACCGGTTTATGGTGAAATTATGTTCTTTCCACTTCTGTATTATGGCCCCTACAGTGCTCACTAGAATTTTCAGTAGTTTAGGAATTCTTCTGTAACCAATCCATCAGTATGTTTTGCAACAATAAGGTTGTTAAGGTCTTGAGACAGTTCACTGATTTTATCCATCATGAGATGTTTCTTGTGTGGCACCTTGATAATAAGACACCTTTTTATAGGCTATCAGTTAAACCAGCTGATATTTTTCACTAAGTGGCAGGATTGGTTTCTAATTGCTAATAGATTTCAGCTGGTGTCAACACTTTTCATGGCTTTTTGCACTTCTCATTCTTCATGTTTTTCCCTATGTCATTTCTCACTATTACACATAACTTAATTTATTGCCATCTATGTATTGATTTCTTTGCCTGTGTGGCTTGGATGGGTTGTTACCGACATCTGGTGAGAATGTAATGTCAATAGCACCTTTAGAAGTATATTTACTTAGAAAATTGGTGACATGTTCAATACTTATTTGACGTGCTGTATCAATATTCCTCTAACTTTTTGTTGCAACGACCTTTTGACTGTCCTGTGGATGGCTAGGATGGGAGAGAATTATGAGTTGGCCAAACAGGGTCAAGATGAATTCCCTACAAGCCTGTGTAATTAAGATGGAAATGGCCAAGAGCGCTGTTTATATATTCCTATACCCTGTACCTACTCTTGCCTTCTAGAACAGTAAGAACTGGAGACTTGCATGTTAATGACAATGTCCATATGTAACGTATGCACATTTTATAGCTGATTAAGACCATTGTGTGTATACATGACCTTTGATTGTATGTAAAGTCTATTTCATAGAGTAGATTAGTCCCGTTATTTGCAGAAACAAGCTCCAGTTGTCAATCTAATGACATATCCTGCAGTGTATCCAGACAGGATAGTGACGTAGGGTATTATAAAGACATCTTACCCATATCCAGCTAGAAATCCCAGACTCTGAGGACTGGCTTTATCATTGTATATAACAAGCTCGATGTTCTTGCTGCAGCCGGCCGGGCCGCACGCCGGGTTCCATTCCTGAATCAGCCACCACTCTGTCACTTGGTTCGATGTGTTGTTCACTGACAGCTGCTGTAGTTTTAGGGTTAAGTTACGGAAGAAAGCGTATTTCTGAATATCTTCTGCCTTGTCTGAAAATTCTGGAAAATTATGAAAGTAAGGTATAAGCAATCTTGATTGTTTTTTGGCCATCACAATTATCATATAGGACTTGCAGGTTTTGTGGTGAATTTGTCAAGGCTATAAAATTATAGCTCTCACGAATCCAGCTTAGAGGCCTCCATACACATTAGACTAAAGTTTATTGAAGCTGGCTGGTAGGCTAACGTGTATGGAGGTCTCCCGAATCTTACCAGATAGATAATGTTGGGGGAGAGAAGGATCCAGCTCGATGGGTTTCCAATAGCCGATCCTATTCTCTGGACGATAAGCTGAAGCCAGGTGAGTCTGACCGCAGGTCTCTCATGGGGAAGACAGGAGTGTTCCCGAGTATGGGGCAATCGGGGGAGAAAGCTGTTGGCTGACAGCTATCTAGTGTGTATGGGGGGCTGAGGAGGTTTGACATTTGCACCATTCTTGGGTAGTTCTTACCTGTCTGAAGCCGATGAGCAATTTTTGCTTCAGGCCCTGAATTTGCTCTGAGGTGTTTTGGCAAAATATTCTTCAGCATGCTAATGAAAATATAAATGCAAAGATTTTTAATTAACCCTGTTCCCTGTCTGTAAAGTTACATTCTTGTATCTAAATGGAACATCATTGCAACCATTTATGCATCAATAGTTTAAAAAGAAAAAAAAACAGTTTCATGTCTACAGATCCTATACAGACCTATGCGTCTCCATAGTCACAAATCGTAGTCTTCCCACCAGCTTTACCTATCTTCTTGCTATCCTACATTATGGTATGAGTGGGCTGGTGGGAACAAGTTTACTGAATTAAGGGAATTCTGTCAGCAGTCAGCCCAAAATGACTCTTCAAACCAAGCATAGTTGCTCTGTGCACCTTGGTCATATCCAAACAGTTCAGTTCCCCCATTTCTACTTACTTATTTTTCATTCATCTCCACCTTCCTCATACTTGCTTGACAGCTCTGGCTTTACAGAAACCATAGGAGGGTGGAGATAGCTGCTAATAGCACACTGAGAGTCTGCGCTTGGTTTGAACAGTCATTTTCTGCTGATAGACTCATTTTAAACTATGTGTCATCATTTGGTTTCGGGACTCGATCCCGTGACCTCTTGCCACATGGTCGGTTTCCCCTCTCTTGAGCCACAACCTGTTTGGCCTGTGTCCAACTGCTAATAATTCTCTTGTCTTTCTTTTCCTTGGTTTGCTTCTATTTAGGTGTCTCTCGCTTCCTCATTTGGTTCTGTCCTATCACATCTTGGGAGGGGCTACTTATACTTACCGTGCACTTGCCTTGTTTGCTGGCTATACTTCCAGATTGATGGATGTTTGGAGTTCCAGCTCCTTAGCTAGGGATTATTTTTCCTGGTTTATCTCTGTGTTTCTCTTCTTACGGTTTGTTTCTGAGTCTTCCTCCCCAGCACCCTTCCCTTTCTTTTACATTTAGGGTCTGGGAAATTCCCACATGTTACATTTATTTTTGGTTTCTTCTTATTTTCCTCTGTCTTTCCTGTGTGACTGTGTGAATAAGTTCTTAGGCCTGTGCCTCATCCTCAGATTTATGTGAATTTTATTTTCTATATTGTATTTCAAGGTTTGTACGTCTCCTTTGTGAGTGTGATTACGCAGTCATAACACATGGGGTTTGGCATCTTTGAGTCAGTGGGACATTATGCTATGGGCACAAGTGCCAGCCCAACTTCTGGTTTTTAACCCAACTTCGGAGTGTGATTAAGCTCTTTAATGCTGCTAGTTGGGGATAGAAGACTCCCAATCAAGACAAAATGTCCGGCCTTAATATAAATCCTATAATGGGGGCAATGAGACTTTTGTTTCTAGCTTGTTAAGAAAATGTTTTTGCTTTAGGTTCTTGCACTTAGTGGAATCAAGGTTGTGACCTCCTTTTCGCTGAGCTGGGCATCACGTTTATATATAGCTTCCCATAGCTGGGTGTCCATAGTTGGGCCCTGTCCTGCTCAGCCCTTATTCACATTGAGGACATTTTTTTAATCAAAAACAGTGTTTACAAAGTACCCAAGTTATTTAGATGCTTTTTACTTACTTACAGCAGGGTATATGTTCATTTTGTTTCTATCTTAGGTTTTGTTTGCTTTACTGCATGTAGTAATAATATTCTGTAGGCCATTTTCCTAACAATCTAAAGAAATCGTGAACATAATCTTTAACCTTTTTTCCTTTTGACTAAATATACTGTGTAAGAAGATGAGGCCTTATGTAAAATACCCACATTGGCTCCCTTCTTTCTCCTTTCAGCATCTGGACTATTTGGTCGCGGGTTTCGGTATCTTCATAGCATACTGTGTGCTTCCCAAAACTCTCTGCACTCTTTACGATGGACGCATTCCTGGAACAGACGAAGTCACAGGCATCAGAGTATACCCAGGTCTGCCATCAGCCTGTGCCATCGGCTTGCTTCTATAGGCGCCGGCTACCTCTGCTTACGTACCTGAGGATACTCCAGTGAATATCAAAGTATATCTGATCAGATTCTGACAGTTCCTCTATCATGGCTTCACGGCTGGCCGGACTTATGGTCCAGAGCAGGCTGGCATTACTCTTTATCTTGGCAGTTACAATGTCCTCGGGCATATAATTAACAATGAACTGCATTGCAGACTGTGTAGGAAAAAGGAGCAGAAAACAAAGTTATCCAGGCGTCTGATATTACTGCTAATATAGGCTATATTTAGGGCCCACACATGGAATATAAAGGCATCTACACGCTAGATAAAAGTAGGTTGAACTTGCTGATTTTGGAGGGATCGGCCAGACATCTAATGTGTATGGGTCCTCCTGGCTTCCCGCAATAGAAGATATCAAGAGAGAGTAGGATTGGACCTGTTGAATTTCATGGGAACATGGGAGAACATGGCCGAGCCGAGCATTCCTGTGTATGGGGAGGCGGGGGTGACAGCTATCGGCCACACAGATATCTAATGTATATGGAAAACTTCATACGAATCTGATCTTATCTATATTGTCAGAGACCAGTGCTCCTGGTGATTAGCTGAATATTTGGACTGATCGTATTGTGACGCATATGGCTAGTATGGACGTTTAGTCTGATGTCGACACCAATGGGTTTATCTTATAAAAGGGCAAAAAAGCCATTTATACTCACAGGATGTAGTGCGTATCTATATGTCAGTTCATCATAAGCAGACTGAGAATAGGGGGCCAGGTTCTGCTGCTGAGCACTCATGGTGAACAGGGGCTGAAAGGAAAAGGTAAAATCTCCTTATTGAGGCCTAACTGGACTGTAGCTAATGTCTATGTGACACATATATCCTCTTATCAGATAATACTGTAGATACCAGGACCATGCAATTAAATCAGGAGAACAATATCAATATTAATTAGCTTGACTATGAATATTGACTGGGATATATCGCAGGCATGAATGGACCGGCTATTGTCCAGCATTGGACTTTACAATTTCAGCTGTCATGTTTTCTTTTGATCTTTACAAAAAAGAAAAAAATTGTCCCAATTCAGTGCTAATGCCCTACACAGAAACTTATCAGCTCTGCTCTAACTACAGGGGGCTCCTGCTTTACACATAGAGTGGCTCCCATCATACTTCGTTCAGAGCGACCATGTATTAAATGGCTGTCTATTCGCTTTGGATGTTCGTTCCTCCCGACAGTAACAGTAGACTGCCAAAGGGGTACAGATATTCATCAGCTCATTGCTAAGCAGCATCCCTTTTAGAACACCTTTAAGACCTAACTCAACTTAGGGGATACTTACAGTATTAAAACTAATGTCTTAAAAGTAACCTTCCATCTATAAAAAACACTTTACCTGTAGATGTACGCATGATCTGCAAGTAAAAAGCGTTTAAATTGCATCTGGCCGGCTTACTGGCACAGGGGCTGCAGGGAGAAAATAAGGTATATCCTCCCTGTAGCCACTCGCTTTCTGTAACCAGCAAGCTATTATAGTCACCGCTCGCTAATAAGTCCCCAGCACATCGATTGACAGCCTGCTCCGCAGAGTGTGTGCAGAGCAGGATGTCAGTCAAGGTACAGGCGGAGTGATTACAGCCGTGCTTACTGTGTAGTGAGCAGTGACTTTTAGGCTATGTGTGCACATTGAGTATTTGCCTGCAGAAATTTCTGCAAGGCTTCTGCATCTCTTGGCAGCAAAAACGCATCGTGTGCACATAGCCTTACAGTTCCCTGCACCACCTCAATAACTGTAAATGAGTGGCTGCAGGGAGGATATAACTTTATTTTCTCCCTCTAGC
Organism: Oophaga sylvatica; assembly: GCA_033576555.1. Taxonomy (NCBI): domain Eukaryota; kingdom Metazoa; phylum Chordata; class Amphibia; order Anura; family Dendrobatidae; genus Oophaga; species Oophaga sylvatica. Next base: position 120,524,233 of record JARQOD010000003.1, on the reverse strand, counting down.
TGCTGCTCCAGTCACAATGCCAAATATTGTTAAAATGCTATTCACCATTAAATTACCCCTATATCTGCAGGTAATTAGTGTTTTTGTTGCAAAAAGGTTACCTTTAATATCTAGCTGGCCAGAAGAAGGAGCCCATCTCAGTGAATTAGCCTCACTGTCAACTGTTTGTGCACCAGAAAGTCAAATCCATGCCAGCCCATGATTTGCTCTATAATGTATGCCAATTTCAGCAAATGAGTCAGGCTAAGAAGGCTACACCACTCCCACTAAGATTTATCCACTTTGCAAAAAGAGGGCAAGAGTGGTGAAAAGTAGCAAAATGGTGTGTACCATAATTTGCTACTCTTTCACGACAGCTTTCTGGCGTGTAGCCATTAATAAATTCCCACCTTAGTTTTTTCTAATAGTATTCATAAATATGACCCAAAATTAAAGTACGGTAATTCTTAGACAATGCAAATAGACTAGACAAGTCTCGAAATGTGCAAAATATATCACAGTGTTTCATGAAGGAGGATAAATTTAGTTCAGCTTTAGATTGTATAGTCTACCGCTAGAAATTTGCAGCAAAACTTTGTCACGTGGTGCAACATGTTAAGCCATGCCCCTTTAAATAAAGGCACGCACTCTTGTCAGACAAGGTGCAGATATGGTCTAAAACATGAATTACGATTTTTTTTGTTTTGTGGCAGAGTGCACCGAATATGTGCATATGTTTTTTTTCACCCTTCATTTACTCCCTCCCTGTCCTCCAACCTTGTAGGAATTATCTTACTCCTTCTAGCAGAGTTTATTAAGGGCGACCATAATTTATTGTGTCTATTAAGGTTTAGTTAGATATTGCAGTCGTCACCTTTTTTACTGCTTTTTTTTCCATAATCATGGCAAAACCACAGTGTTTTACCCCTTTTTTTAGGAAAAATTTTAACAAGCAAAGTCACCCTACTGCAACATATGACAAACCCTTCATGTATAGACCTCATGGATGCAACAGAAAGAAATCTTTGGCAGCTGAGGAGGAGGAGGCATCAGAACATGCAGAATGGAGGATCTGGGTGTAAGCCGCCTGTTATGTTTCATGGTTATTTATTGTAATGGAATATCCCTTGAACCGGATCTATCATAACATAGAGGTAATGGCGGCCATGCTCATCTACCTCATAGCCACTGATGCTGATCTGAATAGAAACATCCAGGGGCTGGTTGGTGACTCCCGCCACAGACTTTACCAATGACATAAAGAGCAATGGAAACCAGACAATGCAGATCAAGGCAAAAATAATCACGCCACCCATTCCATATTTCACAATCTTTTTCTTCTTCTGTCCTGGAGGCTCTGGGTATTTCTACAAAATAATAGAAAATCTGTCAAATTTAAGTTTGCAAATACAGAAGACACCAGCAGCTTATTCCCCTCTTCCCATTGAATACACATGCGTGCGTGCTTGGCTGAACTGAGTGTACATGTGTATGAGAAGGTCAGGAATGTTTTGGTGGACAGCTATTGAAGATTTATGGCCGCCTCAAGGCACATTCCCCTTTTGATGTGGATTCCAGTTGACAGACCCCACCAAAGTAATCTGAATTGTCCAGAGCACAAGCAGCATGCCCTAAGATTTGTGAAGTGATGCACCCAGACAGGATAATGTACCACTCATGATAAGTGTTCATGTAAAATATCTTTGTATTGTAAATACACTACACTAAATTTTCCAATACAGTTATACAAGAGAAATGCAATGAAAAAATGACAACTTTGTGCATACGTTTAGTCCAAGATACCCACCAGACATGGTAGGAGTGGAGTCTAGGCGCACAGATTTTTTACCTTCTCTGACTCCCGCCAGCACTTCATAATGAAAATATTAGCATAGATGTCCTCCACACATATCCAACTCGATAAACTAAGTGTGGTATCTGTCCATATCCAATCCATGACAGCCCTCATCTCAGTCAGAAAGGGTACCATACGGAAACTATGGAAGAAGAGTAAAAAGATTCATCATAACAACTTATACATAAAGAGACCAAGTAGTGCAGCCATTTTCTTCACCATATGGGCTATACCAGTGTTTCTTACTGGGCGGTACATACACCCAAAAGGGTATTCCCAGTATTCTCAGTCACCATGCTGGATTGAAGCTGCACAGCAAATCTCAGCTGGAGAAGGAGGAACCAGTAATGGATTACACCGATCTACGTTGCACAGAAAGGGAAGCGAGAGTGGTGTAGATGGAGGCAGGAGGGGACATTTGTGGGTGCTATTTGGAGTGCAGGGTGCCAGAAAGCTGCTCTGAAGATGTCGGACTGGAGCGAGAGAGTGTGGCACCATCACAAGCAGGGTAGTAATGCCAGCAATGGCTTACTACCAGAGAGCAGAGCAGGATTCTACATACTGGGGCCAGTCTGCTGAGGCTTCAAGGGGACAGGATATAGAGAGTAAGCTCTTTCTTGGAGGCCTCACTGTCAACTATACAAGGAAGGTGTCTGAATGCATCTTGGGATCTGACGTCATGGGTATTGATGGGCGAACACGTGAATGTTCGGGTCCAGTGTGTTTGGCCGAACATCTAAAAAAGTTCAACTTGGGTACCAGAACAGTACCTGAACCCAGAGCCCATTCAAATGAATGGGGGGCCTGAACATCCATTGTTTGCCACGCTGTCATCTGCATGACAGTGTGACAAACACGGTCTCTGATCAGCAGTAAGATAATTACCGCCGGTCAGAGAGCTGCAGTTCCCACGCTGTCAGATGGCAGCGTGAGCCAGCAGCTGTGACCGGCGGTAAAAAGGTTACCTCCGGTCACAGGCGTCAGCTGATGAGAGAGTACTACAACCATCAGCCTACGCCTGCTGTCGCTGATAACAGCGAGATCAGGCACTGATGAAGGAAGTATTAATCAGCCACCACCTGTGCTATAAATAATTACAAAAAAAGACGTGGAGTCTCTTCTATTTTTGATAACCAGGGCAGGCAAAACTGACCATTTGGCAGTGCTGAACTCAATGATTGGCTGCAGTGCTGTCAACATTATGTGAACACTGTAAAAGACACCATAACCAGCGGCAGAGACTCTGCGCTGAACCTGGGGAGGATGAGTAAAGAAGAGTTTGTTTTTAAACACTCTGCGTCTGGGAATGGGTTTTCTGAAAGAGAAAACTCCTTTACCCTGTATTGCAGTAGTAAAACTTCTCATAAGCTACAGTTTCTCACCCCTGGAATAGGAAGAGATTGATGCAGTTGTAACTCTTCGTTAAAAAGTTTCCTAGGACTCTGTTAGGGTAGCCACACTTGATCTGGTAAGCTGACAGACCAAAATACACACATTTCACAAAGTACCACAACTGCGCCACGCTATTTGTATTAAATCTCCTGCAAAACAGATAAAAAAGAAGAATGAGGATGTGGAAATCATATAGAAAGCATTCACATGATACCTAGGTCATCGTGAAAATAAAACGCTGCAAATCCATGTTAGGTCATATATTGGCGTTCTCATTGTGTAGGGCTCTTACTTTATTTGTTTATTTTACATCAAGGAAGATGCATAAATGTGACTGACAGATGCACTCAGGAAAAGTAGATTTTTGGTACTCACCATAAAATCTGTTTCTCTTAGGCCTGGGTCTCACATAGCGATACACCAGCGATCCCGACAACGATATGCACTTGTCAGGATCACTGGTGTATCGCTACATGATCGCTGCTGAGCTGCCAAACAGGCAGCTCAGGGCAGCGATCAGCACAGCGACACTGCAGGTAACATCGCTTAGTTACCCACAGTGTACCTTGGATACCAGCGCCCTGATGCAGGGAGCTGGTAACCAAGGTACACATCGGGTTTCCAGGCGCTGCGCGGACTAAAGCCCCCGTCTCACACAGCGATCTCGCTAGCGAGATCGGTGCCGAGTCACTAGTTTTGTGACGCAGCAGCGAGCTCCTCAGCGATATCGCTGTGTGTGACATTCAGCGAAGATCAGCCCCCCTGCTGGGTATCGCTGATCGTCGCTGAATGTCCTGGACATTTTTTTGATCGCTGGTCTCCCGCTGACAGGCACGCATCACTGCGTGTGACAGGCGGGAGACCAGCGATCTGCTGGTAACCAAGGTACACAGCGGGTTTCCAGGCGCTGCGCGGTGCCTGGAAACCCGCTGTGCACCTTGGTTACCAGCTCCCTGCATCAGGGCACTGGTATCCAAGGTACACAGCGGGTTTCTAGGCACAGCCCCGCGCCTGGAAACCCACTGTGTACCTTGGTTACCAGCTCCCTGTATCAGGGCGCTGGTATCCAAGGTACACAGCGGGTTTCTAGGCACAGCCCCGCGCCTGGAAACCCGCTGTGTACCTTGGTTACCAGCAGATCGCTGGTCTCCCGCCTGTCACACGCAGTGATGCGTGCCTGTCAGCGGGAGACCAGCGATCAAAAAAATGTCCAGGACATTCAGCGACGATCAGCGATACCCAGCAGGGGGGCTGATCTTCGCTGAATGTCACACACAGCGATATCGCTGAGGAGCTCGCTGCTGCGTCACAAAACTAGTGACTCGGCACCGATCTCGCTAGCGAGATCGCTGTGTGAGACGGGGGCTTTAGTCTTCATTGGGACACAGAACCATGGAATAGTCTGCTGCCACCTGGAGACTGATACTATTATTGCAATTTAAATAAAATTGGCTCCTCCCCAGCAGCCTATACCTCGCCTGCTGGAGTCAGGCTTCCTCAATTTGTGAGAAAGCAGTAGGAGGAAAAAAAACCAAGGAAGTGAAAAAAGAATTAAGGCAAGAATGAAACATAATTGCACACCCAAACGGGCAACCAAGGGAGGGGCTATGTCCCCCAATGAAGGCTACGAGAAACAGATTTTACGGTTAGTACCCTAAAATCTATATTTCTCATTCTTCTCATTGGGGGGCACAAAACCATGGGGCGTGCTAAAGCAGTCCCTAAGATGAGAAAATAAATAAATATCATATTGTTACCATCCAATCTTTCCTCCTTAACTCAAGCGGAAGTCTGGGCTGCTGCCGCCTATAGTATCTTCCTACCAAGACTCGTATCTGCTAAGGCAAAAGTGTGGATCTTGTAAAACTTAGAAAAGGTATGCACTGATGCCCAATGGCTGCGTTAGAGAGCTGTAAAGTCAATGCCTGATTACAAACCGCCCATGGGAGCTCCCACTGCCCACGTATAGTGCGCCCTAATCCTGAACGGGGCCACTCTGGCCTTGGCTTTAAATAGTAGGCATGAATAATAGCCGTCTTAATCCAGTGGGCAATGGTCACCTTGGAAGTTGCCTGCCACTTACGAGGGCTATCTGGTATGATAAACTAGGAATTGGATCTCCTAAATGAGGCAGTGGGTGATAAATAGTACCTTACAGCCCTGACAACGTCCAACTTGTGCAGAGTCTTCTCAATAGGATGAAATGGTGCTGGACAAAAAGATGGCAAAAAAATGTTTCATTAAGGTGATGTGAATGCTTTTCCGTCTAATTGACAAGAGTATTCTTAGAGTGATACCTTTATTGGCTAACCAGAAAATTATATGTTTGCAAGCACAGGGGCTCCTTCTTCAGGCAAGATTACCTGAAGAAGGAGCCCCTGTGCTCTGAAAGCTTGCAAACATAAATTTTCTGGTTAGCCAATAAAGGTATCACTCTAAGAATACTCTTGTCATAATTGGACGGAAAAGTATTCACATCGATTTTTCTGGCTAACACGGTACCACAATATAATTTATTATTGTATCTCATTAAGGTGAAAATTCGAACTCACCTTGAGGAGGAAGGATGGAATTGGTCTCAATACTACCTTATCCTGATGCAGAGTAAGGTAGGAGAACAGCAGGAAAGAGTCACTTGCTCCGAAACCATAATGATAGAAGTGATGACTAACCTAAAATAGGTCTGAGACAAACCTTGCCTCCAACTGACAATGGAAAAAACTGAGGAAGCCTGACTCTAGAAGGCGAGGTATAGTCTGATGGGGAAGAGCCAATTTTATTTAAAATGCAATTATAGTGTCAGCCCTTAGGTGGCAGCAGACTATCCCATGGTTCTCTGTCCTCCAATGAGACAAACAATAAAGTTCCTATTTGTGGGATTCAAACACATCCCTAATGCAAACCTTTAATATGGACTCATTATGAATAATATTGCTCAGAACGTCTGAATTATTACTGTTTGAGAGAAACTGAAATATATAAAACGGCCAAAACTGACAACATACTAATTCAATATGGATCAAAGTTGGATGCATATATATTTTACACTTTCCCTGAAGAACTTAAATGGATGTTTTCTGCAAAATAGATGAAGCTAACACGTATATGCTGCAATTTTTTTGTAATTAGACTGTACATACATAAATATACTGTGCTTGCAAAAATATTCCCACTCCCTGGCATTTTCCGTGTTTTGCTCCCTACAGCTGTGCATATTTGGTTTTCTTTCTGTTGTGATGCAAATAATAGGACAAAATAACGGAAAACTTCAGTGTACATAATTATATACCCTTCTAAAGTCAGTACTTTGTAGAAGAAGAAAAGGTAGCACACTGTAGCGCTATAGCTTGCAAACACGAAATATGAAAAATGAATTACATCATTACCTTAGAAATATGAAAAATTGAGAAGTCTTAGCGCATAAGACTTCTCAATTTTTCATATTTCTAAGGTAATGATGTAATTCATTTTTCATATTTTTCATATTTCGTGTTTGCAAGCTATAGCGCTACAGTGTGCTACCTTTTCTTCTTGTATGTATATGAGTTGGTGACTCTAGGTTTAGCACCTGTTCACACTGAATCTAAGTTTGGATGTGCCGGTCAGTTTTTTGATAAGTACTTTGTAGAGCCTCCTTTTGTGGCAATTACAGCTGCAAGACACTTTGTATATGTGTCTATGAGCTTTCCACATCTTGTCACTGGGATTTTTGCCTATTTCTAAAGGTAAAACTGCTGCAGCTCTTTCAAGTTAGGTGGTTTTCTCTGGTGAACAGCAATCTTCAAGTCTTTCTCAATCTACCATAACATCTCTGCCTGCACCTCACTCACAGTCCAGCAGTTTGTCGTATACATCCTCTCTTAGCAGAGCAGCCAGCCCTCATTCCCGCAGTTGTGGTCACGTAAAAGATTTTTTTTTCCTCCTACACAGGCCAAAGCTAAGAGCTTTAACTTCAGCATCTCCAATCTGTTGGCCATGGAAATTCTGCCTATCCACCTGGTGGATACAGATGATTTCCGAAAGCGGATGGACGTTGCAGTCCCCAGTACCAGTTGATCAGTCACCATGACTTCTGTAAGAAAACTGTGCCTGATCTACACCAGATGTCACAGACATCACCCTTTCCTTGAAAAAATCTATGTCTGACAGGGTGTATTTCACCACTGACGTCTGGACGAGCATGCATGGCCAGGGCATTACATCTCAATGACTGGGCACTGGGTTATTCTGGTGGCTGTGGGGGCAGGCAGGGAAGGGGCTGCTCCACAAGTCTTGAAATCCCCAAGGCTTGTGGGAGAAACTTCTGTATCTAACACTTCCTCCACTGCATCTGCCTCCTCTACTTCCTCTTATATGCCATGGAGATCGCAGTCACACAGCTCAAGAGTTGTGGACAGCTGTCTAGGACAAGTTTGAGAAATGGCAGTCTCCAATGAATCTGGAGCCAGGAAAGGCTGCGTGCAATAATGGTGCAAACTTGGTGGCGGCCCTACGCTGGGGCAACTGCACATGCACGTCTTGTATGGCTCACGTCCTCAACTTGGTGGTACAGCAATTTCTCCGGCACTATCCCATACTGGATGCGCTGCTGCAGAAAGCACGGTTGCTGTTTGCTCCTTTCAGTCATTCGCAACTAGCAGATCATCGAATTGCATCACTATAGAGGTCTTTCGGGCTACCGGTTAACCTGTTGATATGTGATGTGCCAACATGGTGGAATTCCACTTTGCACATGTTGCAGCAGCGACGTGTCCTGGTGCAGTATGTCATTTTGCATAGCCTAGGTCAAAGAAGTACGGACGTTGTGCAAATCACGCTTGCAGAGTGGGAACAGATGAAGGCCCTCTGTACCCTACTGCACAGTTTTGAAAAGGCTAATAAGATGGTTAGCACTCACGATGCCATCATCAGCATCACTATTCCGGTCATGTACATGCTGGAGCACACTTTGAATAGTCTGCGGGAAGAGGTGATGGTCCAGAGGAAGAGGAGAATGCAGAAGGGATATCTCTAAGTTCCGGACTGTTGTCTCAGAGGTGGGTGCCATGGGAGGGTGGATTACAGCGTTCGTGGGGGGCTCATGGTACCAGAAAAACTGTTATTGAAGATGCAGTAGCCAATGAACAAATGGAGGAGGATGATGAGGAAGAGGTGATAGGCGCGCAAGAGTCAGGAGATGAAGAGTATAATGATCCCCTCTCTGTTTTCCGTGGTTGGCGGGAGGGGATGGAGGAAGCAAGCTTTAGTGTTAACCTGCCACCAACACACCATGGACTTGGACTTCATGGAAGAGCCCGACATATAAGCGCCTTCTTGCTGCACTATCTGCAACATGATGCCCGTATTGTTAGGATGAGAAATAGTGCTGACTACTGGGTTGCCACTCTGTTAGATCCACGATACAAGACTAAATTTTACCAGATGCTTCCCCCCCCGGAAAGGAACGTGAGCATGCTGGAGTATCAAAACACACTTGTAGACAAGCTTAAGACTAGTTTTCCTCAAGACAGCAGTGAGGCACACAGTGTTCATCGCAGTTTTAGACTTACAACACTATGAACTTCAAGTCGGAAATGCAAAAACAGCAGCAGCAGCAGTGTAAGTGGCAGAAGCAATTTCTGTGAGACGTTTCACACATTTTTTAGACTTTCTCGTGCACCAGTTGAACAGAGTACAAGTCTGACACATAGTGAACGATAGGAGTATCTCTAGCTCAATATCAATCCCATCGGGGGGTTTGGACCTTTTTACATTTTGGCCTTCAAAAATGGAAGAGTTGCCTGAGCTCGCCAGTCACACCTTTGAGGTTTTATGATGCCCGGCAGCCAGCGCTGCTAGTGGTGTCGTGATGGATAAGGGCATCCGGTTGTCCCCTGAAAGCGAATACCGCCTAAGTTTCATCAAGATGAACAAGTCATGAATCTCCAATGACTCTTGCACCACAACCACAGAATGTACTCTTGCACCACAACCAAGTAGGTAAATTGAGGTCACTTTCCCTGGTGTCTGCCCCTAATTTTTGGAAATGCTTGAACTCCAAGTTTGGCCTCCTTCACGTGTGCTGCCTGTAGCAGTAGGGCTCCTAGACCTGTAGGCCTGCACTTACTTTCAGTCAAGTACCTGTGTTACTATACTTAAATGTTTCTAACAATAGTAGTCTACGAAGCTAACATTTGTGGCAGCTGAGTCTGGCTGAGCAGTAAAACAGTTTAGGCTGTTGCATGAGGTATCAGGGATCCCAGCACAGCAGGCCTACATTACGTTCCTCACCCATCTCTTAATTTTAACTTAAATTAAAAGCTGTAAATGCTGGCACAGACGCTGTCTCATGCATGGCCCATGCCTGACTGGTGCACCATTATAAAATTTCTACTGTGGCTCAATTGATGGCACTTTTCCTGGTGTCTGCAGCTAATTTTTGGAAATGTTTGAACTCCAAGTTGAGTCTCCTTCATGTGTTTTGCCTGAATTTGGCAGGGCTCTCAGAACAACAGGCCTACGCCTGTCACTCATCCACCTGTTACTGATCAATGGTTAAGCTAGAAATGCTCGTATAAGCCCTGTCCCAGACTTTGTCCCATGCATCCAAGCTGTGCAATTATACTATTTGTACTATGGGTCAATTGATGCCACTTTTCCTGGTGTCTACCCCTAATTTCAAGCTGTTTCGTCAGCTTTTGGGCCCATGAAGGTGTTGTTAATGCATTTGGTTTTGCCTCCCATTAAATTCAATGAGGTTCAGATAAGTTCGGCGAACATCGGGAAGTTCGCCAATCCAAGCTGAACCAAACCTTAAAAGGTTTGCTCATCTCTAGTGATGAGCTGTGTTGGTCTGGCTCCAGACACAGTGTTTACCTTGGTGGTCAAAAAGTTCAATTTTGGTCTCATCTGATCTCAGCACCTTGCTCTATACATTTGAGGAATCTCCCACATGTCTTTTTTGCAAACTCAAAACGAGTCTTTCAATTTTTGAGTATAAGTTAAGTTTTTTTCTGCCAAATCTTCAATAAAGGCCACCTCTATGGAGTGTACGACTTATTGCGGTCGTATGGACAGATAATCTAGTCTCTGCTTGGGAACTCTTCAGCTTCTTTAGGGTTACCTTTGGTCTCTGTGCTGCCTCTCTGATTAATGCTCTCTTTGCCTGGGCTGACAGTTTTGGTGGGTGGCCCTCACATGGCAGGTTTGTTGTGGTACCATGTTCTTTCCATTTGATAATAGTGGATTTGATGGTGCTCCGGGAGGTCATCAGTCATTAGGATATTTTTTAGAACCTAGCCCTGACTTATACTTCTTAACAACTTTGTCACTGACTTGTTTGGAGATCTCCTTGGTCTTCATGGTGTTGTTTGGTTGGTGGTGCTTCTTGCCTAATGGTGTTGCAGCCTCTGTGGCATTTCAGAAAAGTTGTGCGCCCGCATCTCTGCCTGCAGTCCCTCTCTCCCTGCAGAGACATCAGAGTACACATCGCCAAGAATCCCAGCCTGCCCCTTCCAGGTCTGCTGCTGCCCAGGGAGCTCGCGCGCACCCTTCCTCTTTCTTAAAGGGGCCAAGCGCATTCCTCTAAAGTGTCCCCAGCCAATTGCTGGAGGCCTCTTTCTATTTAAATCGCCTCCTCCAACATGGAAGTGCCTGTGCAATGTTGTGAGTTTGTTCCTAACACGCTTCTCAGTGCTCAGGTCCCTGTACTTATATCTGTTGGCATATGCAACAGATTGGGACTTATTATAAGTAAAAGGAGGACTTTATACTAACCATACAGCAGATGGCGATAGTGTGTAATGTTATATGCTTGCTGTAATGTGGGGAGAGAAACTCTCTTGTTGTTGTTAATTGTTTTACCGTTGCTTCCTGTTTAGTTTTCTCCACAGACTGTGTGACACTGAATTGTATCTCATGTTTATCCAGTATGAAGTAAATACTGTTTACTAAAGATATCTTGCTGTCTGAAGCTTGCGTAAGTACAGTGCCGACGATAAGAAGATGCACTCTCACGACAGGTTATGGGCCCAGACACCCCAGACACTACGCAGCCTAGACATCCCAGGCACTACGCATCCCAGACACTACAAGCCCAGGCAGAAGGATCGCGGTTTATAACTCCAGATAACGGAGCACACAGATAACCTCTGCAAACAGAAGGAAATAAATCCAGATACAGAGTGACAAAGGAATTCATGACCCCAGGAGCTGCATATAATTACAGAGAATTCAACACAAGCAGGAAATACAGGAACTATCAGAAGCAAGAAAAAAAAAACAGGAGAATATCTTCAGTACAACTCTCTAAACAAGTAAGTCTATATAAAGATGATGAATAACACAGAACTGAAATTCACAGTAGCTAAACTGAATAGTGAAAATTATCAGTTATGGAAATTTAAAGTAGAGATGTTGTTATCTAAGGATGATTTATGGGAAGTAATTGTTACAGAAAGACAAGATCAAGATTATCAGACATGGGATAAAAAGAATAGACAAGCGAGAGCCACCATTAGCTTATTAGTGGATGATGCTCAATTAATACATATAAGAAATGAAGTAACAGCGAAAGGAATGTGGGAAGCATTAAGAAAACTGTATGAAAGACCTAGCTTGAATCACAAATTATTTTTATTAAGAAAGCTTTACAGTATGAGATTGAGTGCAAATGATGACATGCAGAAGCACATATTCTCAATGATGGAAGTGATATTACAGCTAAGATCTAGTGGTGAAGACATTAAAGAAAGTCATATAGCGGCTATATTGTTGTGCAGTTTACCAGATTCGTATACAGCCTTGATAAATGCCCTTGAGACGAGACCAGAAACTGACATTACATTAGATTTTGTGAAAACAAGACTAATAGATGAGTATCAGAGAAGAAAAGAGCAAAGCAATGATTCTTCTACTGAAAAGGACAGTGAAAACACTCTTAAAGCTATACAGAATTAAAAAAAAACCTATAATAAAGAGACAAGAGAATGCTTCAGATGTAAGAAAAAACGTCATTTAAAGAAAGACTGTACCATATGGAAAGCAGAACAACAAAAATTACAACATAAAAAGCATACACAGAAAGTAAAAAACACATTTTCCGATTCATGTGAGAATAATTGGAATGGCACATTCAAAATTACAGACAAGAAATCATCACTTGGTTGGTTTATTGATTCAGGAGCAACGAGTCATATGACAAGTGACAAGAATTTCTTTACTGATCTTGATTTAGATAAGAAAGAAGCCATTTATCTTGCAGATGGAAGCAAAATAACCACAGAAGGAATCGGACAAGGTATGCTAAATTGTTCAAACAAGTTCGGACAAGATTCAAAGACACTTGTACAGGATGTGTTGTATGTTCCAAAATTGGAAGGCGGATTATTATCTGTGAAACGTTTAACAGCAAAAGGACTTACAGTAGAATTCAAAGACAATGAGTGTGCAATTATTGCAGGAAACAAGATGATAACCAAAGTCAAGGCAGATGAACAAATATATCATTTTGACAAACCAAAGGAACAGATGAAGGTATGTACATATGATCACAAAAACTGTATTCACATGTGGCATAGATGTCTAGGACATAGACACCCGGACAGTATAAGGGAACTACAGAGAAAAGAATTGACAAAAGATTTAAAGATATCAGATTGCTCAATTACCATAAGATGTGAATGTTGTATAAAATCCAAAGTCACAAGGATATCTATTCCAAAGAAAGTGAGATGAAAAGCGAAAGACCACTTCATTTAGTGCATACTGACGTATGTGGACCCATGAAAGTGACTACATCAGGAGGCAATAGATACATGTTGACTTTTATAGACGACTACTCAAGATACACAGTCACATACTTAATTAAGAAAAAAAGTGAAGTTTTTGATAAACTTGTGTCTACAAGTAACAAGATGTAACAAGATCAAGCAACAAATTTCAAAGGAAGCCAATTGTCATCAGAAGTGTTAATGGAGGTGAATTTACAGGTCACAGAATAGAAGACTTCTTAAGACAAAATGGAATAGAACATCAGAAAACTGTTCCATACACACCTGAACAAAATGGAGTAGCAGAAAGGAAAAACAGAACTCTAACAGAAATGATGAGATGTAAGCTGACAGATTCTAAACTACCAAAGAAATATTGGGGTGAGGCAGCAATGACAGCTACATATCTACAGAACTGACTTTTTTCCAGAAAACTGAAGAAAACTCCATATGAACTGTGGCAAGGTATGAAACCAAGTGTCAATCATTTAAAAGTTTTTGGATGTAAAGTTTTTATATTCATTCCAACAGAAAAACGTTCCAAACTTCAAAACAGATCCATGGAAGGAATATTCGTTGGATATAGTGAAAACTGCAAAGGATATAGAATCTTAGATCCCAAAACAGACAGAGTTACAGTGAGTAACAGTGTGACATTCATTGAAGTTTTAAATGAAGACATTATGATTTCAGTTGAAACAAAAAATGAAAAAACAATAGTGACATAACTGAAGAAATATCTGATGAGAAAGAAGTAGAAATTAATGAAGAACAAAATACTGAAAGTGAAGAATCACAACTACAAACAGACACAGAACCAAGACGTTCAATAAGAGAGAATAAAGGAAAACCACCAAAACGTCTTCATACAAGACAAGTATAAGAAAAATCTATGAGCCTACCTCTTGGGAAGACATATCTAAACTTCCTGAAGAAGAAGCTAATAATTGGATAGAAGCAACAGAAACAGAAATTAAATCCATGCATGATTCAAATACATGGACACTAACAGATTTGCCAGAAGGAAGAAAAGCCATAGGATGTAAATGGATTTTTAAAGTAAAATACCAAACAGATGGCACACCTGAAAGATATCGAGCAAGACTCGTAGCTAAAGGTATTCTCAAAAATATGGAGAAGACTATGATGAAACATTTGCTCCAGTTGTCAAAACACTACAAAAGAACTTTACTTACAGTTGCAGCATGGAACAGATGGAACTAAGACATCTGGATGTAAAGACAGCTTTTTTGAATGGAGATTTAACAGAAGACATTTACATGGAACAACCTCCAGGATTCAAAGATGAAAGAAATCCAAACAAAGTTTGTAAACTGACAGAAAAGCTATATGGTTTAACCCCTTCACCCCCAAGGGTGGTTTGCACGTTAATGACCGGGCCAATTTTTACAATTCTGACCACTGTCTCTTTATGAGGTTATAACTCTGGAACGCTTCAACGGATCTTCGCGATTCTGAGATTGTTTTCTCGTGACATATTGTACTTCATGTTAGTGGTAAAATTTCTTCGATATAACTTGGTTTATTTTTGAAAAAAACGCAAATATGGCGAAAATTTTTAAAATTTTGCAATTTTCAAACTTTGAATTTTTATTCCCTTAAAACAGAGAAATATATCACACAAAATAGTTAAGAAATAACATTTCCCAACATGTCTACTTTACATCAGCACAATTTTGGAACCAAAATTTTTTTTTGTTAGGAAGTTATAAGGGTTAAAAGTTGACCAGCGATTTCTCATTTTTACAGCAAAATTTACAAAGCCATTTTTTTTAGGGACCACCTCACATTTGAAGTCACTTTGAGGGGTCTATATGGCAGAAAATACCCAAAAGTGACACCATTCTAAAAACTGCAACCCCTCAAGGTACTCAAAACCACATTCAAGAAGTTTATTAACCCTTCAGGTGCTTCACAGTAACTAAAGCAACGTGGAAGGAAAAAATGAATATTTTACTTTTTAGCCACAAAAATTATCTTTTACAAACTATTTTTTTATTTTCACAAGGGTAAAAGGAGAAAATGGACAGATAAGGTTGTTATGCAATTTCTCCTGAGTACGCCAATACCCCATATGTGGGGGAAAACCACTGTTTGGGCACACGGCAGAGCTCGTAAGGGAAGGAGCGACGTTTGACTTTTTCAAACTAAAATTGGCTGGAATTTAGATTGGATGCCATGTCGCGTTTGGAGAGCCCCTGATGCGCCTAAACAGTGGAAACCCCCACAAGTGACACCATTTTGGAAACTAGACCCCCTAAGGTACTTATCTAGATCTGTTGTGAGCACTTTGAACCCTCAAGTGTTTCACAAAAGTTTATAAAGCCTGGGTGTGAAAAAAAAAAAAAATCAATTTTCCACAAAAATGATTTTTTAGTCCCAAATTTTTGAATTTTCCCAAGGAAATTGGACCCCAAAAGTTGTTGTCCAATTTGTCCTGAGTACGCTGATACCCCATATGTGGGGGGGGAAACTGTTTGGGCGCACGGCAGGGCTTGGAAAGGAATAAATAACGTTTTGGAATGCAGACGTTAATGGGGGTCATGTTCCGTTTGCAGTTCCCCAGATGAGCCTAAACAGTGGAAACCCCCCACAAGTGACCCCATTTTGGAAACTAGACCCCCTAAGGAACTTATCTAGATCTTTGGTGAGCACTTTGAACCCCCAAGTGCTTCACACAAGTTTATAATGCCCGGGCATGAAAATAAAAAATCCTATTTTTTTCCCACAAAAATTATCTTTTAGTCACTAATTTTTTATTTTCCCAAGGGTAACAGGAGAAATTGGACCACATAAGTTGTTGTACAATTTGTCCTGAGTACGCTGATACCCCATATGTGGAGGGGAACCACTGTTTGGGCGCACGGCAGAGCTCGGAATGGAAGGAGCACCATTTGACTTTTTCCAACCAAAATTGGCTGGAATTGAGTTTGGATGCCATGTTGCATTTGGAGAGCCCCTGATGTGCCTAAACAGTGGAAACCCCCCACAAATGACCCATTTGGGAAACTAGACCCCCTAAGGAACTTATCTAGATTTTTGATGAGCAATTTGAACCCCCAAGTGCTTCACACAAGTTTATAACGTAGAGCCGTAAAATTTAAAAATCATATTTTTTCCACAAAAATGAACTTTTCACCCCAATTTTTATTTTTCCAAGGGTAACAAGACTCCAAAAGTTATTGTGCAATTTGTCCTGAGTGCGCTGATACCCCATATGTGGGGGTAAACCACTGTTTGGTGCATGGCAGAGTTTGGAAGGGAAGGAGCGCTGTCTGACTTTTTCAACGCAGAATTGGCTGGATGCCATGTCGTGTTTGGAGAGCTCCTGATCTACCTAAACAGTGGAAACCCCCATAAATGACACCATTTTGGAAACTAGACCCCTCAAGGAACTTATCTAGATGTGTGGTGAGAACTTTGAACCCCCAGGTGTTTCACTAAAGTTTATAACGTACAGCCGTAAAATAAAAAATCTTTTTTTTTTTTTACAAAAATGATTTTTTCGCCCCCAATATTTTATTTTCACAAGGGTAACAGAAGAAATTGGAACCCAAAAGTTGTTGTCCAATTTGTCCTGAG
This sequence comes from Oophaga sylvatica, assembly GCA_033576555.1. NCBI lineage: Eukaryota > Metazoa > Chordata > Amphibia > Anura > Dendrobatidae > Oophaga > Oophaga sylvatica. Next base: position 120,507,655 of record JARQOD010000003.1, on the reverse strand, counting down.
TACACTGATACCCAATATGTGGGCGAAAACTACTGTATGGGCACACGTCGGGGCTCGGAAGGGAAGTAGTGACGTTTTGGATTGCAGACTTTGATGGAATGGTCTGGGGGCGTCATGTCACATTTGGAGAGCCCCTGATGCACCTAAACAGTGGAAACCCCCCACAAGTGACCCCATTTTGGCAAATAGACCCCACAAGGAACTTATCTAGATGTGTGGTGAGCACTTTGAACCCCGAAGTGCTTCACAGAAGTTTATAACGCACAGCCGTAAAAATAAAAAATCTTTTTTTTTTACAAAAATGATTTTTTCGCCCCCAATATTTTATTTTCACAAGGGTAACAGGAGAAATTGGACCCCAAAAGTTGTTGTCCAATTTGTCCTGAGTACGCTGATACCCAATATGTGGGAGAAAACTACTGTATGGGCGCACGTCAGGGCTCGGAAGGGAAGTAGTGACGTTTTGGATTGCAGACTTTGATGGAATGGTCTGGGTGCGTCATGTCGCATTTGGAGAGCCCCTGATGCGCCTAAACAGTGGAAACCCCCCACAAGTGACCCCATTTTGGAAAATAGACCCCACAAGGAACTTATCTAGATGTGTGGTGAGCACTTTGAACCCCGAAGTGCTTCACAGAAGTTTATAACGCACAGCCGTAAAAATAAAAAATCCTTTTTTTTTTTTGCAAAAATGATTTTTTCGCCCCAATATTTTATTTTTACAAGGGTAACAGGAGAAATTGGACCCCAAAAGTTGTTGCCCAATTTGTCCTGAGTACGCTGATACCCAATATGTGAGAGAAAACTACTGTATGGGTACACGTTGGGGCTCGGAAGGGAAGTAGTGACGTTTTGGATTGCAGACTTTGATGGAATGGTCTGGGGCGTCATGTCGCATTTGGAGAGCCCCTGATGCGCCTAAACAGTGGAAATCCCCAACAAGTGACCCCATTTTGGAAAATAGACCCCACAAGGAACTTATCTAGGTGTGTGGTGAGCGCTATGAAGCCCCAAGTGCTTCACAGAAGTTTATAATGTACAGCCGTAAAAACAAAAAAATAATTTTTTTTGTACAAAAATGATATTTTCGCCCCCAGTTTTTTATTTTCCCAAGGGTAACAGAAGAAATAGGACAAATTGCACAATAACTCTTGGGGTCCAGAGTACGCTGATACCCCATATGTGGGGATAAGCTACTGTTTGGACGCATGGCAGAGCTCAGAAGTGAAGGAGCACCGTTTGACTTTTTCAACGCAGAATTGGCTGGAATTGAGATCAGACGCCATGTCACATTTGGAGAGCCCCTGATGTGCCTAAACAGCGGAAACCCCCCAATTCTAACTCCAACCCTAACCCCAACACACCCTAACCCTAGTCCCAACCCTAACCACAAACCTAACCCTAACACACCCCTAATCCCAACCCTAACCCTAATCCTAACTTTAGCGCCAACCCTAACCCTAACTTTAGCCGCAACCCTAACCTTAACCCTAATGGGAAAATGGAAATAAATACATTTTTTTAATTTTATTATTTTTCCCTAACTAAGGGGGTGATAAAGGGGGTTTGATTTACTATTATTAGCGGGTTTTTATGATTGGCAGCTGTCACGCTAAAAGACACTTTTTATTGCAAAAATAGTTTTTTGCATCGCCACATTTTGAGAGCTATAATTTTTGCATATTTTGGCCCACAGAGTCTTGTGAGGTCTTATTTTTTGCGGTACGAGTTGACGTTTTTATTTGTACCATTTTTGAGCAGGTGACGTTTTTTGATCGCTTTTTATTTCGATTTTTGGGAGGTTAGAATGAACAAAAATCAGCAATTCATGAATTTCTTTTGGGGGAGGCGTTTTTATTGTTCCGCGTGTGGTAAAATTGATAAAGCAGTTTTATTCTTCGGGTCAGTACGATTATGGCGATACCTCATTTATATCATTTTTTTATGTTTTGGCGCTTTTATAGAATAAAAACAATTTTATATGAAAAATAATTATTTTTGCATCGCTTTATTCTGCGAGCTATAACTTTTTTATTTTTTCGCTGATGATGCTGTATGGTGGCTCGTTTTTTGCGGGACAAGATTACGTTTTCAGCGGTACCATGTTTATTTATATCGGTCTTTTTGATCGCGCGTTATTCCACTTTTTGTTCGGCAGTATGATGATAAAGCATTGATTTTTTGCTTCGTTTTTTTTTTTTTTTAAGGGGTTCACTAAAGGGGTTAACTAGTGGGACAGTTTTATAGGGGGGGTCGTTACGGACGCGGCGATACCAAATATGTGTACTTTTATTGTTTTGTTTTTTTTATTTACAGGAAGAAATGAATTTATTGGGGAATATTTTTTTTATTTTTTTTTATTTATTTTGGATTTTTTTTTTATAACATGTTTATTTTTATTTTTTTAACTTTTTTACTTTGTCCCCGGGCGGGACATCACTGTATTTTATCAAATCGCTGGTGTGACAGTGTGCACAGCACACTGTCACACCAGCGATCGCTCAGGCAGTGCAGCAGGCTTCTCAGTGCCTGCTCTCAGCAGGCACTGAGGAAGCCGCCTCCCTCCAGGACCCCGGCGCCATCTTGGATCCGGGTCCTGGGAGGGAGGAAGCCCTCAGAACAGCGCGATCACATCGCGCTGGTCTGAGGGTCTCAGGGGGGCGCGCAGGGAGCCCCCACCCTGCGCGATCCTCCCCTGTGCCCCCAGTACACCGCGATCATGTTTGATCGCGGTGTGCTGGGGTTAATGTGCCGGGAGCGGTCCGTGACCGCTCCTGACACACAGTCACGGGTGTCAGCTGTGATAATCAGCTGACACCCGGCGGCGATTAGCTGCGCTCCCCTCAGGAGCGCAGCTGATCGCCTATGACGTACTATCCCGTCCATGGGCAGAATGGCACGGGTTTTATGGACGGGATAGTACGTCTAATGTCAGAGAGGGGTTAAAGCAAGCAGCTAAAGCGTGGAATGACAAAATCACGGAAGTACTAACAAATGAAAAATTTCAAAGAAGCAGAGCTGGTCCATGCTTGTACACAAAAAGGCTGAGTAATAGATGGATTTATGTACTTATATATGTAGATGACATTTTGATTTGTTTTAAACAAGAAAGGGATAAAGAAAACATTCTAAAAATCCTGAAACAAAATTTTGAAATCAAAGATTTGGGAAATGTAAAACAGTACCTAGAAATACAGATAGAAAGAGAAGAAGACGGAAGTTTCCTACTGAATCAAAATCACATGATTCAAGACATAACAGAAAAATTTGGACTAAAGGATGCAAAAACAGTAAAGTCTCCAATGGAAACTAATTATCTCAAAGAGATGAACAGTGAAAAAAATATGCTACCAAACAATGAAGAATACAGATCAGCAATAGGAAAACTACTGTATCTAGCGACCGTTACAAGACCAGACATCGCAGCAGCAGTAGGAATCCTGATAGAAAGGTATCAAAACCAAATAAAGCTGATTGGAATGCCGTGAAGAGAGTAATACGTTATTTGAAAGGAACTAGCAATGTTAAGCTGAAATTACCCACAGGTCATTGCATTTTAACAGGATATGTTGATGCAGATTGGGCTGGAGATCCAACTGACAGAAGATCTACCAGTGGACATATTTTTTTCTCTTAGGTGGACCAATAAGTTGGACAAGTAAGAAACAGTCAATTGTGACACTATCTTCAACAGAAGCAGAATATGTTGCAGCAGCACATGCGAGTCAAGAAGTACTGTGGTTAAGACAATTGTTAACAGACCTAGGACAACCACAGTTGGAACCAACAAAACTAAAAGAGGACAATTAAAGATGTCTTGTTCTTGCTCAGATGAAAGTCAATCCAAGAACCAAGCATATTGATGTGAAATATCATTTCTTGAGAGATCATCAGGATCAAGGAGTCTTGAAGTTGAAGCCCTACTGAAGAAATGACAGCAGACATTTTCGCGAAGGTGTTGAATGCTGATAAACATCAGAGACTAATAAAAAAGTTGGGTTTGATTGAATAGTCCTTACTGTTCAGAAAGGGTGTTGTCATATGCAACAGATTGGGATTTATTATAAGTTAAAGGAGGACTTTATACTAACCAGACAGCAGATGGCGATAGTGTGTAATGTTATATGCTTGCTGTAATGTGGGGAGGGAAACTCTCTTGTTGTTGTTGGTTGTTTTACCTTTGCTTCCTGTTTCGTTTTCTCCACGGACTGTGTGACACTGAATTGTATCTCATGTTTATCCAGTATGAAGTAAATACTGTTTACTCAAGATATCTTGCTGTCTGATGCTTGCGTAAGTGCAGTGCTGACGATAAGAAGATGCACTCTGTGACAGTATCCGAGTCTGCTGCACCCACCAGTGCTCACCTCAATGGCAGCAGAGCCAGCTGCACCCTCCTGTGCTCACCTCAACGGCATCAGAACCAGCTGCACCTGCCAGTGCTCATCCCAACGGCAGCAGAGCCAGCTGCATCCGCCATTGCTCACATCAACGGCAGCCGAGCCAACTGCACCCGTCAGTGCTCATCTGTCCGTTAGACTCTCCTGTATGCACCTGTGGATCCTTTCATCTTCTCCGCCTGTCTGCATCTGTTGGACATCCATTCCAGCTATCCACTCCTAGGGGTCAGTGAAGCCATCTACCCAAGGTCAGTCCTGGAGTAGCACCTGGGTCACCTCCCTTGTCTCTCAATGGACTGCGGTGTCGTTAGCTGCTGCGTGTCCGTGGTCAAATTGGGTGAGGCTCCTAGTCACGCACCTCCAAGTCTTACTTGGGCTTTGGCACAGAGGTTCCACCACCCAGCCCATTACAGTGTGAATATACTGACAGACCATGTGACACTTAAATTGCACACAGGTGAACTTCCTTTCACTAAGCATGTGTCTTATGAAGGTAATTGCTTGCAAAAAAGTTTTAGGGGCTTCATTGCAAAAAGGGTGAATACATATGCACATGCCAAATTTTAGTTGATTGATCCCATAAATGTAATTTGTGCCTACATTTTTCTCACTTTACTTCACCAACTTAGACTATTTAGTGCTGAAGCATCACACACAAATCGGATTACAAAAATATTTAAACACAGATTTTAATGTAACAAAATAGATAAAAAGCCAAGGGGGGTCGATAGTTTTGCAAGCCATCATATATGTATTTTAATGAGTAATATGATTAGATCAGTTTAAAGAGGTTTGCCAAGGATGTAAAAAAATTATTCAAAATTACCTTTTCTTTTTTTATTTAAGTCCTAAATACCTTTAATCAGAAAATAACTTTCATTATGTCTGTGGAGGTAATTACTATATCACATTAGAATGAACGCCGTCTTGTTACACTCACAGATTCCTATCCTAGAATGTTACTAGGACAGGTGTCTGTGAGCATGTGCCGTAGGAAGCTCTGCTCCTTCCATCATATGTAGGAAGACGTGCCTGTTATGTTTCGGTAGCTGAGGAGGACAGGAACAACAGCAGGGCAGCCGAACACCTGAGATGTTGGTAACTGATGGGTTGCAGATTCCTAAACTAACGACACAACTAGAGGTAGCCGTGGAGTGTTCCTACGTTGATCCTAGACGCCTCGTCACAGCTTGAGAGATAACTACACCTAAAGGCAGAAAGATGAAAGCTATCTGCCCCGGAGCAGATCCCCAAAGAAAATAGGAAGCCCCCAAACATATAATGGCGGTTAGACAAGATGAAAATACAAACATAGGCAGAAAATAGACTGAGCAAACGCTGGGGCCACAAGCTGACTAAATAGGATAGGACAGGAGAGATTACTTTGTGCAACCCAGAAAACCCTACAAAAATCCAACAATTCTGATTACAAAAATACTGAGATCACACAATCTCGCCACCCACTAAATCAGATCTCATTTGTGAACAAAAACCAAGCCGCAGCCACTGAAAAAACAGGAAACAGCAAATGAGCCAACAACAGTGGCTGCAGATAAACTGTGAGGAGCTCAGGCCCCAGGAGGGGACCTGGCTGACCTCCACAAGCGTGCAGAAAACAATGCAAAAAGCAAGCACAAAAAGAAAAGCAAAAATATCTTATCTGAAAGCAGGAGATGCAGGCAAGACTCCAGCAAACTTCCAAATGAACCAGGAACCACAATTGAGACAAGAACAATTGATCACCGGCAACCATCATGGGAGGGAACCTCCCTTATATCAGACCAGTCCGTGATCCCTGATTGCCATTCCTCGCTGAAAGGTTCAGTACTGTCTGTAACCACCAGAGGGAGCCTCTGCTCAGAAACCATCTCTAGCACATTCATAACACGTGCCCCAGTGGATAGGTGATCTAACACTGGAGATAACAGTGCTGAGGTAAGAAGAGGCTTCTCACACTGTTATCCACCCTGTCTAACTGATTGAATACTGGAGATACCAGAGGTGCAGAAGTAAGAAGAGGCTGCTCACACTGCTATCCACCCTGTCTAACTGATCTAATACTGGAGATACCAGAGGTGCAGAGGTAAGAAGAGGCTGCTCACACTGGTGTCTACCCTGTGTGTCTGATCTAATACATGAAGATACCAGGGTGCTGAGATAAGAACAGACTACTCACACTGCTGTCTACTCTGTCTATCCAATCTAATAATGGAGATACCAGGGGTGCTGAGTTAAAAAGAGGCTGCTCACACTGCAGTTCACTCTGTCTTTCTGTTCTAATACTGGAGATACTAGGGGTGCAGAGGAAAGTAGAGGTTTCTCACACTGCTGTCCACTCTATCTAAACTAATACTGGAGATACCAGAGGTGCTGAGGTAAGAAAAGGCTGCTCATACTGCTGTCATACCTGTATACAGTACAGACCAAAAGTTTGGACACACCTTCTCATTTAAAGATTTTTCTGTATTTTCATGACTATGTAAATTGTACATTCACACTGAAGGCATCAAAACTATGAATTAACACATGTGGAATTATATACTTAACAAAAAAGTGTGTAATAACTGAAATTATGTCTTATATTCTAGTTTCTTCAAAGTAGCCACCTTTTGCTTTTATGACTGCTTTGCTCACTCTTGGCATTCTCTTGATGAACTTCAAGAGGTAGTCACCAGAAATGGTCTTCCAACAATCTTGAAGGAGTTCCCAGAGATGCTTAGCACTTGTTGGCCCTTTTGCCTTCACTCTGCGGTCCAGCTCACCCCAAACCATCTCGATTGGCTTCAGGTCCGGTGACTGTGGAGGCCAGGTCATCTGGCGTAGCACCCCATGACTCTCTTTCTTGGTCAAATAGCCCTTACACAGCCTGGAGGTGTGTTTGGGGTCATTGTCCTGTTGAAAAATAAATGATGGTCCAACTAAACGCAAACCGGATGGAATAGCATGCCGCTGCAAGATGCTGTGGTAGCCATGCTGGTTCAGTATGCCTTCAATTTTGAATAAATCCCCAAAAGTGTCACCAGCAAAGCACCCCCCACACCATCACAGCTCCTCCTCAATGCTTCACGGTGGGAACCAGGCTTGTAGAGTCCATCCGTTCACCTTTTCTGCGTCGCACAAAGACACGGTGGTTGGAACCAAAGATCTCAAATTTGGACTCATCAGACCAAAGCACAGATTTCCACTGGTCTAATGTCCATTCCTTGTGTTCTTTAGCCCAATCAAGTCTCTTCTGCTTGTTGCCTGTCCTTAGCAGTGGTTTCCTAGCAGCTATTTTACCATGAAGGCCTGCTGCACAGTCTCCTCTTAACAATTGTTGTAGAGATGTGTCTGCTGCTAGAACTCTGTGAGGCATTGACCTGGTCTCTAATCTGAGCTGCTGTAAACCTGCGATTTCTGAGGCTGGTGACTTGGATAAACGTATCCTCAGAAGCAGAGGTGACTCTTGGTCTTCCTTTCCTGGGGCGGTCCTCATGTGAGCCAGTTTCTTTGTAGCGCTTGATGGTTTTTTGCAACTGCACTTGGGGACACTTTCAAAGTTTTCCCAATTTTTCGGACTGACTGACCATCATTTCTTAAAGTAATGATGGCCACTCGTTTTTCTTTACTTAGCTGCTTTTTTCTTGCCATAATACAAATTCTGACAGTCTATTCAGTAGGACTATCAGCTGTGTATCCACCAGACTTCTGCACTACACAACTGATGGTCCCAACCCCATTTATAAGGCCAGAAATCCCACTTATTAATCCTGACAGGGCACACCTGTGAAGTGACAACCATTCCCGGTAACTAACTCTTGAAGCTCATCAAGAGAATGCCAAGAGTGTGCAAAGCAGTCATCAAAGCAAAAGGTGGCTACTTTGAAGAATCTAGAATATAAGACATAATTTCAGTTGTAACACACTTTTTTGTTAAGTATATAATTCCACATGTGTTAATTCATAGTTTTGATGCCTTCAGTGTGAATGTACAATTTTCATAGTCATGAAAATACAGAAAAATCTTTAAATGAGAAGGTGTGTCCAAACTTTTGGTCTGTACTGTATCTGATCTAATACTGGAGATACTAGGGGTGCTGAGGAAAGAAGAGGCTGCTCACACTGCTGTCCACCCTGTCTACCTGATCATATACTGGACATACCAGTTTTTGTTTTTTTTAATGTGACAAGAGGTACACAAACTTGGCTTATGTTTCACTAACAAGAGGGTCTGCAGATCCTCATTCTTTGAATTGTTGGGAATCCCAGTGGTCAGACACCAAGGAATAAGTATGTTATCCCCTTATCTATAGAAAAACCCCTTTAACATATTAAAGACATAAAAAATAGATAAAATACTTATGGAAACTACACTCATGTAAAAGCAGCCTCAACAATCAGTGCATTTAATCTGCATTTTGTTAGCCAAGATAGCCTATGGAAAGGGTGACTATAGTTTTTTTTCAATGGGATGAATGACAGAGCAGAAAAATCTCACTCTTAAATAGGATAAGAAGTTTTGTGAAATATTTTTTTTGTCAAAACTCTACCTTTCGGTGACTCCAGGAAGGATAAAAAACATCCAGAAATGGATTCCAAAAACCAGGACAACCTGGAAGACACATTTTCCAAACATCGTCTTTCGCAAGTAGATGGCTCTGTCAACTATCATGGTGCCAAACTGTAGAAGAAGCATAACCAGAAAAGCCTCTGGAACCTGATCCTCAGATAGAGATTCTGTGATATCTGCTGCAGCAGAATGTTTCTGTGGATAAAAAATTCATGCTTTCAATTTCAGCACTTAAAGCGTTCCTGATGTTTCAGTTGACTTTTGAGAATAAGCAATTATTTGTACATACATGACTATGTATATGACTGTATATCTGTGCATTTTTCATCAGGCTTTCTCTAATTGTCTCTGTGCTAGTAGGTGGGGACTAGCTGCTATGATGCCTCCTATACATAGAACACAGATACATGAAGGATATCTGCTTTCCAAGTTTCTATGTATCACTTGTTCAGAAGCAATACTGAGCAGTATAGATGTGATTTCAGCACTGGGATGAGATAAATACTGAAAAACAGCAGCACCGTGTCCATGTTCGTCCCACACTGTTAGGGTCTGCGGAACGGACCAAATAAATATTAATAGTGGGTGCGTTCGCAGTCCGGGGTCCACCGTGCAGGCAGAGCCTGCTGCTAGTAAGATGGCAGTAAAGGCGAACTCTGTTACTTCACAGAGTCGCAAACATAGATGCTGTGACACTATATGGCGGTATAAGCGAACTCTGTTACACCACAGAGTCGCTGAGGTAAAGCCGCCGAGATAGCGACTGTGTCCTGTTAACACCACAGGGCTACACAGATAACTGCTGTGTGGATAGCAGTCCGTGGTCATGCAGTCAGCAACACAAACAAACAACTCCTCACCGGAGAAGCCGGTATTCTAGGGGCTTATTTCAGCCAAGCCCTGAACACGTGCATACAATCTCCTCACCGGAGGTGCCGGTATTCTAGGGGCTTATTTCAGCCAAGCCCTGAACACGTGCATACGAATCTCCTCAGCGGAGGTGCCAGTATTCTAGGGGCTTATTTCAGCCGAACCCTAACCACATGCGTGCATGATCACACTGGCGCAAAGCACATAATGCAATTGATACTAGCGCATGGCCGCAAGGCCATGCAACCCTTTTATAGTAGCAACTAAAGGACCTGCCAGAAAAGGACCAATGAGAAACTGTTCCAGAACACATGTAGTTTCAGGACCTTCCTGGCGGACCAATAGAAGCTGCTGCAGTACCTGAGCATGTGACCCCTGATCTCCAATGAGAGATCTTACCCTGGGCATGCTCAGAAGGGGAAACGCAGGACTTCGTCCTAAAGACGTCTGCTCGCCGCTGACCAGTACTGGCTACAATAGCAGAACCTGGAGAGGCAGCAGCATGTCTCTGCATAGTATTAGACTGGGTGAGATGCTGGGACCAACGTCTTTGCTGAGCAGGCTCCACTGTGGCTGGAGATGGATGGGGGACCGCAGCGGGACTGGTTCAAGACTTCCCTTGTGCAGCAGTGGGAGCTCAAACCCTAACACACACAGTCTAAATAAAAAGTTCAAAATGCAGGAGAATAATTTTTTCATAAGTAAAGAAAGAAGTACATTTCTCTGATAAGATATATTACAAAGGTTATCTTGGGTTTTACTATGGATTTGTTGAAACACTGTATTGGAAAAACACTTGATATTGAGAGAAGAAAACTAATTTTTCTAAACAATACTTACCCCAAATGCCCAGTACCCGAAGATGACAATGATAAAATTAATTACATCAACCAGGAACATAAGTGCATAGACATCACACACTGGACTATATTCTGGGTGTATAATGTCGTAGAAGAACTGTCTGATGGGCAAGTAGATCTGCAGGGCTCTGTAAAAAGATGAATGGTTCATATAATCTAATTACAAGACTGAAGTCAAACTCTAAGGCCGGGGTCAGACATGCGAGAAACTTGCACGAGTCTCGCATGTCAATACCCGGCACTTCCGCTGACATTCGGGACCGGAGTGTGCGGCTGCATAGAAATTCATGCAGTTGTACGCTCCTGTCCGATTGCCGGGGAAGTGGCGGGTCTTGACATGTGAGACTTGTGTGAGTTTCTCGCATGTCTGACACCGGCCTAAGTCAGATCTTGGAAGGACTGATTGCTTTGCTTGTTTTTCACTATATACACAATAATAAAATGTTACATTTTCACCGCCAGTTTCTTCAGTTTGATCCACTGCTGCTTTAGCCTTTCCTTCATTGTCTGACGTTTCTTTTTTGGGTTACGTCTGAAACAGTTCCATTTCCTCTTAGCGTCTTTCTTCTGAGGAGTACCTGAGAGGAGAACAGTGATGTAGCCAAACAGCGGATGGAATAGATTACACATACATACATTGCTGCCATCAGGGCATTACTGCCCTTACTGGCGTATGGGGTCCAGTGAGCAGAAAAGGCCCGGGCCGGGCCCCCTCTCGTTTGCTCACCAGGCCCCAGCGGCAGGATTCTACCGTTTCAGTAACTGAATATGCATCCTTGGACGCACGTTCACGTTCAATTAAAATCTATATTTCCGTACGGGAAGACTTCCTGCATGGCAACAGTTAACTGACAGCTGGCGTGCACGTCGCCGGTTTATGATGTCACTGCCATATGCCAGCGCTTCCACGCCTCAGATGAATCAGGAGAGGACCTCGGCCAGGTAAGGAGAAACTTTTCTTTGTCGTTGTAAAGATGCACTTTAGGGGCAGTATGGAGAGACATGGGGGCAGTATGGAGAGTCATAAAGTCAGAATGGAAAGACAAGGGGGCAGAATGGAGAGAAATGAGGGCAGTATGGAGAGTCATGGGGCAGAATGGACAGACATGGGGGCAGTATGGAGAGTCATGGGGCAGAATGGAGAGACATAAGGCAGAATGGACAGACATGGGGAAGTATGGACAGACATGGGGGAAGTATGGACAGACATGGGGGAAGTATGGAGAGACACGAGGGCAGTAAGGAGAGACATGAGGGCACTAAGGAGAGACATGAGGGCAGTATGGAGAGACATTAGGGGAGTATTGAGATACATGAGGGCAGTATGGAGAGTCATGGTCCAGAATGGAGAGACATGGGGCAGAATGGAGAGACATGAGGGCAGTATGGAGAGACATGGAATAGTATGGAGAGTCATGGGGGCAGTATGGAGAGACATGGGGGCAGTATGGAGAGATACACGGTGGCAGTATGGAGAGACACATGAGGGCAGTATGGGAGAATGCATGGGGGCAGAATGGGAAAACGCACGGGGCCAGGAATGAGACACGTGAGGTTCAGAATAGAGTACATATGGGAGCAGGATGTGGGACATTAATACTGTAGGGGCTAATTAAGAGATATTACTGCTGTGATGTATTTTATTTTTGAGGATACTGTTTTCAGTGTGGGGAGTAGAGGTCCTGTTACTGTGCAGGGCAACACTGTTGCTTTTTTTCTTCATCTGGTGTAGTGTAGAAGCTGGGTAAAAAATGGGCAATGTGCTCTAGTTAACTGTGTTATTTTCAGCAGAGATGACTCCTGGCTGGAAGAAGTGATGGCGGTCTGTGCTGGATGAAGATGAATGACTTCAACTAGAGACATCACTGGTGAGTCTGTATGTTACATGAACACTGACACTATACACTATATACTATGTTCAGAGCTCCTGTGTATAATGTCATTGGTGATCACTGTATTATCTGTACACTGACACTATATACAGAGATCCTGTGTATAATGTCACCAGTGATCATTGTATTACCTGTATACTGACACTATATATAGAGATCCTGTGTATAATGTCACCGGTGATCACTGTATTACCTGTACACTGACACAATATACAGGGATCCTGTGTATAATGTCACTGGTGATCATTGTATTACCTATACACTATATACAGAGCTCCTGTGTATAATGTAACCGGTGATCACTGTGTTAACAGTACACTGATACTGTATACAGAGCTCCTGTGTATAATGTCACCGGTGATCATTGTGTTATGTGTACACTGACACTATACGCTGTGTACTATGTACAAAGCTCCTGTGTATAATGTCACTTATGGTAATATTAGTATTGTGCTTTTTTTATTAATGATCAGTATTGTAGTATACTGTCACTATGTGGTGGTAATATGTGGTCTGGTCATGATGTGACAGTATTTGTCCCTTGTATGTGGTATTATTGGTCACTATGTGGTGGTAATAGGTGGTCCCGCCATGGTGTGGCGGTATTTGTTCCTTGTACGTGGTAAGATTCTGTTACTATGTGGTGTTAATATTGTGGTCTTGTCATGGTGTCACGGTATTTGTTGTATGTGGTGGTAATATATGGTCTGGTCATAATGTGGCAGCATTTGTTCCTTGTATGTGGAATTATTTGGTCGCTATGTGGTAGCAATATGTGGTCTGGTCATGGTGTGGTGGTATTTGTTCCTTGTATGCGGTATTATTCAGTCACTATGTGATGGTAATATGTAGTTTGGTCATGGTGTGGCGGTATTTGTCTCTTGTATGTGGTATTATTCGGTCACTATGTGGTAGTAATATGTGGTCTGGTCATGGTGTGGCGGTATTTGTTCCTTGTATGTGGTATTATTCAGTCACTATGTGGTGGTAATATGTGATCCGGTCCACGGTGTTACAGCATTTGTCCCTTGCATATGGTATTATTGTTCATTTTAAAAAATGTATGTGACATATTCCCTTAAAGAAACATAAATAAAAATATGCCTAAAAAGGGTACAGGATATTTTAACAAATGTTTAATAGGTTAGAATAGCGTATGTCCCTGCCAAAAGAGTCTACCTTGTCATGGTGGCGGCTTAAAAAATGTTTTGGCGAAAACAAAAGCTGCTGGCTATGTATGCGATCTGGTGTTAGATGTGAACTGTTAATGTGTGATTGATGAGGAAGTGGTACAGAAGTGGAGTTTTTCCAAGAGTGGGTGGTGGGACTGTGGAAGATTCGAGAGTTGGAGGCGGAGCTGGGATGAGTGGAGCCTGGGAGGAGTCTCAATGGGGCCTGAAAATGTTGCCAGTATGGGGCCCTGAAATTCCTGGAGGCAGCCCTGCATACATATATGCATGAGAATCTTCTTTGAAGAAAACACCAAGGTACCTTCAACCACTGTTTTTTGAGATGCTCTCCTCTTTCTAAAGACGTTCTTTGAAGCATTCTGATGTTTAAATAGATGCCAGGGAACCAGACCGGTGTCGGTATCATCTTCTCCTTTACTCCCTCGTTTCTTTTGCCTCTTAGTCTTCTTCTTCTTTTTGGACTCTGGTAGACAGACCTCCTTATTGTCCCACAGACCATGACACTACGTACAAGAGTTATCATTACAACAATAATACGTACAGAGCTGCCACATTTTGACCTCTGATTGTATACGATCATTAGTAGACAGGTCAATTTGTCTTTTACAGCTCCACACCAGATAATAAAAGACCTAATTTTTGCATCCACCTGTATTACAATAGAACTGATAGTATATGTTACTAATCAAAGCTTACTTTCAGGATAGACCGATGCAAAAACAGGGCCAGAAGCTGTATCAGGTCAAAGTGTACATAGCCATCTTTCTTTTCAATGCCAATTATGTTGGGGAGACGGAACGGTTTGTCTGCATTCATACTCCGATACACTGTCGATGTCCATGGAAAAAAGCCAAACTGGAAAGAATACTTTATAACAACTGTAATCTAGGAAGATATTTAGTAAAACAAAAGAAGCTATAGTTATAAAATAATGAAATAAAGCAAAACATTGAAAGCAAGAGTACTTCTATTGTAATACTCCGGAAACTGATGAATGGCATCTATCACAGTGTTACTCACTTGTCTCGACTCCAGGGCCAGCTCTGCTCCCTTCCCCTATGGCCACCTCCCTTTGCTGTTTTCCAGGTTGGGTTTCACAAGTGCCCTGAAACCTTCAGTGACATCACCCTAGGCCGTTTAGGGCTGACTTTGACACTCGTGTGTATCTGACTACTGAGCTGCAGTAACCTGTGGGATTATGTATAAGGTGCTCTGGGGAACTCACCAGGTAGGTAGATTTCACCAAGGTTCACCATGTGCCCTGTCCATTCACCCCTGGGTCACCACATATTAATCGCAGCTTAGCTCCTAAAAAGACTATCCAGACCACCAGAGCTTCCCTCCTCTCTCTCAGAGAACTCCAACTTTTCGTCATCCCAGCCCAGTGACTTAACTTTTCATGTATGGTGGCTGTGTGTATCCAATTGCTATCTAACATGCATGTCTAGCATTAGTCTAAGGCCGGGATCACACATGCGATGAAAACGTCCGACGCTCGCATGTGAAATCCCAGCTCTGGCACCGGCACTAGGGAGTGGAGCAAGTGGCTGTACAGAACTACATGCAGCCGCGCACTCCACTCCCGAGTGCCGGCGCCAGAGCTGGGATTTCACATGCGAGTATCGGACGATTTCCTCGCATGTGTGATCCCGGCCTAAGGCTACAAAGTGACTTATATTTCCTGAATCAAAGGCTCGTCACATCTAGAATACAGAATAGTAATTTGCTGGAGTTCATACCTCAGTATAGATAATGGCCGTCATCCAAAAGCGTTTAGTTGGTCTAGGCACAGACAACATGGCCCATAGGAAAATGAGAATCGGCAGAATCAAGGACAGGATAGATGCCGACACCATGTGATTAAGAATGATGACAAAATAACAAAGCATTTCAGACTTTGATACAATGGTATTATATAGGGCAAAGACGAGGCGCAGGGGGCGTGGGAGAGTCTGATAAAACTTGTCCGACTCCTCCAGCTCTTCATCACAATACATCCTGGGGATCAAGAGAGAGAAAAATGCGTGATAAAAGGGATCAGAGTGGAACATTCGCTAGTATGTATATAATATAAATATATTTATAATATAAATTATATATATAATTTACAAAGTCGTTAATCACTAAATAGAAAGATAAAGGACACATTATACGTGTCAAAAATACAAAAGTACTAACCATGGCCAGGACGAGGGGTAGGCAGGTTCAGCATCCGCCTAGGGCGGTACCTCCTGCCTCTCCGAGGGGGGCCACTTCTGGCCTGCGCCCTGTAGGAGAAGGCGCACGCAGGGGATGTTGGATGGCGCAATGTGGTGACGTCATCGCACCATCCAGCATCCACTGCTGTACAGGAAGCAAGAGGAGATGGTGGCCGCTTTGTACAGGCAGCCCGGATTAGCTGATTATAAGCTTTTATATATTTTGCGAATGAATGGGGAATATAAGAGGGAATGGCTGTGTGGGAGATTCAATGTCTTGTCTATACGGGTTGTCCCATCAATATCAGATGGGTAGGGGTCCAATATCTGACACCCACACAGATCAACTGATAGTAGGTCCTCAGGTGGCCTGATCTGTACAGTGTAGTGGCTGTTCTCTGGTCCTGAAGTAAATAAGAGCTGAGCTGCAATTCCTGAGAACTGCCACTATGCGGTGTATGGTGTATGTCTCAAATACTTATTATTATCCTTTGCATGTATCATATTCTTCAGACCTTTATATACATCATCACTGTCCCCATTGGGGCTCACAATCTAGTTTGTCTTTGGAGTGTGGGAGGAAACCGGAGTACCCGGAGGAAACCCACGCAAACAAGGGGAGAACATACAAACTGCTTGCAGATATTTTCCTTGATGGGATTGGAACCAAAGACCACAGCGCTACAAGGCTGCAGTGCTAACCACTGAGCCACTAGCTGCCCTAATACACATCCTAATCTCAGACAATTATACTAATTGAATTAATTGCCTTTTAATGCCCTTTACCTGTTCAGTAGTAGTTCACTTGCAGTTAATAGCTGTGGGACATCCGCCAGCGGCCTGCTGTCATCATCTAGTCCTTGGGTTGTTTCCTCCGCCTCAGTGGAAGGCTGCTCTCCCTTTAAAATAACTGTACTATATGACGGTGGGATATCTGTTCTTGTTTCTGTCATTTCAGCATCCCCTTCATATTCCTCATCTTCCTGACCCATTCCCAATTTGCCATCCTCATGTAGGCTGTGAGAAAGGGAGGTAAACATTAAAGGAAAAACGCACATAAGAAGAAAGTCAAATATCTCTATATTTTCCACCGCTTTTTTAGTGATCCCCCATCATGGGACGCCATTTACTTTTGTTAATCTCCACAGGTCCCCTATCATGTGCAGTGTAATCTCTGAATATATACTTATGGTGGCTGCAGAACTGTGCTTAGTGTCCTCCTAGTTGCAGCAGCATAACACCCATGGTCCATGGTCCTGTGTCCCCCAATGAGGCGATGGAGAAACATTGAGTAAATGGGGTTCTCCATTTTAAGAAAAATACCTTTAAATGTGCTAATACAAGTAACAAATATACCTGTATTAAAGAGGTTGTCCAGAACTGACATATTAATGGCCGATCTGTATGACAGGTCATTAATATGAGACCGAGGCAGATCCGACACCTAGCTCGCCCATCCGATCAGCTGAAACCGGAGCTTCATGGACCCAAGACTAGTACTGAAATCCACATCTAAAGATATTTTTTTTAAGTATATAATCCCTTTAAATAATTAACCTAGATCTGCACCAGATTATACAACACAAAACGCATACATTATTAAATAGAATTCTTAGTCTTGATGGGGCCTGTGAACTTACTTTGAAAGTCCATGTCAGAATGGTTTTTTGAAAATTTTCCTGCCTGATATACAGCTGGATTCGTAAAATCCTAACTTTAATATATAAGATTATACAGCTATTCTTCCGAGGATTTTCAAAGTAAGTAAACCAGCCTCATCCGGTCTTAGAGATATATTTAAAGGGACTCTGTCAGCATGGCAGGATATAGGAATAGATAGTTTTTTAAAAGAAAAGCTCAACAAAGAAGCTGTCGGTCAAGCAAGAGGAGGTGGAACTGAGCAGGGATTAGAGCGTGAGTGATAGGCGTGGTAAGAGCTTCCACTCAACTAAAGCACTTCAGCCTCATTTGCATATCGATTCAAACTCTGGACTGGACATGTAGAGGTATCGCTGGCCTTGTCTTTCAAAGAGCTACATGAGCATAAACATAGCTGGGGGGGGGGTGAAATCCTGCTGACAGATTCCTTTTAATATTGGATGTGCTTGGTTGTTAACTTTAGCTGCTTGCGGCCACCACTAGGGGGAGCTTAAGAGCATACTGCATACAACTCATAGATTGAGCGCAATAATAAAACAGTATGCATCAAGTTACCCCTAGTAGCACAGACGGTAGCACCTAAGTATTGTGATTGTCATCCGCTCAGATTTACCTTAAATCTAAACTATCAACAGACGTGGAATCAAAGGCGAGCATACGCTGGGGTTTCCGTAATTTCGGGATTTCATCAGGACCAGCAGGGTCCTCATAGGACAAAACCAAATCTTCTGTGACACAGCTGCCGAAACAACAATACCATCAAATATCCATATTATACTCTGTATACCGGATACAAGGTCACCTGATGGATCTCATTTGTACCTGGAGATGAAACTGTCCTGAGACTGCTGCGACTCGATGCTGAGGATCTTACAGATTTCCAGCCTCTTGGACTGAACCGTCTCCTCTCTGGTAAGACCAACATGGTCATCGTTCTCCTCGCTGGACAAGGTCTGAGTCCTTGACAATTGCTTTGTTTTGTAATACTCAGATATACTTTCTTGAGAGGCTTCTTTGCCCTGAAATAAATCATCCATATTAATTCTTAGCGTGGGAAACACAAATCTGTTCCAAAACGTGCTAAATGATGCGGTATACCCTATCCAGGTTCCTCTGTAACATGCAGCGTTCAATTCTCAGGACAGTGGCGATGTCCACACTATTTTTGCAGAAATTGTTTAGAGTCTCTATTGTGTCATCAGCGAGCGCTTGAATGAAGACCCAGGAGAACTTCACGATATTTATGACCCTTTGAACAATATTTTCTGTAACGAGGGAACGTAGCTTAGGCCAATGACGGTTATAAGAAACATATATTAGATTACTGCATTGTCACATCATACCTGGTCCATCTACAGTATCCTCCTGACTTTCAGTCTGTGATTCATCTTGTTGGGGTTCTTCAGGTTTTTCTTGATTTCCTACTTGACATACAACAAAAAAATGGCTTAAATGGTCAATGTGAGTGCAGCTCTGGGGTATAATACAGGATGGAACTCAGGATCAGTACAGGATAAGTAATGTAATGTATGTATACAGTGACTGCACCAGCAGAATAGTGAGTGCAGCTCTGGGGTATAATACAGGATGTAACTCAGGATCAGTACAGGATAAGTAATGTAATGTATGTACACAGTGACTGCACCAGCAGAATAGTGAGTGCAGCTCTGGGGTATAATACAGGATGTAACTCAGGATCAGTACAGGATAAGTAATGTAATGTATGTACACAGTGACTGCACCAGCAGAATAGTGAGTGCAGCTCTGGGGTATAATACAGGATGTAACTCAGGATCAGTACAGGATAAGTAATGTAATGTATGTACACAGTGACTCCACCAGCAGAATAGTGAGTGCAGCTCTGGGGTATAATACAGGATGGAACTCAGGATCAGTACAGGATAAGTAATGTAATGTATGTATACAGTGACTGCACCAGCAGAATAGTGAGTGCAGCTCTGGAGTATAATACAGGAGGTAACTCAGGATCAGTACAGGATAAGTAATGTAATGTATGTACACAGTGACTCCACCAGCAGAATAGTGAGTGCAGCTCTGGGGTATAATACAGGATGGAACTCAGGATCAGTACAGGATAAGTAATGTAATGTATGTATACAGTGACTGCACCAGCAGAATAGTGAGTGCAGCTCTGGAGTATAATACAGGATGTAACTCAGGATCAGTACAGGATAAGTAATGTAATGTATGTACACAGTGACTGCACCAGCAGAATAGTGAGTGCAGCTCTGGAGTATAATACAGGATGTAACTCAGGATCAGTACAGGATAAGTAATGTAATGTATGTACACAGTGACTGCACCAGCAGAATAGTGAGTGCAGCTCTGGGGTATAATACAGGATGTAACTCAGGATCAGTACAGGATAAGTAATGTAATGTATGTACACAGTGACTCCACCAGCAGAATAGTGAGTGCAGCTCTGGAGGATAATACAGGATGTAACTCAGGATCAGTACAGGATAAGTAATGTAATGTATGTACACAGTGACTCCACCAGCAGAATAGTGAGTGCAGCTCTGGGGTATAATACAGGATGTAACTCAGGATCAGTACAGGATAAGTAATGTAATGTATGTACACAGTGACTCCACCAGCAGAATAGTGAGTGCAGCTCTGGAGTATAATACAGGATGTAACTCAGGATCAGTACAGGATAAGTAATGTAATGTATGTACACAGTGACTGCACCAGCAGAATAGTGAGTGAAGCTCTGGGGTATAATACAGGATGTAACTCAGGATCAGTACAGGATAAGTAATGTAATGTATGTACACAGTGACTCTACCAGCAGAATAGTGAGTGCAGCTCTGGAGGATAATACAGGATGTAACTCAGGATCAGTACAGGATAAGTAATGTAATGTATGTACACAGTGACTCCACCAGCAGAATAGTGAGTGCAGCTCTGGGGTATAATACAAGATGTAACTCAGGATCAGTACAGGATAGTAATGTAATGTATGTACACAGTGACTGCACCAGCAGAATAGTGAGTGCAGCTCTGGGGTATAATACAGGATGTAACTCAGGATCAGTACAGGATAAGTAATGTAATATAATGTACACAGTGACTCCACCAGCAGAAGAGTGAGTGCAGCTCTGGAGTATAATACAGGATGTAACTCAGGATCAGTACAGGAAGTAATGTAATGTATGTACACAGTGTCTTCACCAGCAGAATAGTGAGTACAGCTCTGGAGTATAATACAGGAGGTAACTCAGGATCAGTACTGGATAAGTAATGTAATGTATGTACACAGTGACTGCACCAGCAGAATAGTGAGTGCAGCTCTGGAGTATAATACAGGATGTAATTCAGGATAAGTAATGTAATGTATGTACACAGTGACTGCACCAGCAGAACAGTGAGTGCAGCTCTGGAGTATAATACAGGATGTAACTCAGGATCAGTACAGGATAAGTAATGTAATGTATGTACACAGTGACTGCACCAGCAGAATAGTGAGTGCAGCTCTGGAGTATAATACAGGACGTAACTCAGGATCAGTACAGGATCAGTAATGTATGTACACAGTGACTGCACCAGCAGAATAGTGAGTGCAGCTCTGGAGTATAATACAGGATGTAACTCAGGATCAGTACAGGATAAGTAATGTAATGTATGTACACAGTGACTCCACCAGCAGAATAGTGAGTGCAGCTCTGGGGTATAATACAGGATGTAACTCAGGATCAGTACAGGATAAGTAATGTAATATAATGTACACAGTGACTCCACCAGCAGAATAGTGAGTGCAGCTCTGGAGTATAATACAGGATGTAACTCAGGATCAGTACAGGATAAGTAATGTAATGTATGTACACAGTGACTGCACCAGCAGAATAGTGAGTGCAGCTCTGGAGTATAATACAGGATGTAACTCAGGATCAGTACAGGATAAGTAATGTAATGTATGTACACAGTGACTGCACCAGCAGAATAGTGAGTGCAGCTCTGGAGTATAATACAGGATGTAACTCAGGATCAGTACAGGATAAGTAATGTAATATAATGTACACAGTGACTGCACCAGCAGAATAGTGAGTGCAGCTCTGGAGTATAGCACAGGATGTAACACAGGATCAGTACAGGATAAGTAATGTAATGTATGTACACAGTGACTGCACCAGCAGAACAGTGAGTGCAGCTCTGGAGTATAATACAGGATGTAACTCAGGATCAGTACAGGATAAGTAATGTAATGTATGTACACAGTGACTGCACCAGCAGAATAGTGAGTGCAGCTCTGGAGTATAATACAGGACGTAACTCAGGATCAGTACAGGATCAGTAATGTATGTACACAGTGACTGCACCAGCAGAATAGTGAGTGCAGCTCTGGAGTATAATACAGGATGTAACTCAGGATCAGTACAGGATAAGTAATGTAATGTATGTACACAGTGACTCCACTAGCAGAATAGTGAGTGCAGCTCTGGGTATAATACAGGATGTAACTCAGGATCAGTACAGGATAAGTAATGTAATGTATGTACACAGTGACTGCACCAGCAGAATAGTGAGTGTAGCTCTGGAGGATAATACAGGATGTAACTCAGGATCAGTACAGGATAAGTAATGTAATGTATGTACACAGTGACTCCACCAGCAGAATAGTGAGTGCAGCTCTGGAGTATAGCACAGGATGTAACACAGGATCAGTACAGGATAAGTAATGTAATGTATGTACACAGTGACTCCACCAGCAGAATAGTGAGTGCAGCTCTGGGGTATAATACAGGAGGTAACTCAGGATCAGTACAGGATAAGTAATGTAATGTATGTATACAGTGACTGCACCAGCAGAATAGTGAGTGCAGCTCTGGAGTATAATACAAGATACTGTATAATGAAGGATTAGTGAAGAATAAATAATGCAATGTCGAATTTTCAATAATACCCATTTTGTAAATACAATTTTGTATGTCAATTAATCTGGTATGTAAGTTGTAAAATGGCATGAATAGGTGAATTGTTACAAGTTGTATAAACTTGCTAAAATGGCCCACACGCAAAAAATAAAATTTCTCCAAACACAGGATGACAAATGATGTTGATCACAACATACCATCTGGTTGTTGCTTCTCCATCTCTTTACGGATCTGCTCTTGGATGGTCAGCTCATCGTTTTTCCGTAGGTTCAGTGCAGATTTAGAGCTTGTGGTCCATGCTTCATAGGCTAGCTGGAGACAATGTCAAAAGTATAACATCTTTGTATTCTAATTATACTTCCAAGGAAACTCAGGTTCAGATCTGTCATACACTGTTTGACCTAGAACATTATTACTAGGCTTCATCATAGGGGTTGTCATGATACATAGTTTGCCCTGTCCTGCATTTCTGTATAACTTTGTAACTTCATCATCATTTAACTTAAGGGTATGCCACACTAAACAATATCGCTAACGAGATCGCTAAAAAACGTCACTATTTAGCGATCCCGTTAGCGATATTGTTCAGTGCGGCAGCTTCCAGCGACGAGCTTCCTGCTGTGATCTCGCTCGTCGCTGGAATCGTTCCGGACCCTATTTCATCGCTGGCGCTCCCGCTGGGTAAGTATCTTATCGCTGTGTGGCACCTTTTCTTAGCGATTTAGCGGTACTTTTGTACCGCTAAAGTCGTTAAGAAGATCGCTAACGACGATAGCGTCGTTAACTATATCGCTAAATGTGGCCGCATTTAGCGATATAGAAACAATCCCGCTAGCGATCGCATTAGTATGCGTCGTTATCGTGATCGCTAGCGGGATTGTTTAGTGTGGCAGTACCTTTAGCTGCAGCAAGACCTCACATCGGTCTGTGATTTTGGACTTATTATGGACATCAGGAATAACATGGATATTTGATTTGGTATGCTGCCTACCTCAATAAATCCCGTTGGATTGTTCTTAGCCCGGCGGTCTCTTCTTGCTCTGCCGCATACCCCGTCACAAACTGGTTGGCAGCGGTGGGATCAGAGCAGAATGAATGGAGGACAACGGCCCATCAACTTCTGGAACCAGACCCTCAGAGTACAAGAACTGGACTGTGGGGGGCTTACAAACAAAGGCCTGTGAACTGGGGGTCAGCTACAAGGGACTCTCCAAGGAGCAGCTAACTGTGGCTTTGGAAGGAGTTCGCCTGCAAGAGGACACTGAGGAAGCACCTCCACGGCAAATGGAGGAAAGGCGACAGGCAGAGGTAAATACCCAAAAAAGTCAGTGGGCTGTGTGGTACGAGGAGGAGATGGCAACGATGGGAGAGGATGTCTCCATAGACTATAAGATGGAGGTCATGCGAGGAGCTAATGAGATGGCATTGCTGGAGAGGCAGATAGCTTTGGAAGCAGCTAGAAGCTCCAGACAGACTGTAACCACAGCACCCACCATGAGGAAACTCCCCAGAGTGTCCCGCAAAGATTTCAAGCCGTTCCAGGAGGCTGCAGGTGACATTGAGGGCTTCTTCCGGGACTTTGATCATCAGTGTCGATTAATGGAAGTCCCAGAAAGAGAGCGAGTACGACATCTGGTGGGGCTCTTAGAGGGTGGAGCTGCCGCAGCCTATAGAGCTATGGACCCTCGGGGGGACTGTGAGTATGCAGACATTAAACGGACTGTTCTAGAACACTATGCTGTGACCCCAGACACGTATAGGACCCAGTTTCGTACTTTGGCCTGTGATGAGGAGGTGTCCTTCAAGATGTATGCCCACAGACTCAAACAATATGTCATCGCTGGCTGGAGGGAGAGGAGGCCTTAACTTGGGGGGCCTTCCTCCAGGTCATCTTGAAAGAGCAGTTTTACTTCAAGTGCCCCGCTCCGAGAATGGGTGCGTGAAAGGAGACCAGCCACTGTGGAGGAAGCTGCAGCTCTAGCAAATGAGGCTCTCACCATCAAGCCTCAATGGAAAAAACTACTACTCAGTGAGAAAAGAACTACCAGCCCCCCGACGATGGCGGCCCCTGGTCCTTCGGCCTCCCATATTCACCATCCCAATAGACCATCAACTCATGGTGAACTTCGTGTGACTGGGCCTCGCATTACTCCTGCTCCACCTTCGGGACTACGACATGGGGGAAGAGTCCCAGAGCGCAGATGTTATAGATGTGGGCAGCCTGGACATCTGCAATTTCAATGTCCAGGTGTTCGGAGACAGGACGGCTACAGACCTGCTCTACCTTCGGGACTACGACATGGGGGAAGAGTCCCAGAGTGCAGATGTTATAGATGTGGGCAGCCTGGACATCTGCAATTTCAATGTCCAGGTGTTCGGAGACAGGACGGCTACAGACCGCCTTTGCCGGTTCGTTATCTACAGACACTCTCACCAGGAGAAGAGCTGTATTCAGTCCCTGATGACTTGCCAAGTGACTCCGATACCCTGGCTCCCATACCAAGAGTCTTTGGGAAGCGAGCCCCAGCCCCTGTTCTTATGACCTTCAGCACCAACATCTACAGGAGGTCGTGCTGGATGGCCAAAAAGTTGTTGGCTTCCGTGACACTGGGGCTTTTCTCACCATAGCCGATCCCCGAGTACTTCAGCCAGAAGCAATTCAAAAGGGACCAGGAATTGCCATTGTATTGGCTGGAGGCACCCAGAGATATATTCCAAGAGCGAGGGTGACCCTGGATTATGGCTTTGGGGCCAAACAATGCGTGGTCAGTGTGATGAGCGGCCTCCCTGCAGACGTTCTTTTAGGAAATGATGTGGGACATCTGCATTGCCACTTTGTCGGTGCGGTAACCAGAAGTCAAGCCAAGAGAGCAGCAAATGGGGACGCCTACAACTCATCCATGGAAATGAGACTACCAGAACCGCCGTCACAGCCGCACTGTGGCCAAGCCTCTTACCGACCTGACCAAGAAAATGATGCCCAGGCTGGTAATCTGGACTCCAGCCTGTGAGGAGGCTTTTAACCGGCTGAAGGACGCCCTGGTCTGTGACCCTGTTCTGGCTGCTCCAGACTATAAGAGGCGATTCATTGTGCAGACAGACGCCTCTGCTTATGGATTGGGAGCTGTACTCAGCCAGGTGAATGCAGCGGGGGACGAGCACCCCGTCGCCTACCTCAGCAGGAAACTGCTGGACCAAGATGTGGCCTATGCAACTGTGGAAAAAGAATGTCTGGCTATAGTGTGGGCCCTCCGGAAACTAAAGCCGTATCTGTATGGATGAGAATTATCTGTGGTTACTGATCACCATCCCCTCACCTGGCTGAACAGAGCTTCTGGGGACAATGGACGCCTACTACGATGGAGTCTGGCTCTGCAGCTCTATAACTTTACCATACAGTATAGAAGAGGCAGCCAACACCAAAATGCAGATGGACTGTCCAGGCAGGAGGAGCCCTGAGTCCGGTCAGCCCTGCCTGTGTGTACTTAACAAGCGACCAGTAGAGGTCCCTCGTATGTACACAAAATTGGAGGGGAAGGAATTGTCATGATACATAGTTTGCCCTGTCCTGCATTTCTGTATAACTTCGTTCCTTCATCATCATTTAACTTAGGCTTATGTCAACACAGCTAAAGGACTCCCCATTGTTCTCCTAAGCCGGGGGAGAACTCACAATACACATTCATATAGACATCTCGGAGCCATGCAATGGACCAAACCATTGACTAGGAGGTGGGAACCTCTCCTCCGCTACCCTTGGGCTGTTCCCAGTAGCCCAAGACAAGGGACTTATGCGTGACCAGTGTTGTGTTGGGAGATCTCTAGAGAAAAAGGGTGAGGGCTCTTAGCTGCGGCAAGACCTCACGTCGGTCTGTGATTTTGGACTTATTATGGACATCAGGAATAACATGGATATTTGATTTGATATGCTGCCTGCCTCAATAAATCCCGTTGGATTGTTCTTAGCCCGGTGGTCTCTTCTTGCTCTGCCGCATACCCCGTCACAGGGTCACCATGCTGCCTACATTTTAAAAAAGAATAGAGTTGTACCAGTACGTATGACATCAGCAAAGGTTATAATGTCAACCTACCCTACAAGTGCCTGAATAATGAGGCTACACTCAGTAATGTGAACCGGTTCAAGCTTCTGTGTTCTGGAGCTTGAGACCAAATGTTAGGAGTAAGGCCCAAATCATTTACCTGAAATGCTGTTTTCTTTTTAGGGGGCTCCTCTTCCCTTTTTTCTTCCCGAGTTTCCTCCTCTTCGTCCTCGCTGTCTGTATCGAATAGGCTGTAGCTTCCACTACGAACCACTGAAAGATGCAATGATGGATTCAAAGTAAACCTGTCAGTTTTTACTTACAGAAGTAATGTTTGGCTGTATAGAACCAAAGAAGAAAAAAAACAATTTCCATCCATAAAACTCATCTTTTTATTACAAATGCATTTAAAAACAGGAGGATCCATCACAAGGATAGAACCTCATGATGGATCCTATTGTTTTACATTAATTTCTGTTAAACAGATTAGTTTAGTGGTTGGAAGTTTCGTGAAGTCCTTTTTTCTTCTTCAGTTCTATAATAGCTGAGCTTCGCCAGCAGGAATTGGCACCCATTCTTCCCCTTTCCAGTGTATACTGAACACAACAATATTTGCGTGGTGAGCTTCATTATTTCTTCTTTTTTTTTACAAACTGGCTCTAGTGGATGGTCATGATACCTTTCTTACAGGATCCCTGACACTAAAAGACCACATTCACACTTTCAGTATTTGGTCGGTATTTTATCTCAGTATTTATAAGCCCAAACCAGGAGTGTGTGATAAATCCAGAAGAGCTGAGATAAGTTTATAATTAGGATTATATAGAAATCAAAGGAGTTTCACTTCTGAAACAAGAGGAGGATGGGAGAATTAGGCCGGAGTCACACTTTCGAGAAACTCGCTTGAGTCTCGCACCTCAATACCCGGCACTCGGGACCGGAACGTTCAGCTGCATAGAAATACATGCGGCCGCACACTCCGGTCCCGGAGGTGCGAGATTCGTGCGTGTTTCTTGCAAACGTGACCCCGGCCTTAAGGAGATGACCTTGACAGATTTGTGGCATGTTATTTCAACCACAAGTATCATGTCACTTGAAAAAAGATGAACTCCTAAAAGTCAAAACGGATGTCAATTCACATTTTACTGGCAAAAATAGATGAGCGCAAAAATATCCCAATGTTATCACTCAAAACACACAAATCGCGTTTCTTACTCGTCGTGTGAGTCACCCAGGGTTGCCACCATTTCTTTTTCCCATCCTTGTCTTTCTTTTCACTGTCATCTGTAATTACATAAAAGAAGAGAACTCAAAGGACAAACACCAATGAAAAAAGAAGCACATAAAATATCAGATGATGTATCCAGACCTATTTACACGGAAAAATTTGGTCCCTAATAATAGTTATTGCATGCAACATAAACCGCATTATCGATGGCCAATACTTTCACAAGGTAGATGTTTTTCCAGTGTATTTTGTGCACTAGTTATACGATGAAGCATACATTGAATCTTCTATATGAAAAAGCAAGAAGGTGGTAAAAGGATTTAAAAAAAATAATACTACTGTTTGGAAAAACTAAAATAAAGGGAATCATCACCAGGTGTTTGCTACCAGCATGCTGTAGAGGTAGAGACCCTGATTCCAGCGATGTGTCACTTACTTTATTGGATAATACAGTTTTGATGAAAAACTGATTTAACTGCTGCAGACATAGCAGCTCTCTGAATGCTGAGCTCTGTATAACACCGCCCACACCACTGACTGGCAGCTTTCTGTGCACACTGTGCATAGGCAGAAAGCTGTCAATCAGAGCAGGGGAATGTACAAAGAGAAAAAATAGAGCCCATCACCTTCGTCGATGCAATGGCTAGATTAAGAATAGATGAAGGGCGGTTACCAGAAAAGCATCAGATTTTAATGTTTCACTAGAACTGGTTCATGTTTTAAAGGATTTCTAAAAAAGACTAATTCTTTTACAATTTCCCATTGGACGTGCCGAATTCCTACCACTTCCTTCTGCTAGTGCAGGGGTTGGTTGGACTACAGAAGAGCAGAATTTATTTCTCTAGTGATAATCTCCTGATTAAACAACAATTTTATAAAAACGACAATCAGCAGTCCAGTAAGGGACACATTGTTAGTATCAGGGTTTCTGCCCCTACATTATGCAGCTCTAAGATTACATAGGCAAAACGTGGTGAGGGTGACTGACTCCCTGTAATAGGATATCAACATCTTTAAAGGAAGGTGCATCACTAACACTTTTTTTAATTAAAAACAGCTAAGCATGTGCAAAAAGCACTTTATATAGTTACATCGTACCTGCTCATTTAGCCATAAGGGTGTGCTTCATTTTTTCAGTCACGGTTGTCGCCACCCACGCAATTTGAATGTTCACAGGGTTGTGCCGACGTCATTCAAATCCGCTCAGACAAATCCTGCGCTTGCGCAGTGTATCTGTATCGTAAACCCGCGTGTGCACACTGAAGCTGTGTGTAGTACCCAACTTCACTGACTGTGCGGCCAGAGTCGGAGTCGCTCATCGCGGAGCGAGTGCGGGGAGTCACCAGTTATGGCGCCTGCACAGCTCCCCAATCGACACAGCGCAAGTGCTAGATTTTTCAAAGCGGATTTGAGCGACATCGGCGCAACCCCAGGAATATAGAGGTGAAAAGTGGATGAGACAGAGGTCGGACAGGCAGCAGCAAGCATTGCCGACACTCACACATGGAGCACCAGAGACAGAGCAGCTCCTGTGAGAATTGTAATAGACTTCAATCTATCTCTTAGTAATTAGCTGAAAATTTGTCAGCAGCTTTTTAGTGACGTAACTACCCACCACAATACTCCTAATTGCAGTTGGGTCACAGGTAGGTCTACTATTGCCCAGATAGGCCAAAAGTTCCCCTACCAGTCAGGTGATACTCTAGCCTACGTGTTGCTTTTCAGCTCTGGCCTTCACCTGACGACAGACACAGGGTCAGTTGATTTTTACTAAAAGTAGTTAGCACCCTTGGCATAGACCATCAATACTAGATCGACGTTGGTCCAATTTTCCTAACCCACACCGAAAAGCTGCTTAAAGGGACCGTGACACTTTCAAAAGAGCTGCACCCCTATCACACATGGTATAGCGCCAGAAAATAATTACGGGGATGCTGACTCTGAGAGGTAAACCACTACTGATCTAGTAAAGGTAGCCCAAGGAAAGGTCATCCTTTAACAAATAGGATATTTCATATTCTTCTTGCAAATTGAATTTTTACCTTTGTCCTTTGAAGGTTCAGACGTGTCCTCTCCTCCGCTGTCCTTCCGTGTTTTCTCATCATTTGTTGACTTCTGTTTCAATTTTATTTGCTCCATCCTGCAGGTTTATATGACATACCCATATGAAGTCATGAAGACACCAGTCCATTTACACTACAAGCTCATGCACGCATTACTCATGTAATGTGGTGTTTACGGGTTTAGGAAAAATTTTGTAGTGGACCCCAAGGTCAACAGTATCTCAATTTTATCGTAAAATCTACCAAACTTGGAAGACACATGAACAAAACACTGCCTATAGTATGTGCACATTGAAGTCCCAATTCATCATGAAGTTTCTTTTTTGTCTTGAGGTATTTGCTGATGTTTATTGCGCCAAATTCATCAAAATAGGGCATGAATTTGGTGCGAAGTAAAAAAAAAAAAAAGAGCTTCTTTCTTGCCATTAACCATTATTGCGACTTTTTGAGAAAACTACACGAGGGAGAGACTAACGTTGAGTTGTGCCAAATTTTGCGACTTTTTATAAAGTCACACTTGATGAATAATAAAAGGCGACAATACCTGGAATGACCACAAAGCGAAAAAAAGCAACAAAAAACAGGTGAGTACATATAAAATAGACTTAAAAAAGGCGCAAATAGAATAATGAAGTGGGCGCTAACAAAAAAGAAAGTCGCAAAACATACAAAACCAGACAAAAAAAACAGAGGTACAATGATGAATCGGGGCTTGGGTCTTTTTGATGAGTTTTTGGAGCAGAAACTCCAAGTTTTTGAGAAGTTTTCAGCTTTGGAGATTTTCTGTTTGGTTTCTGCTCGAGAAACTCGACATAACACTCAGTGTGCACAAACCCTTACACTAGTAAGGACTTACTGTTTTTTCATTGCTTGCGAACATTTCTTTTCTCTTCTAGACGAACAGCTACTACCTTCTTAATTTTTTCCTCGAACAGTTCTGCTCCTCTGACGGTTTTGACAAAGAAAAGAAGATAGAGAAAAAGCAATTAAAACAGCCTCCAATTCATTGCTTTCTTTCGAAGTGCAAATAAGAGATTTAACTCTGACGAGGAAGTCAGAGAAAGGAGAGATTTTTTTAAAAAAAGGCGAGATTTTGGCAAGGTCCAAAAAACGGGCTGAAATTTTGTAAGCATCAAGGACTCTTTTCACTAAACTCTCTGAAACTGAATTCGGACACGCTCACAGACATTTCCCCCTCTCTGGAAGTCAGAGACAAGGTGAAAATTTTCTAACTAACCAACTTCTGGAAGAAAATTAATTTTAAGAAATCATTTTTTTTCCATTCCTGAAGCAGGATTCATGTGACAGAGAATTCTCACCTTGAAGCCAAGAGTTTTGAAGCTTTCAGATCTGCCACCATGTAGAGGAAGTAATAGCTGGAGAACACACGACGTTGGATCAATAGGAATGTAAAACAGATTGCATCCCACACAATGCCTGCTTCATTTTCTGGCAGCTCACATGTCTCATCAGATGGGATTTCTGTACGACAAGATATTAACGATGAACTGTCAAGAAAGAATCTGTACATACCAGTTAAGTAGTAGAACTCCAACTTACTCAGTTCATAGCCTTTGATAGTACAAAACATACTAAATGTCTGGATGAGCCAACAATTATTCTTCATCAGTTTATCTAGATAAGCACAAGCCCCAATCTGGAAAAATAAAATAAAAAAAATTAATATATAGCTGAATGTGTTGGCTCCCTTTAAATTGTTCCAGAAAATGTAGTACAGTGACATGTTGAAGATGAAATGATCTCTTAAAGGCCTAAAGTTAAAGATGACACATTTCTTTTGTACAAAAAAGTTAAATAATATATTTTCATCTTGTACATTTTAAAAATTACAAAAAGGAAAATGGACTGATGCAAAAGTTGGGGCACCCTTGGAGATTTATGTGCTCAGATAATTTCGACCAAGTGCAAATCTTAATTAAACTGTTAGGGTTATGGCTTGTTCCCTATCATTGTTAGGAAAGGAAAGGTGATGGAAAATTCCCAGCTTTATAAGAACACAGCCTCCTAGCTCAGCAGCCATGGGTTCTTCTGAGCAGCTGCCTAGTGCCCTGAAAATGAAAATGGTGCAGGAGAAGGCTATAAGAAGATACCAAAGCATTTCAAGTTTCCTTTTCCTCAGTTTGAAATGTAATTAAGAAATGCAATTAACAGGAACAGTGGAGGTCAAGCTAAGGTCTGGAAGACCAAGCAAAATTTCAGTGAGAGCTGCTCGTAGGTTTGCCTTAGAGGCAAATCAGAACCTCCACTTGACTGCAAAAGACCTTCAGAAAGATTTAGCAGACTCTGGAGTCATGGTACATTGTTCTGCTTAGAGACACATGCACAAATATAGCCTTCATGGAAGATTCATCAGAAGAAAACCTCTCCAGCATCCTCACCATAGAAGTCAGTGTCAGAAGTATGCAAAAGAACATCTAAACAAGCATGATACATTTTGTAAACAAGTCCTATGGACTGATGAGGTTAAAATAGAACCATTTGGCCACAATGATCAAAGGTATGTGTGGAGAAAAAAAGACACACAATTTCAGGAAAAGAACATCTCACCAACTATTAAGCATGGGGGTAAATCAATCATGCTTAGGGGTTGTGTTGTAGCCAATAGCATGGGGAACATTTCACTAGTAGAGTGAAGAAATTTCAACAAATTCTTGATGCAAACATAACACCATCTGTACAAAAGCTGAAGTTGACTTCTAATTTTGATCAGGAGTGCCCACATTTTTACAAGTCACTGTATTTCTTCCACAAAATTATTGCAATTACACATGTTTTGTTATAACATGTTTACTTCATTTGTGGGTATTGGAACAACACAAAAAAACAGTTTTAAAGGCAAATTGGATGTAATTTCTCACAAACCCCCCCAATAAAGGGGGAGAAATTGTCTTTCATTTCATTCCAATGTCAACGGATAGTTCGCACTGACACTGATGCACCCTGAGTCTGTAGCTTGATTCTCTTTTGAACTTGATTGGGGCTGCTTATCCACCATCCGGACTACGCTATGTCCAGAAAGATTAGCTATAGTGCCATGAGTTGTAAACATCTTGATTATGTTGCGCACCATGGACAAAGGAACATCAAGATCTCTGTAGATGGCCTTGTAACCTTGAGATTGTTGATATTTTTCAACAATTTTGGTTCTCAAGTCCTCACACAGTTCTCTTTTCTTTCTGTTCTCCATGCTTAGTGTGCATACACAGACACACAATGCAAAGACTGAGTCAACTTCTCCCTTTTTATCTGATTTTAGGTGTAATTTTCATATCGCCCACTCCTGTTACTTTGCCACATGTGAGTTTGAATGAGCATCACATGCTTGTAACAAATGTGTTTACCCACAATTTAGAAAAGGTACCAAGAAATTTGTCTGGCCTATTTTGGGGGTTTTGTGTGAAATTATGTCCAATTTGCCTTTTTTCTCAGTTTTTTTGCGTTGTTCCAATACACATAAAGGAAATAAACGTGTATAACAAAACGTGAAATTGCAATAATTTTCTGGGAGAAATATTTCATTTTCTGAAACAAGTTCAAGGGTGCCAACATTTTTGACAATGTCTGTATATAAATTTAGTGAAGGAGAAAAACAAGCAACACTGTCCTTATTTTTAAAAACAATGACCTGCTCAAGGAAGGGACTCATGGTCTAGATTAAATCAAGTGGGAAGGGAACCTCAGCACCACAAAATAAAATTAGACTGTAGGACTTGCTGAAGGGTTAATTTATTTGATGTGGCAGAATTAAAAACAGATATGATCTAGCATTCTGACAGAGGGATTTTGTGGCAAGGACATCAAGAACGGGGAACCAGGTAATGCGGCAGGGTGTGAGCTGGTCGAAATTTTGGACCATATCTGTTTTTGACTCCTTGCTGGATCCAATAAATTAACAATGCAGCAAGACCTACAGTCTCATTTTCTGTATATAAGTTTGGCTTATCATTTTTCATTGTTGTAGTCAAGTTAACTGGAATACAAAAGACAGAATTGTATTAATAAATACTTCACTAGTAAATAAACCAAAAACTATAGCACAAAGAGGAGCTAAAAATGTTATTAGAGGGAATGTATCCAATATATCTTCTATCCAGTGTTTTTGTTTTAAATGTATTTTTAAACATTTTTGCAATGGTTTTTTTTTCACAATGGCCACTGAAGCTTTTTAAAAATATATTTCTTGTTCTTTATGGAAGACTTTTTAGCAATCTCACTGTCATTGCAGGCAGGATCACAATGACACAGCTGATCCCACAGGATTCAGCAATCACAACGGTGATGTCTCAGCTCCCCTTCATTTTACAATTACTTTTCTACACGCTCATTAGATGCTTCACTGCAAAAGATAGGGTCAGAGTCCATTGCTGCTAATGTACATGTGTATGAGTTTGGAAATGCCCCAATGGCCAGTGTGAAAATTGCAAAAATGCTCAATTTTTTAAAAAAATACAGATCATTATATGAATAAAAAATTTAAAAAAAATGACAAATTTAAAAAAAAAACTTTTTACAGAAAAACTTGATTTAAACAGTAGGTTACTATTATCAAGAACTATTATTTCCACACTTACTGAAAGGAGGTTTTTCATGGTAATTACAAAAGCCGTGTAGGTAATAAGATAGTCCCAGAGCTTGAGAAGATGACGGACTGGCTTCATCAGGAGGCTACCACCAAACAGCATGAAATGGAAGCAGGCCATCAGGTATACCATACAGAGTATATTAATGCGGGTGGTACCAGTGATGAAAATGAGACACAGCACGAACCAGAAGTGATAACTAAATACAACCACTTTAGCCATATCCAGATAGGACCTGTACAGAATGGAAGACAAATAAGGCGAGTCAGGCTGGGATTACACAGGTATATTTCAAATTCAGCCTAATAGCGAGTGGATCTCAGATATAATTCTCTGGTCTACAATGGACAATTTTTGCTCTTATCTTGTTCCCGCTGCTCCTATGACTCTACACTTGTTTCTTTTTATATATAAATTTGCCATACGGTTCAAAAAATATGGGCTTTTTTTGGGTACTAATTTTTATGTTCTTTACCAAGAGGGTATTGCTCACAGGGTAATAAGAGCAGCCTTATGACACACCCCAGAGGATCCTGTGAGCACCGCCCTCTTGCTAAAGACCATAAAAATTAGCACAAAGTAAATAGTTCCATATCCTTAGAACTGTATGGCAGATACAGATCAAAACAAACAAACAAACAAAAATAACACACTGAAATACTCATGTTGTACCCTACATTTTTATTCTGCAGTGTCACATATGCTAATAATAGGGCCTAGACTGCTGGGCTTCTCTATCCCTGGACTAGTTCTGCCATGGCTTTTCTAACCCAATCTAGGCCTTTAGAGGGCCAAAACTAAGTGACAACTGGGTATTTGCTAGAGCTTCTGATGTTGAGGATATCCTTGCCGCCGGTAGTCATCAGGAACCACTTCGAGGCAGTCTCTGGGTCTACAGCAGCTGACCGAGGCGCGGGTTTTGCAGTACAGAGGGGCGAGACAGAGGCGTAGCCAGATGGTCCGAGGTCGGAGAAGACAGCACAAGATCAGTAAACGTAGGACGGGTAAACATGCCGGGTCATTAGCGGGAAGCAGGATACAGAAGAATGTATATACGTGTGCTATCAAAGCAGGAACCAATGTTTGGGAGGAGAGTGGTTGGTTGAAGCTGCTAGTACAGGATTGGCAGGGGAACCTAATCTAACCCAGAAGGGTTCAATTCCTGCAGAGAATTCCACGCTCCCTTGGGCTAAATGAATGCCACAAGCAGATGCAACAGTGCAGCCTGAGGCAGACTAGCAAAATGGACGGACACATGCTGTGGGGCCCTGCTGATTGCTAAATACAGACCCGCTTAGGTAATGTTATTGTTTCAATGCTACATTGACATTTTTTCTACTGGGTTTCTTTTATCATTTCATTTACTACTCCAGATATGTGGATGTATTTTACCCTGAGCATTCTATCTTTTGGCAATCCAGTTTAACTACTATATTCAGGATTATGAACAATGTATAATTTTGCATAAATAGCACTTGCACTTTGTCATATATATGTGTTGTTCTACCTTGAATATTCTACTCTGGCTCTGATAAACTCATGTCATGTTCCCCCTTTTTTGAGGTGTCCCCGTACTAATATAATGTTTTATTATATCTTTTTAAACAGTTTCAATACAATGAATATTTTTTTAGTATCTGCTGTATTTGGCATATATCTCTTATTATCCTGGGACGACAGCATGTCCTAAGGTTGTGTTTCAGTAAAACTAGGGGAACGGCCTGATGCGGGGAGGAACCGCGCAATAAGTAAGAAAGGCGCTAAGGAAAAATCTACGATCACACCACTTTAGTAGCAGATGATTGCAGTTTTGGGATTTGACAGGTTCCCTTAAATGTATTGATACAGTAAATCTGCCCTGTTGTCTACACTACGTCACTTATTGCCTACGGTGTAGCTTACGAAATACTTGACATCTAAAATACTTTCCCTACATGATCAATAGGAAAGAAAGCTCCCATCTGGGAAAGCCATGATGCTAAAACCAGAAGCTCTGCACCTGGCTCATATGTGTTCTGCTCCAGGGCAAATGAAGAAAAGACAAGGCTATTCACCATCATCCTAAATTTCTATATCACTGAGCTGTGAATGTAAATCCAGAACTAAGCGAAAACTACCGTATATTGGAAAACACTGAACATGCACAAAAAACTCGCTGACGCATTTCGGAACAAATCTAGGTCCGAAGTCAGAGCTATCCAGAGGAAAGGGTTTCTGCAGAACCCCATCTAAATGGAGCAGAGGCCGGGCATGCACACCTATACTCCATATATCCCAGTCGAGACTGCTGGAGCTAGCCTAACACTGTGCCCTCTTTCTCCGGCAGCATAAAAGACAATGAATGGAGCAGAGGGCACATGCTTAACCCTGCTGTTCTGTTCTCATTTGCTATACACTTGTACTGTTCCCGGGTCAATATGACCCGACCTATTAATTCTTGATTTTTAGCTACTCTAAGTGTTTTATTTGAATACTTTTTTCATTATTATACTGTATGTGAACATGGTTGATCATAAACAAATGAAAAATTTAAATTCAAACTTAATAATTTATTTTTTTTCATAAAAAGGTTACACCGGCTTTTTACAATTATCTTTGATTGTTGGCATTCTGCACACAAATAACAAAGAAGCTTTACATTACTATTACTAAAATATGAAATTTAACTTTTTTGAAAACAATATTTATAAATCAACAAATGAAAAATCATAAAAACTTCAACCTTTTTAGAAAGAAAAAACTGAACATGTTCATGCGTTTTTACACTGAACACAATAATAAGACACATGTCCTTTACACATATATTTTGAACATCCAGCACATGTCAGATTAGTCTTATTGTCACAGGAAGATGGACAGAAGCTACATCTCTTCCTTTTTTGCTGGTAGCTGTGCTGCTGGTAGCTGTGCTGGTGGAGGCAGTGGATGTGGAGTCTCTTTCTTGAGCATGCTGGACACTTTTTACAATGGCTGTTGCTCCTTCACTTCTGGGGGTCACTTTTCTGCTGTCAATATATGGCCTAACCAGGGATTTTCCCAATTCCTCAAGAAATAATCTTCTTTTATGCAGCTTATTCCGGTTCCAATCGGGGTCGATTTCTCTCCATAAGACAAATGCATTGTATGCAGAAACGTCCAGTATGTTATAAAATAAAATCATTGGCCACCGACTGGTTTTGCGCTTGCATGTATATGTTGATATTGCTTGGTCTAAAGCAGGGATGTCAAAGTCAAACACACCGAGGGCCAAAAAAAAAAATTTGCTACAAGCCGAGGGCCGGACTGACGCCGGCCCTGCTACCGGTGCATTGTGGGAAATGTAGTGTTGGTGCCAGGGCCGGCTCCAGGTTTTTATGGGCCCCGGGCGAAAGAGCCTCAGTGGGCCCCTTTAACACAGACCACGATTCATGATGCACAGATACAGCAGAGAAATATAGGTACAGTACAATGCCAAATACTTCTCTTCTTACATTACATGAGTGATATCTATTGTAAATTGTACAATAGCTCAAAAACCGCCAAATCCTCACAGCGCACAGTACAGACTGGACAGTACAGTCCTCCATACAATATTATGGGCACCACATAGTCTCCCCCTCATCACCCATATAATACCCCATGCAGGATGTCACCCCCCATATAATGCTCCATACAGAATACTGGACCCAATATAATGCTCCATACAGGATACTGGACCCAATAAATGCTCCATACAGGATACTGGTCCCGATATAATGCTCCATACAGGATACTGGTCCCCATATAATGCTCCATACAAAATATGGAGCTCTCCTCTGCGCTGTACTGCGTTCTGCACTGTTACAGCTCAGGAAAGGGCGCTGTGGAAAGACTCCCCATTATCATCATCATTGCCTCCCCATCATCATCATGGCCTCCCCATTATCATCAATGCCTGCCCATCATCATCATCTCCTCCCCATCATCATCAATGCCTGCTCATTATCATCAATGCCTGCCCATTATCATCATCTTCTCCCCATCATCATCAATGCCTCCCCATTATCAGCAATGCCTGCCCATCATCATCTCCTCCCCATCATCATCAATGTCTGCCCATCATCATCTTCTCCCCATCATCAATGCCTGCCCATTATCATCATCTTCTCCCCATCATCATCAATGCCTCCCCATTATCAGCAATGCCTGCCCATCATCATCTTCTCCCCATCATCAATGCCTCCCCATTATCAGCAATGCCTGCCCATCATCATCTTCTCCCCATCATCAATGCCTCCCCATTATCAGCAATGCCTGCCATCATCACACACAGACAGCACACAAGCACTCTCTCACATACATACATACAGTCATGGCCAAAAGTTTTGAGAATGACACAAATATTATATTTTCACATGATCTGCTGCACTCTGGTTTTTATGTGTGTTTGACAGATGTTTTTATCACAGACAGAAATATAATAATTGCAAACATATGAGTAACAAAAGCTTATATTGACAGTTAGAATGAGTTAATGCAGCAAGTCAATATTTGCAGTGTTGACCCTTCTTCTTCAGGACCTCTGCAATTCTCCCTGGCATGCTCTCAATCAACTTCTGGACCAAATCCTGACTGATAGCAGTCCATTCTTGCACAATCAATGCTTTCATTTTGTCAGAATTTTTAGGTTTTTGTTTGTCCACCCGTCTCTTGATGATTGACCACAAGTTCTCAATGGGATTAAGATCTGGGGAGTTTCCAGGCCATGGACCCAAAATCTCTATGTTTTGTTCCCTGAGCCATTTAGTTATCACTTTTGCTTTATGGCAAGGTGCTCCATCATGCTGGAAAAGGCATTGTTGATCGCCAAACTGCTCTTGGAGGGTTGGGAGAAGTTGCTCTTGGAGGACATTCTGGTACCATTCTTTATACATGGCTGTGTTTTTAGGCAAGACTGTGAGAGAGCCTATTCCCTTGGCTGAGAAGCAACCCCACACATGAATGGTTTCAGGATGCTTAACAGTTGGCATGAGACAAGACTGTGGTAGCGCTCACCTTGTCTTCTCCGAATGAGGCGTTTTCCTGATGTCCCAAACAATCGAAAAGGGGATTCAACAGAGAAAATAACTTTACCCCAGTCCTCAGCAGTCCACTGCCTGTACCTTTTGCAGAATATCAGTCTGTCCATGATGTTTTTTCTGGAGAGAAGTGGCTTCTTTGCTGCCCTCCTTGAGACCAGGCCTTGCTCCAAGAGTCTCCGCCTCACAGTGCGTGCAGATGCACTCACACCTGCCTGCTGCCATTCCTGAGCAAGCTCTGCACTGCTGGTAGCCCGATCCCGCAGCTGAAACACTTTTAAGAGACGGTCCTGGCGCTTGCTGGTCTTTCTTGGGCGCCCTGAAGCCTTTTTGGCAACAATGGAACCTCTCTCCTTGAAGTTCTTGATGATGCGATAGATTGTTGACTGAGGTGCAATCTTTCTAGCTGCGATACTCTTCCCTGTTAGGCCATTTTTGTGCATTGCAATGATGACTACACGTGTTTCTTTAGAGATAACCATGGTTAACAGAAGAGAAACAATGATGCCAAGCACCAGCCTCCTTTTAAAGTGTCCAGTGGTGTCATTCTTACTTAATCATGACAGATTGATCTCCAGCCATGTCCTCATCAACACCCACACCTGTGTTAATGGAGCAATCACTGAAAAGAGGTTAGCTGGTCCTTTTAAGGCAGGACTGCAATGATGTTGAAATGTGTTTTGGGGGATAAAGTTCATTTTCTAGCCAAATATTGACTTTGCAAGTAATTGCTGTTAAGCTGATCACTCTTTATAACATTCTGGAGTATATGCAAATTGCCATTAGAAAAAGTGAAGCAGTAGACTTTGTAAAACTTAATATTTGTGTCATTCTCAAAACTTTTGGCCATGACTGTACACACACATACATACATACACACACAAAGCACCGCACTACATACACACACAGAGACACACACACAGAGTCGTCTTACCTGTTCAGCGTCCCCGCGCTCTGTGCCACAGCCGGCCGCTGAATGATGACGTCATTCAGCGGCCGGCTGTGAGAGGAAGCGCCGGCGCCCCCTGGAGCCCGGAGCTGTGGCAGCGGAGGCACGGGAGAGGTAAGTATTGTTGCCAGCTGCTGCCGGGGCCCTGAGCAGGCGGGGGGGGGGCCCAGTGGCGGCGCTGACACCGCTCTCCTCCGCTAACGGGCGCGGGGGTGCCAGACTGCGAGTGGGCCCCCCCCGCCTGCTCAGGGCCCCGCCTGCCAGGGGGCCATAGATAATCAATTCGCAGGCCGGATCTGGCCCGCGGGCCTTGACTTTGACATATGGGGTCTAAAGTCTCAACTGCTCGTTTGTGGCATTATAATCCAAAATAATGTCAGGCTTTCTGTCTTCTCTATCACTTACGGCATTGTCATTGTGCATTGTGCTCATTAGAATTACCTGTTTGGTTTTTTTGGAACATAAGAAGCAACAGTTGTATTTCCAGAAAAATAAAAAGAAGAACTGTACACCTCTCTCTTGCTAAGGATACCTTGCTGTAGTTCAGATTTGTTTTTTCTTATAGTACCCAGCATGGTAAGTTGTTTTTTCTTCAACATCTGGCCTAGTTGATAGGATGTAAAAAAGTTGTCACATGTGACATTTTGTCCTTTTAGTCCATGAGTCAAATCGAGAACAACACGCATACCCAGATTTTTTTCAGGTCTTTCACCAGGGGTTTTTCCTGTATACACTGGAACATTTAGAGCATAAGAACTTTTGCTGTTGCAAAGTGTCCAGATCTTGATGCCGTATTTTGCTGGCTTACTTGGTATATATTGTCTGAATGGGCACCTACCTCGGAATGCCACCAGTTGCTCATCAACAGTTACATTTTCACCACTATTATACAATTTTGGTAGAATCTCTACCCATTGATTCCAAACATTTCTAATAGGTGCTAGTTTATCTTTAGCTCTTCTTTCCATTCTATCTGTTTTAAAATCAAACTGCAGTACTCTATAAATTTCATGAAACCTTTCACGACACATTGTTGCTCTAAATATGTGGCGACCGGTTTCGTAATTCCACAAACTTTTAGTTGATTCACATAAGATTTGTATTCTCCAGCTAAAAGAAGTAAACCAATATAAGCATTTAGAGCTGTCACATCTAATTTTTTCAATTTATCACCATAAACTACTTGTCCCTCAATGTTTTTGACTAAATAAGTACTTGATTACTGATAACAGTGAAACCCCCAGCCTTTGAATGATAGACAACCAGTCTCCTCTCTCACAAACAGAAATGGATAATACTAGATAATTACTTGCTTACTGATAAGAACAGTGAAACCACCACCATTTTGAGATGAAGTACACATAAAAAAACTTTTGCAGTCAGAAATAATCAGAGACCTGTAGAACAGTATAAAATGCTATCGGGTCATATTGACCCGAACAGTACAAGTGTAACAATCAGCGTGTAGCAAAAAGTAAACAAAAAAAAAAAAAAATATATATATAGAGCTCCACAAATGAGGAGAAGTCAAGATACCACTAGTTTCAAATCCTCATATAAAAAAATCTACAGGGTCTCAAAAATCATTTCGGGTCATATTGACCCGAACAGTACAGAAGGGTTAAACTTCAATCCATTCCATTTTGAAATTGGCCTCCAAAGTTTTATTTCTCAGTTTGCCCTACTTGATATAAACGTTTTAATTAGTACACAAATGTATTCAACCCCTTCCCCACCTTGGGATATTCAGTTTTTGCGTTTTCATTTTTTGCTCCCCTTCTTCCCACAGCCATAACTTTTTTATTTTTCCATGTGAGGGCTTGTTTTTTGCCATATGTGTTGTACTTTTGAATGAAAACAATGGTTTTGCCATATAGTGTACTGGAAAACGGGGAAAAAATTAAAGTGCGGTAAAATTGCAAGAAAAGTGCAGTACACAATTGTGTTTTTTTTCCCATGTTCATTAAATGCTTAAACTGACCTGCCATTATGTTTCTCCAGGACATTCCAAGTTTGCAGATATCAAACATGTATAGGTTCTTTTTTATTCAAGTGGTGAAAAAAAAATGGCGCCATTTTCCGAGACCCGTAGTGTCTCTATTTTTCCGGATCTGGGGCTGGGTGAGGGCTTATTTTTTGCACGCCGAGCTGAGATTTTTATTGATACCATTTTGGGGAAGATACAATCTTTTGATCACATGTTATTACATTTTATTGCAAC
Organism: Oophaga sylvatica; assembly: GCA_033576555.1. NCBI lineage: Eukaryota > Metazoa > Chordata > Amphibia > Anura > Dendrobatidae > Oophaga > Oophaga sylvatica. Next base: position 120,465,004 of record JARQOD010000003.1, on the reverse strand, counting down.
ATTGCGGCAACCCAAAAAATTTTATTATGACATTTTGATTTTTTTTCTCGTTACGCTGTTTAGCGATCAAATAATTATTTTTATATTTTGATAGATCGGGCGAATTTGAACGCAGCGATACCAAATATGTGTATTTTTTTTTTTTTTATTGTTTTATTTTGATTGGTGCAAATGGCAGGTGATTTGAGCTTTCAGATTTTTTACATTTTTTTATATTTTTAAAAACATTTTACTTGTTTCAATAGGAGACTAGAAGCTGCGATCTTCTGATTGCTTGTGCTACACATAGTAGAGCTTTGGCTTTGCTCTGTGTAGCAGAAATGATCATGTGCTATGAACGCCAGGCACAAAGTGGCGCTCATAGCAGATCGGCAATAACAAGCATGGGGCCTCCTAAAGAGCAAGTAACACAGTTATATTGAAGCACAGGTATCAATTATATTAATTATCTGAAAGGTCCAAAAACAGTGGCACCAAACAATGCTTTATATTGGGAGTGATTTACAATGGATAATATTATCACAAAGCAACAACCTATCTAGAAATTGACCTTTTGGGCTTGTTCACTCATTGTGATTTGCTACAGATTTTCCATCTGCAGTGTATTACAGCCTAGAGATAATTTCTGTGCGAATATTAACCTGTGCTGTAGGTTTTTAATGGGAATCGGTTACTTGATTCATGCTTCCCAAACCACAGGCAGCAGTAATCAGAGCCTGGCTGCAGGATTGTCAGGTATATATTTTCTGCGAAGATCTCCAACATTTCAGACACGGTGTTCTGCCCATTTATGTGCAGCAAGTTAATTCATAGTGCAGTACCAGTTATAACCATTAGAGGTAATTTGTCCTGTTCCTGGATTCAAGAACATTTCCCCTTTAAAAGAGCAGTGTGTTCTGGTTAGAACTGCCCATTAGCTTCCCAGGGAAAAACAAGATATGCAGACATTTTCTCTCAGGCTTTAGAGTGAAGTACACTTGTTCCTAGCTCTCACTCCCTACAATCACATCTCCTTTCCAGCGGATCCCGGTGAGAGTTGTATGCATTCATATGTGTGTATTAGAATCTGTATATGTAAGCCTTATGCAGCCTCCGTATAGCATATTGTAAGTGAGGCATATTGTGCTCTGTACCTTCCAGTTAGGTTATAATGTTCTTTGCTTTGCATATAGATAGATGCATTTCTGTATGGTGCAGGGCAGTGCTAGTAGCATTTCTGTATCATGCACTCTGTATCATTCTTTGCTGCAATGTCCCAGTTACTTATGTAATTGCACACTGTACGTGCCAGTACTGATTCGCTGTTTATTCTTTGCAGTTTTTACCACAATATCATCCCCTTTTATTGTTCATCGTTATCGTTCACATCATCATCTCAATAAATATAGACTTAAGAATCCATACATTCTGTTTACTGGGAAGTGGATGAAGGTTTAGCCGTATGTTGGAGTCCACAGAGCACCATACGTGGAGGAAGGCAGAACAGACAGTGTAACTTAAAGTGACCTTGTCACCAAGAAAATGCAGTCCAAACTGCCAGCATCAGATTACAGATCAGGGTGATCTGCGCAGATTAATATATAGTTTTGTGAGTCAAAATTCAGTATAACTTGTGTTTTTTTGTGTGGTGTTTTCAGTCTAGTGGGCAGTCTTATCAGTGACTGACAGCTATCTCTGTATAAGTGTACATACAGATAGCTGTCAGTCACTGATAGAACCGCCCACTGGACTGAAAATCTCAAAAAGAGCAGAGGATTCAATGATGAAAACACAAGTTATACTGAATCTTTACTCACAAAACTATATATTATTTTCCTGAGCTCCTCCTGCTCTATAACATGGTTCCTGCAGGTTGGACTGCATTTTCCTTGTGACAGGTTCCTTTTAAAGATCCAGCCGTGGACCATAGTAATAGATTTGACTAGTCCGGAGTTGTTCTCCGCCAGGTTCTCCCCGAACAACTCTAGTTGACTGACAGATTTCTCCGAATATACACATGGGAAAGACCTGTCCATCACCTGGAGTGGCGTTGGGAAAGGCTGGCTAGATCCTCTAATTATACTTTCTGTGAAATAGTCCGGCATTTCAAACAAACACATAATTGGCCAGCCAGGCTCTGTTTTATGTGGCCTGTAAATTGGGCAGCATGAATCGACTCACAGATTCCCTTTAAATCAGCAGGATATCGATTTTTGTGCAGATTTTCAATGTGGATATCAAATTCTGTATAGCTTCAGTTAGGCCGGGGTCACACTTGCGAGAAACTGGCACAAGTATCGCACCTCAATACCCGGCACTGCCGCCGGCACTCGGGACCGGAGTGTGCTGCTGCATGTATTTCTATACTGCTGAACACTCCGATCCCGAGTGCAGTGCCGGGTATTGAGGTGCGATACTTGTGCCAGTTTCTCGCAAGTGTGACCCCGGCCTTAAGTGGGAAATCATCCAACAAATCCACACCAAAATCTGCATCAAAATCTACTGAGATTTTTTTTCCCTCACATGTGAACATACCCTTAGAAGCCAAGCCATATACATTGGTAACTACTTACTTGCAGTGGAGGAAATTAGGAACAGGGCTGTACTGGCTCAAATCTCCGGGGTCCAAGTCTTTACTAATCTCAATGTTATCACCAGCGAGCATTCGTACACAAGTCAAATTCTCATCCTCAAATACCTGCCACTGCAGAGATGCGAGGAGCAGCAACATGGTGTCATCTGGTCAGGAATAGAGAAGAGACTAATTATATCAAAAGACAGGTTAATATTAATAAATCCTTTCAATTCAATTTGGTAGTTACTCTATTTATATAATAGAAAATTAAATGGAATCTATCAGCAGGTTTTTTGCTATGTAATCTGAGAGTAGCATGATGTGGGGCCAGATACCCTGTCTCCAGCCATGTGTCAACTTACTGTGCTGCTTGGTGTGGTTTTGATAAAATCACTATTTTCTCTGCTGTAGGTCTAGCAGCTCTCTGATTGGCAGCTTTCTGTGTACACAGAGCTGAAAGAAAGAAGAAAGCTGCCAATCAGTGGTGGGGTTATACAGAGCAGAAGGACTACATGGCACGAGACACCTAGTCCTCTAGTGATAATCTCCTGCTGATAAAACATTGATTTTTTTTCAACTGCAACAAGCAGTCTAGTAAGTGACGCATCGCTGGAATCAGGGTCTCCCCTACATCATGCTGTTCTCAGATTACATAGCAAAAAACCTGCTGACAGATTCCCTTTAAGGTTAGTATTTCTTTATTTTCTCTATTTTACATTGATCCAGAATTACAACATGTCTTATTGCAGATTCTTATTCAGAATTACCATATATAGGCCCACATGTCACAGCCTTTGCAGCTTGCTCTTTGTCTATACTGTTGATCTGCATACTGTGAGGTGTAGTCTTTATTCGGAGTACCAGTAGCATGTTGTATAACTAAATCACCCAAAATGTGGCACATCAAAAGTCACTAAATATTTTTAGGAATGGACACAATAAGGGATTTTTGTCCACTTAAAGAAAATTGGGATTTAATAAAAATGTTGCACCATTTGGCTTCTTTCTTTCCATGTACAAACTTGACTGCAGAATTATGTAACTGAGAATCCATCAGTGATCCATTAGTTTTATCTGTCTTTTTCTCAGCTCTTCTCTGTTGACATAAGGCTTCATCAAAGTATAACTCAACTTTCATGTGTTCTGACTCAGTGACCATAAATCAACACAGTGCAGTTAAGAGAAAGACAGAGAAAGGAGTACAACAATCCTGGTTTGAACAAGCTTTCTGATGGATTCTCTGTTAACTCATTTTGCCACCAGCAAGTGTAGGATAACAAGGAGACTGTAAAAGCCAATCATACCAAACCTTAGAATTAGGCACAATTGTAAAAATTATTTTAACCCAAAATATATGCATTTAAGCACTGCTGTTTTTGCTTAGTTATTCTCCATGGCATTGCAAAGTTCTGATTTTTGCAATATACTTAATTACCTTATTTTGCTTCCTTCTCTCTCAAACGCCATGTTGTGGTGCTGTTTCGCAGCAGTTCATACTCCTTTAGGCGCTGCTTTCAACTGCTGATCAGCCAAGATTCCAACTCTGTTTACAATCAGAGTAGTGTTACTTCCCTCTCTGAACCTCTCTGCCTCCACTTCTGTACCTAGACAGGACAATTTCCATACTCTGATTGTAAAAAGGTTACAGATCTTGCCAGCAGCAATTGAAAGCAGCTTTTAAAGAATGTAGCAAAGTCAGGTAGGCTAGGGTTAAATCCTAGCTCTACAGGTTCTGATTAGATCACCTGGCTAGCCCTGCCTATAACCAGGCTAGCTGTTTTCATTAGGTAGTCAGCTCAGGGAAGCTGACCAGACTGGATTTGTCTTGGAGCAGAAGAGAGAAACAGGCCAGAATCCCTCTCTGAAAAGAGTCTGCGCAGCCTGTGTGCAGAGAACCACAAATATCAGTGGTTGCTATGAACAACAGCTGTTTTGGTTGACCAATCTGGGGCTAGCTCAGCCATGTATGAGTAGCCAGGGTATGTTCTGTTTAGTTAGCGCCTAGATAAGGCTATGGATTTATGTTTATGAGTTTGTTTTGGTGCTGTGCAACCTGTGGAAAGCAATATAAACTGCATGTGTTTGGACCAAAACTGTATTGTGTGAACATTACCTACGGCCTAATGCCTACCAGAGAGAGTGAATTCTTACAAGGAGTATGAGCTGGCCATGTGAAGCAGCATGGTATTTGGGAACGAAAGAAGCAAAATAAGGTAATAAAGTAGATAACTAAAATTCCTAACTTTGTAATGCATTTCAATAATTATGAAAAGAAGTTTAGTTACATTTTTAGATTTAAAAAGTCCCTTAAAGTGACCATGTCTTATTAAGAAGCTTTTATGCCACATGCTATTTAATGTAGGACATATAAATTCAAATTACTATGAAGGTAAAACATAAAAAACACAAGCACAATACCCTCCTAACTGGGTATCTGTCCCAGGGCTATATAATGCTTATTATGCTCACAAAGTAGAAATGTACGGCTAATTCACATACAAATTAGAAATACTGGATCTGGACTTTTGGCAAAGTCGGGAAGGTACAACCACTTGATCAGGTTTGAGTTGGGTTTTAGTCGCAGTGTCCTCCATGGGTAATCTGTACCAGAAAACAAGAAAGTCATTAATTACGTAAATCCAGTAAACTTCATGGGGTATCTTCAGTATATATTGGTGCTACCTGTACAATTAGTGTGCTGTAATAAGAAAATAAATGGTGCTAACAAGCTCTATAGTACATTGTCTATGCAGAACTATTAGGCAAGTGAGGTGTTCAGTGCTCATAGACACGGCTGAGGTACAGAATGCTATAGCTCGACGACCACCGACCAAGACACAGAAGGGGAAATGTCAAGACTGGGCCAAGAAATAACTGAAGACAGATTTCTCAAGGGCTTGATGGGCTGATGAGATGAGAGTGACTCTTGATGGACCAGATGAATGGGCCCGTGATTGGTTCAGTAACAGGCACAGACCTCCATGTCTACTCAGATGCCAGTGAGGTGGAGGTGGGGTATTGTTATGGGCTGGTATTAGCTAGTTGGACCTTTTCGGGCTGTAGTCAAGATGGACTCAAAATCAACTGCCAAATCTACAGCCTTTTTTTAAGAAGACTCTTTATTCAAGTAGTGGTACAGGAAAAAGTCTGCATAACTCAAGAAAACCATGATTTTTATGCAGGACAATGCTCCATCACAGCATCAAAGTCTCCACTGCTTGGCTGCCAGTAAATGGCTTACAGATGACAGAATAACGACACACACAGCCCTTCCTCACCTGATCTAAACCCTATTGAGAACTTATGGGCCCTTCTTCAACAAGAGATATAAGTGTAGCGCAGGCGTCCCTGCCCGCTGCCAGGCAGGGACGCTGTTCCACTCACCTCTCTGCGCGCTCCTCTGCTGCAGGGTCGGCGTCCTTCTCCCGCTCTCCTGGCTGCGCGCGCTCCTCTGCTTCGGGGCCGGCGTCCTCCTCCGGCTCTCCTGGCTGCTTGCGTTCCTCTGCCCCGGGTCCGGCGTCCTCCTCCCACCCTGCTGGCGGCGCGCGCTCCTTTCCGGCCACTGTGTTTAGGTCGCGCACGCGTGCGCTCCCCCTCTCTTAAAGGGGCCGCGCGCGCAATCCTAAAGAGTCCCCAGCCAATGGCCGGAGGACTTTACCTTATATAAGGCACTTCCTCCAGAATGAAGGTGCCCGAGCAATGTTGTTGCACTGTTCACTACTCTGCTTCAGTCCTCAGGGTCCATTACCAGTTACCTGCCAGATTCCTGCCAGTTTGCTGTCCGTTCCTGCCTGTTACCTGTCCGCCAGCCTACCTGGAGGTTCTGCCGTCACGAGTTGTGACCTTCTGCTATTCCAGTGACTCTCGCCCGCTCACCTGGGAGTGTTCATCGGTTACCTGCCCGCTAGCCTACCTGGAGGCTCTGCCGTCACGAGTTGTGACCTTCTGCTATTCCAGTGACTCTCGCCCGCTCACCTGGGAGCGTTCATCGGTTACCTGCCCGCTAGCCTACCTGGAGGCTCTGCCGTCACGAGTTGTGATCTTCTGCTATTCCAGTGACTCTCGCCCGCTCACCTGGGAGTGTTCATCGGTTACCTGCCCGCTAGCCTACCTGGAGGCTCTGCCGTCACGAGTTGTGACCTTCTGCTATTCCAGTGACTCTCGCCCGCTCACCTGGGAGCGTTCATCGGTTACCTGCCCGCTAGCCTACCTGGAGGCTCTGCCGTCACGTGCTGTGATCACCTGCTATTCCAGAGACTCTCGCCCGCTCACCTGGGAGCGCTCATCTGTTATCTGCCTGCTAGCCTACCGGGAGGCTCAGCCATCACAGGTCGTATCTATCTTTATCCAGAGACTGCCCCGATCACTCGCCCTAACCTCCTGCCCGTTCATCCAGAGACTGCCCCAGTCACTTGCCGGGACCTCCTGCCCGTTCATCCAGAGACTGCCCCGGTTACCTGCTGTGACTGTCTCCCCGTCTACCCGGGTCGCCACCCGCTCCCTTACAAGGACTGCCCCCTTGTATAGTAGCTCAGAGGTTCCGCCTCCCAGACCCGTTACAGTTTGCTCGGGCCATGGAACCCGGTGGCACCCAAGCTCCCTCTATCTCGGACCTGTGTCATGAACTGTCCCGTCAGAGGTCCCAACAGGAGTCCATCCTGGGTCACCTGCGGAATGTCAACTCTCGCCTGGACACTCTGACAGCTCCACCAGCAACCTCAGCTGGTGCCACGACACGCAATCCGACAGCTCCTATGCCCCCCAATTCCATGGTTTCCTGTCACGGACCCCGACTTTCCGCACCTCCTCGCTTCGGAGGTGACTCCGCTCAGGCTCGGGGCTTCATTAACCAGTGCACCCTGCACTTTGAACTTCTCTCCCACCAGTTTAACTCCGACCGGGCCAAAATTGCCTTCATCATGTCCCATCTCACTGGGGAGGCCCTGGCCTGGCTGAATCCTCTTTGGGAGAGAGGAGACCCCCTGGTGTCCGACCTGTCTGCCTTTCTCGCGGCTTTCCGGAAAGTCTTCGATGAACCCGGACGGAAGATCTCATCCGCATCTTCTTTGCTACGCCTCCGTCAGGGAAGTCTCACCGTGGGCCAATATGCCATACGGTTCCGTACCCTTGCCTCGGAGCTGGCCTGGGATAACGACGCTCTAGTATCTGTCTTCTGGGAGGGTCTGTCCGGCCGTATTAAAGATGAACTCGCCGGTCGGGACATCCCTACCACTCTCGACGACCTCTTGCCACTCGGATTGACCTACGATTTCAGGAGCGTGCCAAAGAGGTCACCCGGGAGAGGAGGTTTCCACATCTAGCTCCTACGTTTCAGAAACCCGTCACTCCCTCTGTTTCTCCCCAATTACACTCTCCGGAGCCTATGCAGGTCGACCAGACCAAGATGGTCAAAACCCGTCAGGACTTACGTCGTGCCGAAGGGAGTTGCTTCTACTGTGGCAGTAAGGAGCACCGGATTCGTACCTGTCCGGTGAGGTCGGGAAACGCCTCTGTCTAGGTTCGCTCAGAGAGGTCGACCTAGACACGGAGAAAGCCTCTCCATCTCTGCTGCTGTCAGTCTCCATTCTCTGCAGGGAGAATCGTTATTTCGAACTTGCCCAACTTGATTCTGGAGCAGCCGGGAATCTTATTTCACAGTCCCTGGTAGAAAAATATCACATTCCCACCAAACCTCTGGCGGTACCCTTATCGGTCGCGGCTGTGGATGGGGGTCTCTTATCATGTCCCATCCAACTCATCACCGAATCCATAACTCTACAAGTGGGAATGCTGCATTCTGAGAGCATTTCTTTTCATGTTCTGCCTGGACTCTCTCACGCACTCTTACTAGGTCTACCTTGGCTCCAGAGACATGCACCCGTGCTCGACTGGCAGACCGGAGAGGTCCTTCGCTGGGGACAGGATTGTCATAAGACGTGTTTGGTTCCTGTTCATCCCGTCTGTCCTTCTCCTACCCCAACTAATCTACCAGGTCTTCCGATTCCCTATTGGTCATTTTCTGATGTCTTTAATAAAAAAGAGGCAGAAACATTACCTCCTCATAGACCATACGATTGTCCTATCGATCTGTTACCTGGTACTACGCCTCCCCGTGGGCGTATTTACCCACTGTCTGCTGCTGAGACCAGGTCGATGTCCGAATATATCGAGGAGAATTTGGCCAGGGGATTCATCCGGAAATCTACTTCTCCGGCGGGAGCAGGCTTCTTTTTCGTAAAAAAGAAGGACGGCTCTCTCCGTCCCTGTATAGACTATAGAGGACTCAACCAAATCACGGTGAAGAATAAGTATCCCCTTCCGCTCATTCCGGAATTATTTGATCGTCTGCGGGGGGCTAGAATCTTCACCAAACTGGACCTCCGTGGGGCGTACAACTTAGTCCGGATCCGTCAGGGGATGAATGGAAGACTGCCTTTAACACCCGGGACGGCCACTATGAATACCTAGTGATGCCCTTTGGGCTCTGTAATGCTCCCGCCGTCTTTCAAGAGCTAGTCAATGACATCTTCCGGGATCTTCTCTATTCCTGCGTAGTGGTGTACCTGGACGACATCTTGGTCTTCTCTCCGGATCTCCAGACTCACCGGAGGGACGTTCGTCAGGTTCTGCTCAGGCTCAGGCAGAATCACCTCTTCGCTAAATACGAGAAGTGCCTCTTTGAGCAGACTTCGCTTCCATTTTTGGGCTACATTATTTCTCAGACGGTCTACGGATGGATCCTGAGAAACTGTCTGCCATCGAGAAATGGCCCCGACCGGAGGGATTGAAGGCCATTCAGCGGTTTCTGGGCTTTGCTAACTATTACCGTCTCTTCATACCGCACTTCTCTTCCCGAACCGCCCCAATTTCCGCGCTCACCCGTAAGGGCACTAACCTCAAGGTGTGGACTCCCGAAGCAGAGGAGGCCTTTCTCTCCTTAAAACAGGCTTTCTCTTCCGCCTCGGTGCTGCATCGCCCGGATGGCAACAAGCAGTTCTTCCTGGAGGTTGACGCTTCCTCCTCTGGAGCCGGAGCTGTGCTTACTCAGAAATCATCTTCCGGGAGGATGGTAACTTGTGGCTTCTTCTCCAAACTCTTCTCCTCTTCTGAGCGCAATTATTCCATAGGAGACCGTGAGTTATTGGCCATCAAGCTGGCATTGGAGGAGTGGTGTTACCTACTCGAAGGGGCTCTTCATCCGGTAATTATTTACACTGACCACAAAAATTTGGCTTACCTCCAGCATGCTCAGAGGCTTAACCCGCGTCAAGCCCGGTGGTCCTTGTTTTTTGCTCGCTTTGACTTTATTCTACATTTTCGCCCGGCGGACAAGAACATCAAGGCGGACGCCTTGTCCCGATCTTTCCTGGTGTCGGATCTCGAGGAGGAACCTAAACATATTATCGATCCCGCCAGAGTCATGCAGGTGGCTCCCGTGAGTCTGAACCGTCCTCCTCCCGGTAAGACGTTCGTATCGGTAACCGATCGGGAAAGGATCCTACACTGGGGTCATTCGTCTAAACTTGCTGGCCACGCCGGCCAGAAAAAGACCCTCCAACTTATTTCTCGGCATTACTGGTGGCCTACCCTGCACAAGGACGTTATAGATTTCGTTGCTGCCTGTGCCTCCTGTGGCCGCAACAAAGTTCCGAGACACCTGCCTGCCGGTCGCCTTCTTCCGCTTCCGGTACCCACTGCCCCCTGGCAGCATATAGCCATGGACTTCATAACGGACCTCCCTGTCTCTGCTGGTTTTACGGTCATTTGGGTGGTCGCCGACCGCTTTTCCAAGATGGCTCACTTTATTCCCCTGCCAGGCCTTCCGTCTGCACCCGAGCTGGCTAAAGACTTCATCAAGCACATTTTCCGACTCCATGGTCTTCCCGTCACATCGTGTCGGATCGAGGGGTACAGTTCACCTCACGTTTCTGGAGAGCCACTTGTAAATTATTGGATGTCACCCTGGACTTCTCCTCCGCTTACCACCCACAGTCCAATGGTCAAGTGGAGCGGATCAACCAGATCCTGACCAGTTACCTCCGGCACTTTGTTAATGCCCACCATTCTGACTGGGTGGATCTCCTGCCATGGGCCGAATTTTCTTACAACAATCACGAGAGCGAATCTTCCTCCAAATCCCCGTTTTTTGTAGTCTTCGGTCAGCATCCTCGGATCCCATTTCCCGTCTCCACCTCAGTGGACAATCCGGCTGCAGAATCTCTGGTTAACAAATTTTCCTCCATATGGGAGAGTACCCGGTCCGCACTTCTTCTGTCATCCGAGCGTATGAAAAGACATGCTGACAAAAGACGTCTGGATCCTCCTCAATTCTGTCCTGGGGATAAGGTTTGGCTCTCGTCCAAGTATGTTCGGCTCAAGATTCCCGGTGGCCTATAAATTGAAACTCCCGGCCAACTTGCGGATCCCCAACTCCTTCCATGTATCTCTCCTCAAACCGGTGGTACTTAACTCTTTTTCTAAGTTATAGGCACGCCTCCTGCTCCGGTTTCTGCTGAAGACGAATTTGAGATAGAGAATATTTTGGCCACCAAAAGGGTAAGAAGGAAGACCTATTTTTTGGTGGATTGGAAGGGGTTTGGTCCTGAGGAGAGAACGTGGGAGCCACGGGAGAACATCCATGCCCCTCTCATCTTAGCTAAATTTCTCTCTGGCCTAAAAAAGGGGGACCTAAAAGGGGGGGTACTGTAGCGCAGGCGTCCCTGCCCGCTGCCAGGCAGGGACGCTGTTCCAATCACCTCTCTGCGCGCTCCTCTGCTGCAGGGTCGGCATCCTTCTCCCGCTCTCCTGGCTGCGCGCGCTCCTCTGCTTCGGGGCCGGCGTCCTCCTCCGGCTCTCCTGGCTGCTTGCGTTCCTCTGCCCCGGGTCCGGCGTCCTCCTCCCACCCTGCTGGCGGCGCGCGCTCCTTTCCGGCCACTGTGTTTAGGTCGCGCACGCGTGCGCTCCCCCTCTCTTAAAGGGGCCGCGCGCGCCATCCTAAAGAGTCCCCGGCCAATGGCCGGAGGACTTTACCTTATATAAGGCACTTCCTCCAGAATGAAGGTGCCCGAGCAATGTTGTTGCACTGTTCACTACTCTGCTTCAGTCCTCAGGGACCATTACCAGTTACCTGCCAGATTCCTGCCAGTTTGCTGTCCGTTCCTGCCTGTTACCTGTCCGCCAGCCTACCTGGAGGTTCTGCCGTCACGAGTTGTGACCTTCTGCTATTCAAATGACTCTCGCCCGCTCACCTGGGAGCGTTCATCGGTTACCTGCCCGCTAGCCTACCTGGAGGCTCTGCCGTCACGAGTTGTGACCTTCTGCTATTCCAGTGACTCTCGCCCGCTCACCTGGGAGCGTTCATCGGTTACCTGCCCGCTAGCCTACCTGGAGGCTCTGCCGTCACGAGTTGTGATCTTCTGCTATTCCAGTGACTCTCGCCCGCTCACCTGGGAGCGCTCATCTGTTACCTGCCTGCTAGCCTACCTGGAGGCTCTGCCGTCACGTGCTGTGATCACCTGCTATTCCAGAGACTCTCGCCCACTCACCTGGGAGCGCTCATCTGTTATCTGCCTGCTAGCCTACCGGGGGGCTCAGCCATCACAGGTCGTATCTATCTTTATCCAGAGACTGCCCCGATCACTCGCCCTAACCTCCTGCCCGTTCATCCAGAGACTGCCCCAGTCACTTGCCGGGACCTCCTGCCCGTTCATCCAGAGACTGCCCCAGTCACTTGCCGAGACCTCCGGCCCGTTCATCCAGAGACTGCCCCGGTTACCTGCTGTGACTGTCTCCCCGTCTACCCGGGTCGCCACCCGCCCCTACAGGACTGCCCCTTGTAACTCAGAGTTCCGCTCCCAACCCGTTACATAAGAGGTTGGCCCCAAAATTGATATAACAGAGTAAGACTTAGATAGGTAGCTTGTAAAGAAGGAGGCTATACTGGTTACTGATATATACTGATGTGAAGGGCTTCAGATTGGAGACTACTGCCTATCAGACTATTTCTATTAAAATACCCAATCACTTATAAAAGGGATTTTTAAAAAAAATATATATATATTTTATTAGCCCAATTAAAATATTCAAGCTATATTATATGGTAATAGAAAATTTTGCATTCTATAGTCTAATAATGGCATTTTGAACAACAATAATACATGTGCCATTTATCACAAGAGTGGCATAAATTTATACTTATAGGCAAATATCTTGAACTAATTAGAATATATGTGCCATATAATACAATAGTGGCATTAATTAATAGTTAGAGGCATTAAATAGACTCAGTTTGTACTTCTTATACAATCTATTTACATTTATCCTTAACACTGAGGATATATTAGACTACAGAGAGCAAAACTTTTTATTACAGTGGAATAAAGCTTGAATATTTTAATTGAACTAATAAAATATACCTTAAAAATAAATAAATACAATTTTAACAGTGATTTTTTTAAATTAGTGGATATTCATATCTATACAGCACCTGTGGTTGTACCAGTGATGTACCGTATTTCTATAAAATATCAGCTACATTGTACATCATCACTTTGGAATACAGTAAACATTTCACTTTAAAAAAAAGAATGTGTCACTTGCCATAAAAAATGTACTTTTGCCACTGTTCTTTTGATTCACATACAGGGAGGAGGTGGTTATATATCAGGAAATGAGAGGAACATGAACAAAAGAAAAAAGAATACCAGATTTGGGAGAACAGTGGCATTTACCCCAAGTAAAAAAATTACATATTTATGGCAAGTGACAGGTCCTCTTTAAAGGGAACCTTTCATGTCAAAAAACTTCATTAACCTTCAGATATGGGCTTAATCTGCAGGTTAATAGTATTCTAAAGCTGCCCAGCTGCTTCACTGAGAGCCCCACTGCCAGGGGGAAATGAACTTTATTGCTCTTGCAGCCCTTGGCTTCCAGTAAGGGTATGTTTCCACTGTCCAGATTACATCCGGATTAGCTGCGGGATTGAACGCTGCGTCCAGATGTTACAGCATAGTGGATGGGATTTTATGAAATCCTGTCTCCACTATGCGTGCGAACACACATTCGCTGGCCCTGCATTTCCGGACATGCGGTGCGTCTTTTTAGACCTCAGCATGTCTGTTTACCTTGCAGGGATGCTCTCGTCTCCGCAAAGTAAATAACACAGTCCTATGTATAGGGTGCGGTGGTTCCAGAAGGGGAAGGGTGGATTGAAACCTTATTTTAGTGTCCTCTGTGGGGCCTAACAAGCATGAGAATCCCCCCCTCCCATAAAAAATAACGGTACATTATTTTGGTGACTATAGGAATTGCCCACCTGTGCAGAAGGCTGGAGGAATGCCAATGCAGAGCAGATACTGGATAGTCATTATACTGGCTATGAAGCAACAGTATTTTGGCCAAACTTCTGCAATCGTTTTTCTACGACGCAAATATAGCAAATATAGTAGCCAGACAGCATGCAATGCTGCGTAAAAATCCATCCGTTGTCCAATGACATTTACTGCAATCACAAAACAAACCTAAAAGAGAAAAATCTGGTTAGAGTTTTTTTGTATACCGTATACACGCCCCAACATTGGAATTTGCCAAACCAAGAAGGAAATGTTGTGGAGTTTATGGAAATCTCAGAATGGATAAACATGTTAATGATAAGCAAATGACGATACTGAATAAATCGAGATATTTAGAAAATTTGGTTTTCATTTTTTTTAAGTATAAAAAATACCCGTACTTACACCCATGGGCATGCGATGTCTTTTCCTTCTTGGTGTTGCAATTTCAATGTTGAGGAATGTATTTATTCTTCAACATAGTAGGACACTTAAAAAATAAACTTGGGTATCAAAAGTAATAATTAATCTAGCGAAATGATTATGACCAAAGTAACCAGATAGCCGCTATGACCCGCTTCCTTGTTACCGACAACATTTTCACTTGTACAAATTTTCATATATGTTCTTCTATACTTTGAGAATTTTCAGCATCTTATCGGTCTCTGTCTGAATGGCGTTAATCCCATAACTAACCTCGAGTCCAAATTTGTAGAAGAAATAATTAACATAGTATTTAAAGCAGTTGACAAGACCGTCATCAAGATTCTGGCGGGTGATGTTATCGAAAATGCTGCCAGTGATGGGGGTGGTGAGCTTGTTGTGCACACGATAATAAAGCTGGTGTCGATACACAGTAGACTCGATAGCCATCAGTGCCAGGACAGTCAGGTTGTTCTATAAAGACATGTGGTTAAATATTGGAGTAGTAGTCCTTCATACAAACTAATCATTTCCCCCTATGTGTCTGTGACTCAATCTTCACCCCATCCTTACTTTTGGGATCTCTCATTCCTACTTTTGGGATCTCTCATTCCTACTTACTTATGGCATCCAGATATTACCTGGAGACAGGGTAGAACGCTATCTGCACATTTTCTCAGCCCCCCACACCACAAGGCCGGGTCCACAGGGGCAATATATAGTATAGATTTCTGTAGCAACTCGTCTGAGATTGGACTGTAGAGACTTCCATTGTGATACAAGCCCTGCAATAAAGAGAATGGATACACACATGGAAAAAATAAAAGCAGCGCTTTTCATGCAAAATGGGTGGAAAGCCCTCAAGATTGTCACCAAAACCTCTTGTATACAAATCCAAAAAATGGAGAAAGCACTGCAAGGTCAGATGGTGTGAAAACTGATTTTAATCAGCTCATGCAACATTTTGGTTCAAACTAGCAGAGCCTTTTTCAAGCATGGTCCTACATGGTAGTGTCAGATGCACTGATACATAATGTCCCAGAGGTTCACAATAGGATTCAGATCTAGGGTACATGAGGGTCAGTCAATGACACCAACTCCAGGATCTGCCTACACACTCTGGCCACATGAGCCAGGGCATTGTCCTGCATTAGGAGGAACCAATGACTGACTGCACTCGTGTAAGGTCTGGCCATGGCTCAGAAGATTTTATCCTGGTACCCAATAATAGTCAGGGTACCGATGGCTATCAAATGGACCCTTGAAGGCTGTGCTTCCCCAGACCATCACTGACCCATCACCAAACTGGTCATGCTGGATGATGCTGCAGGCAGCAAAACTAGAAAGGAATCAGTGAGAAAGGATAAGGATAGAGTAATTGTTTGTGGCCAACACCTGCAAAATCATTTAGGTTTTTGGGGATGTCTTGTTGCCTTTCCTTAAGGGCTTTTCCCAAGATGTACATTTTAATTAATAGACTTTGGAATACAAATAATTCCCACAATTGGATATGTTAAAATAATGTTCCTGTGCTGAGATAATCTTATACATGTGTCCCTGCTGTGTACTGTGTAATGGCCGTGTCTGACCGTACAGGAACATGGTCTGATCATACCACAGCTCCTGGGCAGGGGAGGAAGGAAAGCAGTATGCAGACAGGACAGCAGGGATCACAGATGATTCTTCTTGTGAGATAAAGCATTTCCCTGCCTGATTTAATCAATGTTTTACCTCAAAGAAAGAATTAGCTGTGATCCCATGCTGTAATGTCTGTATTCTCTTTTCTTTTCCCCCCTGCCCAGGAGCTGTGGTATGATCAGACCATGTTCCTGTACGGTCAGACACGGCCATTCCACAGCCATTACGCAGGGGCACATATATAAGATTATCTCAGCACAGGAACGTTTTATTTAAACACAACCAATTGTTGAAGTTATTATTATTCCAAGATCTATTGATTAAACTGTTGATTAAAATTATTATTATTCATGGGAGAACCCCTTTAATTTTATTGAGCTTTATATATACAGTACAGATATAAAATCAGGAAATATTAGACCTCAGAAACAGGCAGACCTCAGTGCAGTTGGAAGAATACTCTAGTGGCTTGACAAACTTCAACTGATACATCATTTTGCAGATGACCATCAGACAAGACCACACTGTGGAAATGTTTGAAGCATGTGGACGGAGGTGTGAGTATGGCAGTGCAAACACCCAGGGCATGTAGAAAAGGCAGTTCATCAGGGAGACCTGGGAACACAAAATAATAACAACACGTAGATCGGTATTAAAGCACCACTATCAATGGTAATAACAAAACATTCAAAAGTAACTGGGATGAACAGACACATGCTGCAGGACTCAAGAATCAAACTATTCTATATATTCAGTCATATGGTGTCATAAAATAGTAAACTAAAAAATTACTTCACTCCCTGATCCACAGTTGGTCTCGGTTTCCAGCAATGCCATCCCTACATAGTCACTAGCTGCAGGAAGTCATTGTTGCATGTTCCTGTGTAATGATGACTTCTATGCAGCAATATGGTAGGACCGATTTGATGTTCCATGTAAAAGTGCTCCATTGATCTTATGCTATCACTCGCAAATGCTGTTAGAGTGCTGTGCAAAAAGACAATGGAGGCTGTTATGATTCGGTAGCCGAGGAGGACAGTAGCAAAATAGCCAAGGCAGCCTGTCACCCAGAGAGGTTGGTAACTAGCGGATTGCAGACCCCTAAACTAACCTCACAACTAGAAGTAGCCGTGGGACGTACCTACGATGACCTAGACGCCTCGACACAGCCGGAGAGTTAACTAAGCCTAAAGATAGAAAGGGAAAGCTAACTTGACCGGAGTAGCGCCCCAAAGGAATAGGTAGCCCCCACACATATATTGGCGGTGAGACAAGATGAAATACAAACGCAGGCAGAAAATAGAGTAAGCAAAAGCTGTGGCCCAAAACGATCTAGATAGTAAAGTATAGGAAAGAAAACTGTCTGCAATCCGCAAAAACCCTAGGAAAAATTGCAACACTTCTGATTTCCAAAAATACTGAGACCACACGATCTCTCCCTCGCTAGATCAGAACTCTGGTGTGAACAGGTAGCTAACAGCAGATACTGAAAACAGGGACTGAGCAAACAAACAGTGGTAACTGAGAAACAGAGACCAGCGCAGGCCCCAGATGGGGAACCTGGCTTACCTCACTCAGAAGGGCAGAAAAACAAAAGGAAAACAAAAGCCACAAAAACAAGCAGAAAACAACTTATCTGAAGGTTGCAGGAGACAGCAGAAAGCAAGCGACTTCCAAATGGTACCAGGAAGAACAATAAATAACCAGCAAGGATCATGGGAAGGTTACTCCCTTATATCTCCCCAGTCAGAGCTACCTGATTGCCAATCGTCCCCAGCTGATGGATCTCTGCCAGCAAAATCAGCTTCACTACCATCAGCGGCCACCAGAGGGAGCCCAGACTCAGAATTCAGATCCAAGGCGTTCACAGCAGGAGGCTGAAATGGAAGTCTATTCTCTTCAGGAATTAGTCCAACTTTTGTCTTGAATGCAACGATAGTCAAGGATTGGTCTGAAGATCATGTGGGCAACACCATGAAGAGACCTTCACAAGGAACCATCACACCGGTCCTACTCCTGGAATTATAGTGTGGAGTGGAATAATTAAGGCAGCTGCACCCTTCTGGTATTCATTCAAGATACACTAGCAGCTCACTGTTACATTGATTTTTTCATGTATCTAATGGTACGGGCATTTCTCCAAAGAGTTCCAGGGGCCTTTTTTAGATATGACATTGCCAGACCACATGTTGCTCGCGCTACTAGGAGCATCCTGGGTGACCTAAATTTTCCACCATGGCCTGCAGCGTTTACAGACTTGTCTCCCAGCGAGCACATCTGGGACATTATTGGTCGGTAATTTTACAGGGAGCTGATCTTGATGATTTTGGTGCCCATGTGCATTCAGTGAGGCAGATCAATCCTCAGATAACCAGTAATAACCTCATTGATAACAGCCAAGGCTGTGAGTGTGGGAAATATTGCACATGGCGCTCATACTCGATACTGAATATATCAAGATGTTTAGAAACTTTTGTTTACAATTTTTTCATAACTTGCATATCATTAATGTCTATCCATCCTGTGATTTCTACAGCTCCATGACTTTTCAATCTTGAGGAGTGTAAAAATGACATGAAAGAGTTATGTCATGGGACATTGTTTAATATCATTTGATACCTCTTGGAGCGTGATCCAGATGACTATGGGGGCGACGATCTTGATGATGTGCAGTTCCAGTAATCTCCACAGGAGCACTTGGACATTATGTATAAAATTTAGCTGAGTTAGCAGCAGGGACATTAGCTTATCAATCACAGGCACCCATGGGTTTTTATCTGGAACAGACACAATTATTTATTTCTTCACGAGTGTAAATCCCCAGGTAAATGATGCATATGCATGCCTTACATCTATTTACTTAGTGTGTATTGGAGCAACACAAAACTGAGACTGGACATAATTTCACATAAAACCCCAAAAATGGGTTGGAAAAAATTGTAGGCACCTTTCCAAAAATGTGGGTAACCAACTTTGTATCAAGCATGTGATGCTCGTTCAAAATCACCTGTGGCAAGTAACAGGTGTGGGCAATATCTGAAACCAGATAAAAGGGGAGAAGTTGACTCCCTTAGGCCATGTGCACACTTTGCGTTTTTAGATGCATTTCCGCTGCGTTTTTCAACGTGCGGAAACACATCCAACCCGCAGCACAGTGCACTACCAATGTAATACAATGTCTGCTGTGCACATGCTGCGGAAAAAAACGCCGCTTTTTATTTTCCGCAGCATGTCAATTCTTTGTGCGGAACTGCAGCGGTTCGGCGCCCATTGACTTGCATTGAGTCGGGCACTTCCGCAGCAAAACCGCAGATCTAAAAAAGATCTGCGGTTTTGCTGCGGGTGAAACCACTGCAGTTCGGGAGGAGGGAAGTGTGTGGGCGGTGCGTGGGCGTGTATAGTGGGCGGCGCTATGTGTGTGGGCGTTGCGTGGGCGTGTATAGTGTACGGCGCAGTGTGTGTGGGCGGTGATTGTGTGCCGGTGTGTGCGTGATCGGTGTGCGGGCCTGTGTGCGTGATCGGTGTGCGGGGCTGTGTGCGGGATCGGTGTGCGGGCCTGTGTGCGTGATCGGTGTATTGCGGGGTTGTGTGCGGGATCGGTGTATGTGCAGGGTTGTGTGCGGGATCGGTGTATGTGCGGCGGTGTGCGGGGCTGTGTGTATGTCTCCGTATATGCAGGCATCGTCGAATGGGACTACAAGTCCCATCCGGCGATGCCTGCTACAGTGACAGTGACTGACACATTAGCCAATGATGGGACAGTAGTAGTCCCATCATCCGGCTAATGTGCTGAATGTAAAAAAAAAAAAACACATACATTACATACAACATATAACATACAATGACATACAACATATAACATACACATGACATACAACATATAACATACACATGACATACAACATATAACATACACATGACATACAGAACATATAACATACAATGACATACAGAACATATAACATACACATGACATACAACATATAACATACAATGACATACAGAACATATAACATACACATGACATACAACATATGACATACATGACATACAACATATGACATACATGACATACAGAACATAACATAGAGTATATACTCACCTATTCCCCGACGCCATCGATCTGTGTACCGCTCTGCCTCTGCCGCCGGGAGAGAATGACGTCACTACAGTTCATTCTCTCACGGCAATGCTGGGTGAGAAAATTCCCACGCAGCATTGCCATAAAGTGAGACTCTGAACTCAGGTAACCTCAGTGATGCACTGCAGGAGCCATTGTCTTCTGTCAGTGCATCACTGGGAGGCCCTACAGAGCAGTGGCATCACCTGATGTCACTGTTCTATAGGGGAGACCGTCGTGGGACACTCTTTATTAATTGGACTGCGTCGGACAGGGAGTATATGGTTGTTTTATTTTTTTTACGTTTTTTTACAGGAGATCGAGGGCGTCGCTTGGATCTGAGCGTGTAATAAAGATATGAAAACCGTGTTGTGTTTTATTTCATTAAAATAATTTATTCTTATGCGTGTGTTATTTTTTAACCCTTTATTAATTTAAGATTAATAATGGATAGGCGTCTTATTGACGCCTCTCTATTATTAACCGGGCTTAATATCACCTTACAATAGCAAGGTGATATTAACCCCTTATTACCCCATATCCCACCGCTACAGGGGAGTGGGAAGAGAGGGGCTAAGTGCCGGAATTGGCGCATCGTACAGAGGCGCCAATTCTGGGGCGGCTGGGTGCTGGTATTTTTAGCCGGGGGGGGCGCCAATATCCATGGCCCCTTCCTAGGCTATGAATATCAGCCCGCAGCTGTCTGCCTAGCCTTTCTGGCTATAAATTATAGGGGGACCCCACATCATTTTTTTGGGGGGGTCCCCCTATTTTAATAGCCAGTGAAGGCTAGCTGCGGGCTGATATTCATAGCCTGGGAAGATCCATGGGTATTAACCCCTTCCCAGGCTAGACATATTGGCCCCGGCTGTCGGCTTTCCCCCTCTGGCGCAGAGAATTGCGTGGGAGCCCACGCCATTTTTTTTCCTATTTTTTTTTTTTATTAACTATTGCATTATTTTGTGTGTGTGTACGCGTGTGTGTCTTTAACTATTTATGTACCATTTTATCTATCTATCTACCTATATATCTTTCTGTCTATCTATATATCTATCTTTCTATATATATTTCTAACTATCTATTATCCATCTATCTATGTATTTTCTATCTATCTAACTACTGGTATCTATTATCTATCTATGGCCGGCGTCACACTTGCGAGTGTGATGCGAGTAAGTCGCACGACTTTCTCGCATCAACACCCGGCACGGCCGCCCGCTCTCGGACCCAAGTGTGCGGCTGCATGTATTTCTATGCAGCTGCACACTCGGGTCCGAGAGCGGGCGGCTGTGCCGGGTGTTGATGCGATAAAGTCGTGCGACTTACTCGCATCACACTCGCAAGTGTGACGCCGGCCTATCTCTATCTGTGTGTGTGTGTAATGGAGTGTGGGTTGGACAAATGTAAAAGAGGAGGTTGGACAAGAAATTACATCACAAATCTTTTTTTTTTTGTTAAACAACATATCTTTATTTAGCTGTCAAAACCGCATACAAAACCGCATGAGAAAAACCGCGTCAAAACCGCACCAAAAACCGCGTCAAAACCGTGCCTGCGGTTTCTGCCAAGAGGTGCGGTTACGGCGCGGAAAAATCCGCAGGCAAATCCGCAATGTGTGCACAGGCCTTAAGAATGGTGAACAAAAACAGAAGAGAATTGTCTACGGACTTGAGAGACAAAATTGATGAAAATTCTCAAAGTTACAAGTCCATCTTCAGAGATCCATGGTGCGCAACTTTGCAACCCATGGCACTGTAGATAATCTCCCTGGACATGGACGGCAGGGAATAATTGATGAAAGGTGGCAACTCAGGACAGTCCAGATGGTGAATAAGCAGACCCAATCAAGTTCCAAAGAAATTCAAGCTGTCCTGCAGGCTCTGGGTTCATCAGTGTCAACGAGAGCTATCCGTCAATATTTGAATGAAATGAAACACTGTGGCAGGAGACCCAGGAGGACCGCAATGCTGACACAAATATAAAAAAGCTAGACTGCAGTTTGCCAAAATGTATGTGAGTAAGCCAAAATTCTTCTGGGAAAGCATCTTGTGGACAGATGAGACCAAGATAGAGCTTTTTGGTAAAGCACATAATTTTACTATTTAGTACCTACAGTCAAATATGGTGGAGGTTCAAAGATGTTTTTGGGGTTCTTTTGCTGTCTATGGTTCTGGGTGCCTTGACTGCGTGTAAGGCATCATGAAATATGAAAATTACCAAATGATTTTGGGTCACAATGCAGTGCCCAGTGTCAAAAAGCTGGGTTTGCGTCCTAGGTCATGGGTCTTCCAGAAGGACAATGACCCCAAACATACTTCAAGAAACACCCAGAAATGGATGGAAACAAAGCGCTGGAGAGTTCTGAAGTGTCCAGCAATGAGTCCTGATCTAAATTCCATTGAACACCTGTGGAGAGATCTTAAAATTGCTGTTGGGAGAAGGCGCCTTCAAATATGAGAGACCTGGAGCAGTTTGCAAAAGAAGAGTGGTGTAAGAAGCTTGTTGATGGTTATAGAAGATGATTGATTGCAGTTTTTATTCCAAAGGGTATGAAACCAAATATTAAGTTGAGGGTGCCAACAATTTTGTCTGGCTTATTTTGGGGGTTTTGTGTAAAATTATGTCCAATTTGCCTTTTTTCTCTGTTTTTTTTTGTGCTGTTCCAATACACAAAGGAAATAAATATGTGTATAACAAAACACGTGTAACTGCAATAATTTTCTGGAAGAAAGCCTTCAAGGGTGTCAATATTTCTGGCCAGTACTATAACTAATATATATATATATATATATATATATATATATTATTAGTGAGACAGTGAAGGAATATGTGTTGAATGGGGTGTACATTTCACCTAGGTATAAGGGAAATGTGTGGCTTTGTAAACCTAGTGGTAGAGAGGGGTCACTGCACCTTGCATTCATTACACACTTGCAGCTCAGGCCTGAAACTACTCAGGTCTTAATTAGGAGACCAGAAGTAGGTGTCTGCAAACACAATCAGAGAGCTAGTTTAGTCTGGACACAGGAAGGTGTCCCGGCACAAGAAACAGTCTCCAAGTCAGTGAGCTGGCTTAGCCTGGACACAGGAAGGTGTCCCGGCACAAGAAGCAGTCTCCAAGATTGGAAGCACGCTCAGTCTGGACACAGGGAGGTGTCCCGGCACAAGAAGCGTCTCCAGGAGTGTGAGCTATCTCAGTCTGGGTGCAGGAGGTACCCCGGACACAGGAGTAGTCTCAGTGAGAATCCGTGCGAATAGCGGCTGAATAGGAGTGGATCTCTCTCAAGTCTGGACGTTGGATGTGCCTTCAGACACAAGGAGGAGTATCTGTGAAACTCCATACTGGTAACATATATCATATGTGTTGTTTTGGGCCAGGCTGGTAGAGCCGGGACCCGGTTAGACAGGGCAATCGATCTATGTGTAATTAGTGGCTAGACAAGCCCAGGTTTTCTGTTTATGATTTATTTTTATCTGTTTGCTGTGATCTTTAATAAAGCTGGTTGCGGCCAGTTTTCACCAGAACTGCTGTCTGAATTAACTGTTTTCGTGCCATTCTGTCTACCCAGACAGCGATCCTAGAGCTATATCCCTTGAAAATGTTACAATTGGCGGAGAATGCTGGGGCAGCGCAGTGGCTGATACAGTTAGTGCTGGAGTGTGCATGCAGCACAGAGGCTTAGAGACAGCAATAAAGGTGAAGTCTGTTGAAATAGCAGCAGAGAAAAAAAAAAAAAGTGTGTCAGCAGAAACGTCTGTTTGGAGCAGTCTTGGAGAGACAGTGGCCCTGATAGGGTCTGCAGAGAGAAAATGTATGCACAGCAAAGCTGAACTTGTTGTGAAAATGACTGTGGAATGTGCAGCAGCAAAAGAAAAGTCTGTGGAGCAGTCTTAAAGAGACAGTAGCCCTAATAGACTTTGCAAAGAGAAAAAAAAAAAAAAGTGTCTGCACAGCAGAGCTGAATTTTTCTGTGGAGGAGACTGTAGAGTGTGTATGTCTTGAGTGAAGACTGCCGTTGTTAAGACAGAGAAGTCTGACAGCATGGATGACAGCATGGAGGCGCTGTTTGAACAAATGGCGCAAGTTAATATGCAACATAGGACTGCTGTGATTGAGACAGATGAGTCCGGCAGTATGGAGGAGCTCGTTGAGTACCTGGCACAGGCCCAGCAGAGCATGCAGCTGCGGTGCCAGCTACAGCAGCAGGAGAATAACCGGTTGTTGAAGCAGATTGCAGCTCTCAGCACCTCGTCCCAGAGTAATGTTGTGAAGGTACCGGCATTGTCCGCTGTAAAGAAGGCGGTAAGACGGTCCCTGAAAAAGATGACACCTCGTGATGATGTGGAGGTATATCTCACTAGGTTTGAGAGACTGGCAGAGAAGGAGAATCTGCCCCTATCTGAATGGGCCATGATGGTCGCCCCCTATCTGATTGGAGAGCCCCAAAGGGCCTGTGCTGACCTGAGCGAGCAGGACAGCCAAGACTATGCCAAGATGAAAGCGGAGATTCGTACCCGGCTGGGTGTTACGGTGACAGCCCGTGCCAGGGGAGTTCATGACTGGAGTTGCAGTTGGGAGTCTGCAGTCAGCAAACCTGATTATGGAGTTGAAAAGGTGATAGTGAACCGCTACACCCAAGCACGTCCTCCTGAGGTACAGCCAGAGGTCGGACAAGGAGACCACCAGGACGCCAATCGTCTGGTCAGCCTGATGGAGAAGGCCTTCGCCAGCAAAGACTGTCTCCGTGACCAGCCATCTGAGAGGTCGTCACTTCAGAGTTCCCGGACGCTGAACTCTCGCGGTAAGAGCGTTCCAGCTGTTGGGGACATGGGGTATACTGATAAGCGGGTTCAGGCCCGAGGGGACATATGGGTGGGAGAGTGTGATGGACAGTGTTGGAGATGTCGTGAAATTGCAGCCAACTGTCCAATAGAGGGGAGCCTATGTATTGTGATGTTGGCAGATCCCTCTCTCCCTGCGCAGAACCTGTGTGTGTGTCCACCTCAGCCGAAGAGACTGGACCACAGGGGTCCCCGGTGGTAGTAAATGACTGCCCAGCACAGGCCCTCTTAGACTCAGAGAGTCCAGTGACTTCCATATGTGACAGCCTGATTGATAGGGAATTCATCCCTGATAAGCACCTGAGTGTGGTGTGCATCCATGGAGACACCAAAGCCTACCCAGAGACTGCCGTGGACTTGGTCCCTAAACTCGGGGAGGTTTTATATGAAGTGGGGGTAGTGAAGAGCCTGGTGCACCCCGTCATATTGGGTAATGACTTTCCCCGATCTAAGGATCTCTGGGGGAGAAATGTTTCTGATGGACAGTGTGATGAAGCTCCTATTGAGGGTGCGCAGTCCCGAGGGGCGGAACACAATGCTAGTGGGCCGTTAAACTTATGTGATAATGATGATGACCATGATAATGATGATGATGATCATGATAATGATGATGACCATGATAATGATGCTGATGCTGATAATGATAGTGATGATGATCATGATAGTGATGATGATACTAATCATAGTCATGATAATGATATTGATAATAATGATGACTGTGATAGTGATGAAATTCCTTTACAGGTGATGTTGGGAGACGAGGATGGTGGTTCTCGGGAACCGAGTGTCCCTGACTTGCCTGGGTCCTGTGACGGTTTTGAGAGTGAGCAGTGGCGAGAACCCTCTCTTAAAACGGCCCACGAAAATATAAATGTTCTAAATGAGGTTTCCCAAGAGCCTGGCTCTGAGGAGAGGTTTCCTCATGTTGCCATAAACACTGAAGTCCAGGGAGAGGTCGTGAGCCAGCTCCTAGTACCTGAGCTATATAGAAGTATAGTGCTGGGGTTGTCACATAGTCACATACTTGAGGGACCAGATGGTGCAGTTAATGTTGTGGATGACATGTTAACTAAGGTTCCAGATCAAGATGTGAATGAAAATGAATTGTATAACCCTGACAGTGAGCAGGATATGAATGAAAATGAATTGTATAACACTGACAGTGAGCCAGATGTGACTGAAGAAGTAGAGTGTAGGACGGACGGTGGGGCTTCTGGGCATGTCTTGCCAGAAGAGCCTGAAGGTGGGGAACTGGAGAAAAGTGAAAAAACCCCTATACCTTCTGTGATAGTTGGTGACACATGGTCAGTGCACCAGGGACAGGAGGTACGTGAGTTTCTGAGGAAGAGTCAGCAGAAGTGTTCTGATGTGCCGGGTCGTACTTCTCTGGCCAGGCACTATATCGAAACTGAGCCCGGCCCTAAGGTCAAGATGAAACCGTGCAGGATACCCGAGGCCCGCAGAGAGTATAGGCCTGGGAGGGTACAGGGTAGTGCGGATGCTTCAGATGAAGAGAAAGCTGATGTTGGCTATGACTCAGGTGACGATACAAATGACAGTGGTGAAGATGAAGCTCCTATTGAGGGTGCGCAGTCCCGAGGGGCGGAACACAATGCTAGTGGGCCGTTAAACTTATGTGATAATGATGATGACCATGATAATGATGATGATGATCATGATAATGATGATGACCATGATAATGATGCTGATGCTGATAATGATAGTGATGATGATCATGATAGTGATGATGATACTAATCATAGTCATGATAATGATATTGATAATAATGATGACTGTGATAGTGATGAAATTCCTTTACAGGTGATGTTGGGAGACGAGGATGGTGGTTCTCGGGAACCGAGTGTCCCTGACTTGCCTGGGTCCTGTGACGGTTTTGAGAGTGAGCAGTGGCGAGAACCCTCTCTTAAAACGGCCCACGAAAATATAAATGTTCTAAATGAGGTTTCCCAAGAGCCTGGCTCTGAGGAGAGGTTTCCTCATGTTGCCATAAACACTGAAGTCCAGGAGAGGTCGTGAGCCAGCTCCTAGTACCTGAGCTATATAGAAGTATAGTGCTGGGGTTGTCACATAGTCACATACTTGAGGGACCAGATGGTGCAGTTAATGTTGTGGATGACATGTTAACTAAGGTTCCAGATCAAGATGTGAATGAAAATGAATTGTATAACCCTGACAGTGAGCAGGATATGAATGAAAATGAATTGTATAACACTGACAGTGAGCCAGATGTGACTGAAGAAGTAGAGTGTAGGACGGACGGTGGGGCTTCTGGGCATGTCTTGCCAGAAGAGCCTGAAGGTGGGGAACTGGAGAAAAGTGAAAAAACCCCTATACCTTCTGTGATAGTTGGTGACACATGGTCAGTGCACCAGGGACAGGAGGTACGTGAGTTTCTGAGGAAGAGTCAGCAGAAGTGTTTGATGTGCCGGGTCGTACTTCTCTGGCCAGGCACTATATCGAAACTGAGCCCGGCCCTAAGGTCAAGATGAAACCGTGCAGGATACCCGAGGCCGCAGAGAGTATAGGCCTGGGAGGGTACAGGGTAGTGCGGATGCTTCAGATGAAGAGAAAGCTGATGTTGGCTATGACTCAGGTGACGATACAAATGACAGTGGTGAAGATGAAGCTCCTATTGAGGGTGCGCAGTCCCGAGGGGCGGAACACAATGCTAGTGGGCCGTTTAAACTTATGTGATAATGATGATGACCATGATAATGATGATGATGATCATGATAATGATGATGACCATGATAATGATGCTGATGCTGATAATGATAGTGATGATGATCATGATAGTGATGATGATACTAATCATAGTCATGATAATGATATGATAATAATGATGACTGTGATAGTGATGAAATTCCTTTACAGGTGATGTTGGGAGACGAGGATGGTGGTTCTCGGGAACCGAGTGTCCCTGACTTGCCTGGGTCCTGTGACGGTTTTGAGAGTGAGCAGTGGCGAGAACCCTCTCTTAAAACGGCCCACGAAAATATAATTTCTAAATGAGGTTTCCAAGAGCCTGGCTCTGAGGAGAGGTTTCCTCATGTTGCCATAAACACTGAAGTCCAGGGAGAGGTCGTGAGCCAGCTCCTAGTACCTGAGCTATATAGAAGTATAGTGCTGGGGTTGTCACATAGTCACATACTTGAGGGACCAGATGGTGCAGTTAATGTTGTGGATGACATGTTAACTAAGGTTCCAGATCAAGATGTGAATGAAAATGAATTGTATAACCCTGACAGTGAGCAGGATATGAATGAAAATGAATTGTATAACACTGACAGTGAGCCAGATGTGACTGAAGAAGTAGAGTGTAGGACGGACGGTGGGGCTTCTGGCATGTCTTGCCAGAAGAGCCTGAAGGTGGGGAACTGGAGAAAAGTGAAAAAACCCCTATACCTTCTGTGATAGTTGGTGACACATGGTCAGTGCACCAGGGACAGGAGGTACGTGAGTTTCTGAGGAAGAGTCAGCAGAAGTGTTCTGATGTGCCGGGTCGTACTTCTCTGGCCAGGCACTATATCGAAACTGACCCGGCCCTAAGGTCAAGATGAAACCGTGCAGGATACCCGAGGCCCGCAGAGAGTATAGGCCTGGGAGGGTACAGGGTAGTGCGGATGCTTCAGATGAAGAGAAAGCTGATGTTGGCTATGACTCAGGTGACGATACAAATGACAGTGGTGAAGATGAAGCTCCTATTGAGGGTGCGCAGTCCCGAGGGGCGGAACACAATGCTAGTGGGCGTTAAACTTATGTGATAATGATGATGACCATGATAATGATGATGATGATCATGATAATGATGATGACCATGATAATGATGCTGATGCTGATAATGATAGTGATGATGATCATGATAGTGATGATGATACTAATCATAGTCATGATAATGATATTGATAATAATGATGACTGTGATAGTGATGAAATTCCTTTACAGGTGATGTTGGGAGACGAGGATGGTGGTTCTCGGGAACCGAGTGTCCCTGACTTGCCTGGGTCCTGTGACGGTTTTGAGAGTGAGCAGTGGCGAGAACCCTCTCTTAAAACGGCCCACGAAATATAAATGTTCTAAATGAGGTTTCCCAAGAGCCTGGCTCTGAGGAGAGGTTTCCTCATGTTGCCATAAACACTGAAGTCCAGGGAGAGGTCGTGAGCCAGCTCCTAGTACCTGAGCTATATAGAAGTATAGTGCTGGGGTTGTCACATAGTCACATACTTGAGGGACCAGATGGTGCAGTTAATGTTGTGGATGACATGTTAACTAAGGTTCCAGATCAAGATGTGAATGAAAATGAATTGTATAACCCTGACAGTGAGCAGGATATGAATGAAAATGAATTGTATAACACTGACAGTGAGCCAGATGTGACTGAAGAGTAGAGTGTAGGACGGACGTGGGGCTTCTGGCATGTCTTGCCAGAAGAGCCTGAAGGTGGGGAACTGGAGAAAAGTGAAAAACCCCCTATACCTTCTGTGATAGTTGGTGACACATGGTCAGTGCACCAGGGACAGGAGGTACGTGAGTTTCTGAGGAAGAGTCAGCAGAAGTGTTCTGATGTGCCGGGTCGTACTTCTCTGGCCAGGCACTATATCGAAACTGAGCCCGGCCCTAAGGTCAAGATGAAACCGTGCAGGATACCCGAGGCCCGCAGAGAGTATAGGCCTGGGAGGGTACAGGGTAGTGCGGATGCTTCAGATGAAGAGAAAGCTGATGTTGGCTATGACTCAGGTGACGATACAAATGACAGTGGTGAAGATGAAGCTTATTGAGGGTGCCAGTCCCGGGGGGACACTGCTGTGGCCGTTAAAAGGATAATGTGAGACAGTAAGAATATGTGTTGATGATGACATTAAGATTGATGCGATAATGTAGTGATGTGACATGTAGTGAGGATACTATTATCATGATATGATATGTAATAGAGACGATAGTGTGAAACCTTAAGGTGTTGTTGGGAACGAGGATGGTGGTTCTCGGAACCGAGTGTCCCTGACTTGCTGGGTCCTGTGACGGTTTTGAGATGGAGCAGTGGCGAGAACCCTCTCTTAAAACGGCCCACGAAATTATAAATGTTTCTAAATGAGGTTTCCCAAGAGCCTGGCTCTGAGGAGAGGTTTCCTCAGTTGCCATAACACTGAAGTCCAGGGAGAGGTCGTGAGCCAGCTCCTAGTACCTGAGCTATATAGAAGTATAGTGCTGGGTTGTCACATAGTCACATACTTGAGGACCAGATGGTGCAGTTAATGTTGTGGATGACAGTTAACTAAGGTTCCAGATCAAGATGTGAATGAAAATGAATTGTATACCCTGACAGTGAGCAGGATATGAATGAAAATGAATTGTTAACACTGACAGTGAGCCAGATGTGACTGAAGAAGTAGAGTGTAGGACGGACGGTGGGGCTTCTGGGCATGTCTTGCCAGAAGAGCCTGAAGGTGGGAACTGGAGAAAAGTGAAAAACCCCTATACCTTCTGTGATAGTTGGTGACACATGGTCAGTGCACCAGGGACAGGAGGTACGTGAGTTTCTGAGGAAGAGTCAGCAGAAGTGTTCTGATGTGCCGGGTCGTACTTCTCTGGCCAGGCACTATATCGAAACTGAGCCCGGCCCTAAGGTCAAGATGAAACCGTGCAGGATACCCGAGGCCCGCAGAGAGTATAGGCCTGGGAGGGTACAGGGTAGTGCGGATGCTTCAGATGAAGAGAAAGCTGATGTTGGCTATGACTCAGGTGACGATACAAATGACAGTGGTGAAGATGAAGCTGATGAGGGCCATGACTGGTCCAGAGTTCACTGTCTCTGTTGGATTGTTGACCAGCCCTCCGGTCTGGATGACCAGCCCTCCGGTCTGGAGAAGAGGGAGGGGATATGTGAGACAGTGAAGGAATATGTGTTGAATGGGGTGTACATTTCACCTAGGTATAAGGGAAATGTGTGGCTTTGTAAACCTAGTGGTAGAGAGGGGTCACTGCACCTTGCATTCATTACACACTTGCAGCTCAGGCCTGAAACTACTCAGGTCTTAATTAGGAGACCAGAAGTAGGTGTCTGCAAACACAATCAGAGAGCTAGTTTAGTCTGGACACAGGAAGGTGTCCCGGCACAAGAAACAGTCTCCAAGTCAGTGAGCTGGCTTAGCCTGGACACAGGAAGGTGTCCCGGCACAAGAAGCAGTCTCCAAGATTGGAAGCACGCTCAGTCTGGACACAGGGAGGTGTCCCGGCACAAGAAGCGTCTCCAGGAGTGTGAGCTATCTCAGTCTGGGTGCAGGAGGTACCCCGGACACAGGAGTAGTCTCAGTGAGAATCCGTGCGAATAGCGGCTGAATAGGAGTGGATCTCTCTCAAGTCTGGACGTTGGATGTGCCTTCAGACACAAGGAGGAGTATCTGTGAAACTCCATACTGGTAACATATATCATATGTGTTGTTTTGGGCCAGGCTGGTAGAGCCGGGACCCGGTTAGACAGGGCAATCGATCTATGTGTAATTAGTGGCTAGACAAGCCCAGGTTTTCTGTTTATGATTTATTTTTATCTGTTTGCTGTGATCTTTAATAAAGCTGGTTGCGGCCAGTTTTCACCAGAACTGCTGTCTGAATGAACTGTTTTCGTGCCATTCTGTCTACCCAGACAGCGATCCTAGAGCTATATCCCTTGAAAATGTTACAATATATATATATATATATATATATATATAAACGAACAGTCATGAGTGACCAGTTAATAGAACACTTTACATAGTAGGTCTAGTTATGCGGGACAATGTAAAAGGGTATCAGTGAGATGATCCTTTAATCCTTTAGTAACCCAATAGACTGTATATTATTATATAATATTTATTGACTTGACGTATTAGTCTATTTAGGAGCATTATATATTTGGCAGTATGGGGGTCTCAGCTTCAGAACTGCCTGGAATAAGCAAATTCAGTGGACATTTTGACCAGACATGGGCCCCATACACTGGGACATTTATAGAAAATGGTGTAAACAAAATTGCAGATTTCATTCAATACAGCATAAAATCGATACCAGAATTTTGTGTACACATTTCTATAAATCGCAATTTAAAACCCAATATTCTAATGATAAAGATCTGGCTCTTACCAAGAGATTGTGGATCATCCTCAGTCGTGTCTCCATCCTCCGTAATATTATCAATTTTTTCCAGTGTGCTCTGACTTGAACTTTTCTGTTTATCAGCATCCAAACTATAGAAATCATGAACGAATCAACAAAAATATACAAGAGACAGTCCACAATTTGGTGTAAATGCAATTTATCGCATTAGTGGACACCAAAGACTGTGGTTATGGGCTGCTGCCACTAGGAGGCAGACACAAGTAAAAACTGTTAGCTTATCTTACACAGGATAGACTTCTCCTACAGATCCTAAAGTGTTTTATAATCCATAGGCGGCAGACCTCCCAACTTTTACAGGTCTTATCTCATTTTTTCTGCTTTATTGTTTTTTCCTTCACAGTTTCAGAACAGGGAGAAGGTCAAGAAAGCTGATTTATCACAATGTTTCCTCTCTTCTAAGGAGACAAAGAGGAACATTGCAGCCTAAAGGTACTGCCACACTAAGCTATCCCGCTAGCGATCTCGTTAGCGTTGCATACTAATGAGATCGCTAGCGGGATTGTTTCTATATCGCTAAATGCTGCCACATTTAGCGATATAGTTAACGACGCTATCGCCGTTAGCGATCTTCTTAACGACTTTAGCGGTACAAAAGTACCGCTAAATCGCTAAGAAAAGGTGCCACACAGCGATTAGATACTTACCCAGCGGGAGCGCCAGCGATGAAATAGGGTCCGGAACGATTCCAGCGACGAGCGAGATCACAGCAGGAAGCTCGTCGCTGGAAGCTGCCGCACTGAACAACATCGCTAACGGGATCGCTAAATAGTGACGTTTTTTAGCGATCCCGTTAGCGATATTGTTTAGTGTGGCATACCCTTAACTACTCCTTTATTGTTCATCTTCCATGGGGTCAACCAGGCTCCTCTTTCTCCAGTGTACTCTTTAAATCCCTCAAGTTTCTGTCCTGAGACCCCTACTCTTCTCAATATATACCTTTGGCCAGGGACAAGTCATAAAGTCCTGTGGCTTCTATTACACCTTTATGCTGAAGACACCTCCACTCAGATCTACCTCTCTGGCCCAGACTTCACCTCTCTGCTGTCCAGAATCTCAGAGTGGCTATCAGTCATATCCTCCTTTTTCTCGTGTCCTAAAATTCAGTGTGGACAAAACTGAACTAATCATCTTTCCGCTAAATCACCTCCGCTGCCTTGGCATTACCCTCGACTCTGAGCTGTCCTTCAAACCTCACATACAAGCTATTGCCAACTTCTGCCACCTCCAACTGAAAAAAAAATATTTCTAGAATCCATCCTTTCTTCAACCCTGAGTCTACTAAAATGTTAGTGCATGCCCTGATCATCTACCGCCTTGACTACTGCAATATCCTCCTCTGTGGCCTCCCTGCTAACAATCTTATCTTACACTTCCTCAGTCCATCCTTAACTCTGCTAAAGGACTAATCCACCTCTGCTCACACTACTCCTCTGCTTCTCTTCTCTGCAAATCCTTTAATTGTCTCCCAATTCCCAAATGTATCCAGTTCAAACTGCTGACACTGACCTAAAAAGTCATCCATAATCCGACTCTTCTGAATATCTCAGAACTAATCTCCCAATTTCATCCTTCTCTTTCTCCACATTCATATGTTCCTCACCAAATCACCTCCAAGACTTATCCCGAGTATCCCCATCCGCTGGAATTCTGTGCTGCAACACATCCAATTATCTGCCACACTTGAAAACCCATCTCTTCAAGAAAGTTTACAGCCGACAATGACCCCCTGCCACCTCTCAACCACCGAAGCTGCCGCAATCTCCTAACATAGTGTCTCCTTACCCATTAACCTGTAGCATGTAAGCCCGCAAGGGCAGGGACCTCTCTTTTCTGTAATAGTCTATCATTGTTAGTTTGCTCAGAGTGATTTATATTTGTATTTTGTATGTAATCTCTTGTCATATACAGCACTATGGAATCAAACATGCTCTAAAAGTAAATAATAATAAAAATAATAATAATTTCCCGAGCGCACAGCTTACAGGAAACAGTGGTGACAACCTCTGCTGATTCTCCAGTGAAATCAGAGAATTAGGATAGGGTAAGTAGGACCTGGCCCCCCTTGAGCCATGAATTCATCTCCTTTTAAAGGGAATCTGTCACCCCATTTTTGCCCTATGAGATAGGGCCACCGCCTTCAGGGGCTTATCTACAGCATTCTGTAATGCTGTAGATAAACCCCCGATGTTACCTGAAAGTGAAGAAAAACGAGTTATAAAATACTCACCCAGGGGCGTTCTGCCGTCCGGTCCGGTGCGGAGGGAGTCGCAGTCTGGTTCGGCGCCTCCCATCTTGTAGCGCAGGCGCCGGACCTCTCTGACCTTTCCCGGCGCCTGCGCACAGTACTCTCACCAGGGCAGAGCAGTGCGCCTGCGCAGGAGCCACGAAGGGACGGAAAGAAGAGTGTTGTGAACATGTTGGAGGCAACTTCGGAGCTGGGGCTCCCTCCGGTGGTTGCTGAGGGTAATGAACCAATTGCTGAATGGCTTTCAGCTGGGTCCGATTGGTCTGCTATAAGTGACCTGAACTCCCATCAGCCTTGCCGGTAATCAATTGTTCTTCCAGGTCTTGCTTGGAGCTCAGCTTGCATTCCTGCTCTCATTCAGATTAGTGACTTTTTGTTTTTTTTCCTCTGGTTGGATTTTCCTTGCTGGTTTGCTGCCTTGCAGTGGACTTCAGCCTGGTCCCCTTTTGGGGCCTGGCTCTGCATTTATGCTCAGTTTGTGTTTACACTTTTGCTCTATTCCTGTGTCACTTTTATTTGCTGAATTGCTGTGTGTTACACCAGAGATCTGATTTAGGTGGTAGAGATCGTGTGATCTCAGGTTTTTTGTTAATCAGAAGTGTTGGTATTTTTGTCAGGGTTTTTTGGGTTGCAGTCAGAATTCTTTCCTATACTGTTCTATCTAGACAGTATTGGGCCCCAGCGTTTGCTCATTCTATTTTCTGTCTGTGTTCGTATTTTCTTCTTGTCTAACCGCCATTACATGTTTGGGGGCTTCCTATTTCTTTGGGGGCTCTGCTATGGGGCAGTTAGCTTTCATCTTTCTGTCTTTAGGTGTAGCTATCTCTCCGGCTGTGACGAGGCGCCTAGGATCACCGTAGGTAAGCTCCACGGCTACTTCTAGTGTTGCGGTTAGTTTAGGGTTCTGCAACCCAGTAGTTTCCAGTCTCTCTGGTGTACTGCTACTTTGGCTATTTTTGCTACTTCTCCTCAGCTACCGAAACATAACAGAAGAGGCCGGCTTCGGTACAAGATGGGAGGCGCCGAACCGGACTGCTACTCCCTCCGGACCAGACCTGACGGCGGAACGCCCATGGGTATTTTATAACTCGTTTTTCTTCACTTTCAGGTAACATCGGGGGCCTATCTACAGCATTACAGAATGATGTAGATAAGCCCCTGATGGCGGTGGCCCTATCTCATAGGGCAAAAATGGGGTGACAGATTCCCTTTAAGCATCTGCATGAGTTCTTTAGTGTCTAAATTTTTCCTACCGTTCCTCCTTCCTGGTGCTTCACTAAAACAGTGATATCCTCTGTTAGGTTCCCTTCTTCCTTTTGAAGGTGGACCCTTTTCTACAGAATGGCTTCTACATTAACTTCATGTGCTTACAGCTCTTCAGAACTATCAGTGAAACAGCCTTGTCAACTGTTCTGATGCTCTTTCCATAATCTCCAGTTCACAGTTCTTTTTACCAGGGCCATGGTGGTCTTTCGAATGGTTTACTATCAAGCCTTTTGTCACATCTTACACACTTTTCCATTCTGGGATATTGGGATGCTTCCCTCAAACACAAGGTTCTCTAGGCAGCAGTGAATTAGTCAACCACTTTCTGTTACTTTTTCTTTTCTTCCCTGGGATACACTCTTGGACATTTCACGATCATCTGTCTTTTTTGAAATTTCCTTTAAAATTAAGTTAATTGTGGACACAGACTCCACCTATTTATTTCATTCCCAATTTTTGAGCATTTACTGGTTTTATTGGATGGTTTCCTACTCTTCTTCTCATTTCTTACCCTTCCAGAGGTTTGTTCTTGGTTCACAGTTTATCTGGTACATTGACTTCTCCCGGTAACAAAGGCTCCGTGTTTTCCAGAGAGATATAGTCGGTGTAGGAGAAACTAACAGTTTTGGCCCAGTGGCTTAACGCCTCTTAAACACATTAGACAAACGTCGGCTGAACCCACCGATATTGTCGGGCTTGGCTAATGGTCTGATGTGAAGTGATAATTATTTTGCCAGTTTTTTTTATTCTCAGGAGATAAGCGAGGAGGTAAGATAAAAAGAGTCTGGCAGCAGCTTTCCAGAGATAGAGAACACAGGAACACTTGGCAGAGCAGGGGCTCCTGTTTAAGGAGGAGTCGGGACACATAGCTGTCAGCCAAACAAAGGTTCAGCCAAATGATGGTTTTGCCAACAGCGATCTATTATGTATGGGGCTCCTTAGTGTTTACCTCCTAATGGCAGCAACCTATACTCTGGTTGTCTGTGTTTCTTAAATAAACTCAATAAGAAATGGATTATCAAAAAAATCACTTTTTTCATGTTTATTTTTTCTCATTTACATTAGATTCTTTAGCTCACCTGTGGAACAAATGGCGTATGTAAAAGTAACATTTACTGTCTACAGAACCATCAGTTCTATATCTGTTTCTTGATGGACACCAGTGACACCCATCAGACCCCATTGACTTACAATGGCATCCTGTATGTTTCCACTCAAGTGTCCATCATTTTGGTAGAAGATATAGTACTAAATAATACGGTAATTGAATTCTGCATCAAAGCCTATTGTGTTAATTTACAACATATATTTGTGTTACTTCTATCACTCTGTTCATGGAAAGCATTAACTTCATAAAACTATAGGACCTTTGAAACTGAACATTTTGTTGAAAAAGTTTCTACATTAGAAAATTGTTTTTGGCTCCTTACGTTGTCTTCAGGTTACCCAGGTTATCTTTTATCCTAAAAGAGAAAATGCATAAAAATAATATTTCTATTGTGGAGAACAGGTAAATTGGTAAAAGCAGACACAAAGTAGAGAACTTTTTTAAGCATTTGTGGAGGAAAAAACAGGATTTCTGTTTCCTATTTTTGCCAGTTGCGTTTCACCATGGTGCTCATGGATTTGATGGAATAAATGGGGCAGCAACATGTAGAACTATTTTTTCTGTGACAGAATTTGTGCAGATGCAACACAGTGTCATAATGAACATAATATAAAGATGTTGGTTCTCTTTTAGCACAATAAAAAAGGCTTAACTGTTCCATAAAAAAGAACACTAAAAATATTTGAGACAAAGAAATAAAAAAAACTGTAATCTATGCATTTCAGGTTTCTGTTCCCATTCATGACTACTTTCATCTAAATCCCTGAAAAAAATCAGGGTTTAGACAGTGCCCGACCGAAACATTGACTTCCAAAAATTTTGGATTTTGTTGGACTTCCTTTTTGGAGGGGTTAGGCCTTTTGACCAAACACAATTGCATAATCAACTATTCTATGGCTAAAAAGTTAGACACTGCCAGAAAGGAAGTGAAACATGACTGCGGACTTGATGAAATGTGTATGCACCAATCGAAAACTAAAAAAAAGCAATATGTGTGTCATTGCCTTACTCACATATTGGACAGAATGAGGACACGGTTCTCGAGCTTCTTCTTGCTATACAAGAAAAAACACAATTAATGTAATGTGAAATGGCTTTTAATAGTGCATCACACAAACCAATCTCCTTTTCTTACAGACCTGTCATGAATGCCTCCTTCATTGACTGGGATGTTATTGAGGTCTGTTAGCTTCAAGAAGTCCTCGTTAAAGTAGTAGAGTTGAAGGATACAAGCCAGGAGGAAGGAGGACGGAAGCAGTATCCCGGCAAACAACTCCACCGTGCTGTACTGCTCCAAACCCAGGTCTCTCAGTCTGACCATAAATATTATTTGGAGAGAAGAATTTGTCACTAATCTCACATACAGACTTGTTCAATAAGGCATTTTACTATATTTTATATTGTGCAATGTAAGAAGTGTATATTACTTCTACTGAAAAATTTTATAAAAAGTATCCCATATCAAGATATGTTTAGGTATGATGTTTTTACCAAATGTAATAACATTTGTCAGATGAGAGTCAAGTAGCTGATTCTTCAACTCTAGTCTTTATAAGAAAAGCACATGTAATTGGTTCCCATGTATATAACTAGCCATATAAAGTGCAACAGTGGTCAAAATGCATTCAACGTATATTACTATGCCATGTAAAATCCCCCTGTTTTCTCACCCCTCTTCAGACATTCCCAAAATCTGAAGGAAAAATCCAGAGATCGTCTTGAACTGGTAGACATAGACAGCAATGAGAACCACCATAGAGTAGGAGACCACTGTGATCCAAAAATATTTTAGGATTCTTCTCCACCATTCATAATGAATCTGAAAATTATTCAAAAAAAGTGTTGGACTAATTTAAAAATGACTCGACTTTCTCATTGTGGGTAATAAACCCTTGAAGCTTCAACCGTTACAAGGAAAATTACAGTGACGACGACAAAGTGAAAGATTTCAGTGATCCATTAACTGAGCAACCATAAAGAGTTGCAACCTCTCAGATATGGCTCACCCTCATCAAAAGTGCTGCCTGCTCGGGCAACATTGGTGTTTTACTTTCTTACTGAATTTTCAGGAATTTCCAAATTTTCTGTAAAATTTGTAAAATAAGATAGTTCAAAACCTTAGTCATTACATATGAGTCAAAAGTTGCTCACCTTGTACAAAGACACGCAGAACAGAAACTGCACAATGTAAAGGATCTTATACAGCACAACTTTTCCGCTAAAACTGATCACAAAAAACATGGCACCACAAAAGTAAATCCAGTACTTCACTAGTAAACCCCGCACTATCGAGCCAACCATTTCCATAAATGCATTTGGAGGTTCCTCAATTTCTGCAGAAAACAAAATACAGTGGAATGGTATCTGGTAAAAGAGATTAGACATATGTGTAATTATCATATCAGAAGTCAAAAAGGATTAATAAAACTAATGGACCCTATTTTGGTGAGAGTCAAGGGATTGTTTGGTTGTCCGATCTATCCACGGACCAAACAATTCCAAATTATTTCACATGGCTATTAGCAAATTTCTATGGTTAGAGCAGGTGTCCTCAACCTGTAGCTCGAGAGCCACATGTGTCTTGCGGGCCCATGATGTGTTGCTCGCCTCTGTCTGCCAGTTTGGTGCATAAGAACCAGGTGTAGCAAACAGCTATTAAGAGTAGATGGTGACTTTTGTGTGTGTAATCCTGCAGACAAGAGCAGATCTGAATGGGGGTGAGATAGGAAACCCTGGAGCTTGGCATACTGCCTTTGTATGAAAATCTTTGGCTGTCATTATACTGGTAATGGTGGCTCTGGGTGTCACTACTGTGAGTGGGCCAAGAGCTCGATGTGGCTCGCGACCCTCTCTCAGAGCTGAATGTGGCTCTCAAGGTCAGAAAGGTTGGGGACTTCTGGGTTAGAGCATGCTATCTACCAAACATTTTTGCCTACTAACCACTTTCTTCCACCAGAACCTCTTTCAGCGATTCCTTTTCTCCTTCCTGTTGTCTCTCCTTTAGATTCTGCCGTAACAATATCCAAAAGATGAAGGCATAGAAAATCTAAAAAAAAGAAGAAGAATCTAGGTATCAGCAAGTCAATTTATTCACAAGTATCAACCGAGAAGATATTCTGCTTGTCTCACCTTTAGTCCGAGATGCACACACGGCATAGTATATGGCTTTAAGTCAAAGTCGATTAGTACAGCTGTAGGTATTCCAGGGAAGAACTCTTCTCGGGAAATATTGAGACCCACAAAAAAATTCTGGACCACTAATATGTTTGCATATGAAGCCAAAAACGGTGCACTTAGCATGGCATAACGACGTCGGTCCCGTGTCATCCAGATTATGCATGACCAGATTAACAAGACAAATGTCAGCCAGCTGTTGTGTGTGATACTCCAAATCTATGTAACAAAGGTATCTCATTAATACTAAGAATAACAAAAAGTAATCATTTCATTCAAATGATAAAAAGAGAAGACCACAAGAAAACGCTCTCTTTAGTGTACGTTAAAAATGTGAAAATAGTTTTTTATTATATAAACTGAGATTTGATCATTTGAAATTGCAGGCCAAAGCTCCAATCAGATTCTCGTGACACTCCTTGATCTAATTTTTGTCAGACACAGTGTTATCATGGATAATTTATGTGGATCTAATTTGCAAAATTGCTTCAGACTTCAACTGTGAATATCACCTTTAGCAATGCAAAGGGCATAATCTGTGATAAATCTTCTTACCATATGGACATACTCTCAAACTTAAGCAATGCTACTGTATGTGGAACCGCAGAAATTGGAGATACCAGGCTGTCAAATGTTAAATGGTTATATAATTATATCAGACATTATGCTCTGCTCTTATTTAGATTATATTTAAGCTTCATTCAAACTTCAGTGTTTCATATACAGTGGTGAAAATAAGTATTTGATACACTGCTGACTTTGCAATGTTTTCCACCTACAAAGAATAGAGAGGTCTGTAATTTTTATTGTCGGTACACTTCAGCTGTGAGAGACATATTCTAAAAATAAAAAAACAGAAAATAACATTGTATGATTTTTAAATAATACATTGTATTTTATTTCATGAAATAAGTATTTGATCACCTACCAACCAGCAAGAATTCTGGTTCTCACAGACCTGCTTGTTTTTCTGTAAGAAGCCCTCCTACTCTGCACTCATTAACTGTATTAATTACCTGTCCACACACTCAATCAATCACACTCCAACATCTCCACCATGGCCAAGACCAAAGAGCTGTCTAAGGATGACAGGGACAAAATTGTAGACCTGCACAAGGCTGGGAAGGGGTACAAGACAATAGGTAAGCAGTTTGGTGAGAAGGTAACAACTGTTAGCTCCATTATTAGAAAATGGAAGAAGCAGAAGATGACTGTAAATCTTTCTCGATCTGGGGCTCCATGCAAGATCTTGCCTCGTGAGGTAAGGATGATTCCAAGAAAGGTTAGGAATCAGCTCAGAACTACACGAGAGAACCTGTTCAATGACCTAAAGAGCTGGAACCACAGTCTCAAACATTATAGTTAGGAAAACACTACGCCGTCATAGATTAAAATTCTGCAAGACAAGCAAGGTCCACCAGCTGATGCCAGCACTTGTCCAGGCCAGTTTGAAGTTTGCCAATGACATCTGAATGATCCAGAGGAGGCATGGGAGAAGGTCATGCAATCAGATCAGACCAAAATAGAACTTTTTGGTATCAACTCCACTCACCGTGTTTGGAGGAAGAAAAATGAGGATTACAACCCAAAGAACACTGTCCCAACCATGAAGCATGGTGGGGAAACATAACACATTGGGGATGCTTTTCTGCAAAGGGGATAGGGCGACTGCACCGTATTGAAGGGAGGATGGGGTCATGAATCTCTAGATTTTGGCCAACAGCCTCCTTTCCTCAGTTAGAGCATTGAAGATGGGTCATGGCTGGGTCTTCCAGCATGACAATGACACGAAACACACAGCCTGGGCAACTAAGGAGTGGCTCCGTAAGAAGCATTTCAAGGTCCTGGAGAGGACTAGCCAGTCTCCAGACCTGAACCCAATAGAAAATCTTTGGAGGTAGCTGAAACTCAACGTTTCCCAGTGACAGCCCCGAAATCTGAAAGATCTGGAGACGATCTGTATGGAGGAGTGGGCCAAAATCCCTGCTGCAGTGTGTGCAAATTTGGTCAATAACAACAGGAAACGTCTGACCTCTGTAATTGCAAACAAAGGTTTCTGTACCAAATATTAAGTTCTGTTTTTCTATTGTATCAAATACTTATATCATGCAATAAAATGCAAATTAATTATGTAAGAATCATACAGTGTGATTTTCGGATTTTTTTTTTTAGATTCTGTCTCTCCCAGTTGAAGTGTACCTACAATAAAAATTACAGACCTCTCCATTATTTGTAGGTGGGAAAACTTGCAAAATCGGCAGTATATCAAATACTTATTTTCCTCACTATATGTGTTCACAGATGGGAACGTTGCAAATTAAAAACAAATAGAAATTGCAAATTAAGTGAATGGATCTCTGAAAGAAAAACACAATAGCACTTGGATGTTATTCATGTGTCATCTGATAGCTGTCAGTTTTGTTACTGTGTAATGTGTAAGAGATGCTTGGAATTTTATTTTTTTAAGAGAAATTAATGCCTCACTGATGGTAAAACCTGATACTGGGATCAAAAATGGATGGAAATCAGACATGGTATACTGATGAAAATAGGTAAATTTTTTCTCGTATGCAAAAACTAAAGGACGAGATTAAGTTTTACTGATATGGGTCACTTTAAATTGTACAAGTATGTAGTTTTACACATTTGTAGTTCTCCTAGATTTCCAGCTTAGTTTGAGAACTCCCCACTCTCAAGCACACATCACATAGAAGGTTCTAGCTAGTGGTTGTGCTTAGGTTACAAACAGGCCACAATTCCAGGTCAGGGTTAGGGTATTTAGAACATTTAGTCATGTCATGCTGAAGTTGTAGGTACAGCAACATTGAAAAGCCATATAGCCTATACTCTGGGGAGGAGGACTGCCAGAATGCCCACAAGGGAACTGTGCTGTATAAGGGAAGTCTGTCACCCCAAAATTTAAACTAAACCACTTGTATATTCCTATAGGGTCGCAGTCCTAATAAAAAAAATATATATTTCACTACATTTATTTATATAAAATCAGTTTTATTAGATTAGGAAATGAGGGGGGTTTGGTGCACCTGACCCTTGGTGTGACCAAGGATTCTGTGCACTGTTCCATCCCTTCAATTAGCATCTTCCACCCTTCCCATTAGCTCAATTGACAGCACACTCTTTGGAGTGCTGCCTGAATTGAATTCCCATACCTGCATGCACCGACACTGCTGGAGTCGAGAGCACACACAGTTTAATTGTGTGCAGGAGCGTTCTCATCATTTTCCTGTGTGTAGAGGCTGCTTACTGCACACAAGATGAGTGCAGTATGTGCATACACACTATATGTATACACTATATGTGTACGTGCTCAGCCCATAGGGTGTCATTGTGGGCACGCTCTCATTCCCTTCTACTGTTAACATCAGCCTCTTACTAATGATTGATCCTGTGTGATGCAAGTGGCCGCTGCAGACAGGAGAGAAGGATGAGATCGATTCCTGCAGTGTCAGAGCATGGAGTGCTGAAGATTAAATTCAGGCAGCGCTCCATAATGAGCACTGTCCATCAACTTAATGGGAAGTGTGAAGAATACTAATTGAGGGATGGAAGAGTTCACTCCAAAGGTGCACTAGTGATTCATATATGTAATAAAATGTTTTTTTTATATAAAATGAAAGCATTAAAATCTATACTGCAGGTATAATATTTGTAGGGGCTAAGCCCCCTATGTGAGTTTATAATTGATATAATTTGAGATTTGGGAATGACCGACTATGTTTAAGTGGATGAAGCAGGAGCTACAGATGGCTGGGGTGGTACATTACTACACTCAGTGGAAGAAGACCTTGCCAGAGAGCTGGATACTAAGTGCAATGCTGCCTGTAGATTGTGAAAAGTGTGTATGTAGCCCTGAATACCCAAATAAATAGTGAGACCGCTTGTGGCCCACCCTTGGAGGAAAACCTCTCCACCAACCAGGGTATTCGCTGCTGTTGGTAACATTCAAGCTTGCGTCTGGATATCTACCGAAAGTGAAACCACTGAGCTTTTTGTGCTACTACAGTGATAGCATGAATTCTGGATTTCAATGGCTCTCCTGTTCTCCTGGACTTTATTTAACATCTGAGCTGAAGTACACCCCACAACACTAGCCGGGGGTTTGATACAGCCGGTATCACCCCCATCTATTTCACTGGTTGTTGGTAGTGTGGGAGAGCAGGAATGGCCACCACCATCTTTGGAGGTGTGTTCTGCTTGTGTCACGCTGTCTAATGATATGAATACAATGTCAGTAAACTATTTATACAGGAACCACCCTCAATACCACATATAGTTTAGCAACATCAGAATGTAAGTATAAAATAGATTTACCTGACACAATATCTGCAGAACTTAGGGTTAATCTTGAATGTCACGCTGTCTGACACAATCTCTGCAGAACTTAGGGTTAATCTTGAGGACTTGATGAGCTGTAACAGGAAAGAGGAGGACCGGGGTCTAACCTGACCCTACACTGGGGTCCTAACTAATCCCTTTCCTTGAAGGTACTGATAATGGTTCAGAGGTCCAAGTCTCCAGCCTAACCCTGTCTCCTGTCAGACCCTGAACCCTGTAATCAGTCCTAAGAAGGACCCTGATTACCACCAAAGGGATATGGGCTGA
The DNA here is from genome assembly GCA_033576555.1 of Oophaga sylvatica. NCBI lineage: Eukaryota > Metazoa > Chordata > Amphibia > Anura > Dendrobatidae > Oophaga > Oophaga sylvatica. The sequence continues at coordinate 120,420,508 of JARQOD010000003.1, read as the reverse complement.
TCTCAGCTAAATACACAGATTAGACATATAAGACAGACAGGATAGCACTCACTTGCATACACACTCAAACACCGAAGGAACATAAATGGTCTGGGAAATAAACTCTAAACAAGTTGAGCTTAAAACAGCTAAGGAGCTCTCAACTTAAGTCTATACAGATTCATTCCTATCTGTGGTCTGCATGAAGGATTTCACTGGCAACTCCCAAAGCAGACAACCAGGAATTTAAAGGAAACCAATCAACAAATAATCAATTGCAGCCGGGAGAAACTGCACCCAGTCCCAGCACCGAGCACAGACAGAATTAACTCCCTAACTGCCAAACACAAAGAAACAGCAACTCAGCTGTGAGAAGTCAAAACGTGCAACCGCGACGATCTTCGTGGCAATGCACCCATGACAGTACCCCCCCTTCTACGAGGGGCCTCCGGACCCTCAGGGCCAGGCCTGCCCGGGTGAGTTCTGTGGAAGGTCTGAACCAAACGATCTGCGTTAACATCGGACGCAGGGACCCACGTCCTCTCCTCCGGACCATATCCCTTCCAATGCACCAAGTACTGAAGGGACCGGCGGTTCAGACGAGAGTCAATGATTTTTGATACTTGAAATTCCAAGTTACCATTGACCAACACTGGAGGAGGAGGTAGAGGTGACGGTATGACTGGTGCCACATACCTTTTAAGTAATGACTTGTGGAACACATTATGAATTTTAAACGTAGAAGGGAGTTCCAGACGAAATGCCACAGGATTAATTATGGAACTGATCCTGTACGGCCCGATGAATCTGGGACCCAGTTTCCAGGAGGGCACTTTAAGTTTTATATTCCTGGTAGACAACCATACCAGATCGTTCACATTCAGATCTGGACCAGAAACTCTCCTCCTATCAGCCATACGTTTGTAACGGTTCCCCATCGTACTCAAACTATTCAATACACCTCGCCACACAGAAGCAAGTGACGACGAGAAACGCTCCTCCTCAGGAACCCCAGAAGGACCCCCCCCATTGAAAGTACAAAACTGGGGATGAAAACCATATGCCCCAAAAAACGGGGACTTACCAGTGGACTCGCTCCGCCTGTTGTTAAGAGCGAACTCTGCCAAAGGCAAGAAAGAAGACCAGTCCTCCTGGTTCTCCGATACAAAACACCGGAGATATGTCTCTAAACTCTGATTCAGACGCTCTGTCTGACCATTGGTCTGTGGATGAAAAGCCGAGGAAAACGACAATTGCATCCCCCGACATAAACAAAATGCCCTCCAAAATTTGGACACAAACTGAGACCCCCTATCTGACACCACATCAGAAGGCAACCCATGAAGTCTCACGATCTCCCTAATGAACACCTGCGCCAGAGTTTTAGCATTAGGGAGTGCAGGAAGAGCAACGAAATGTGCCATCTTACTGAACCTGTCAACAACCACCAGTATGACAGTATTCCCAGACGACGGAGGAAGGTCCGTAATGAAGTCCATAGATAAATGGGTCCATGGACGCTCCGGAAGTTTCAAAGGTAAAAGAGTCCCAGACGGACGGGTATGAGGAGTTTTAGAGCGAGCACAAACCCCACAGGACGCGACAAAATTTATAACATCTTTATTAGCGTTAGGCCACCAAAATCGGCGAGAAAGAAGATCTAAAGTAGCCTTACTCCCTGGATGTCCTGCTAAAGCAGAATTATGATGTGCCTCCATAACCTTTTGTCTCAACTGATTTGGGACAAACAGTCTCCCTGGAGGTCCCGCAGGAGCGTCCCCTTGAGCCTCCAACACCTCCTCCTCAAGCTCAGAACATACAGCCGACACTACCACCCCCTCCTGAAGGATAGGAATCGGGTCGTCCGTTTTCCCGGCCCTGGGAAACTGCGAGACAAGGCATCAGCCTTTACATTCTTAGACCCCGGACGATAAGTGACGACAAAATTAAACCTGGTAAAAAATAATGACCATCGAGCTTGTCTGGAATTCAGACGCTTAGCGGATTCTAAATACAGCAGGTTCTTGTGATCAGTAATAACGGTGACCGGGTGGACTGCCCCCTCCAAAAAGTGACGCCATTCTTCAAAAGCCAATTTAATGGCCAAAAGTTCCCTATTGCCGATATCATAATTCCTTTCGGCGGACGATAATTTCTTAGAAAAGAAAGCGCACGGATGCCATTTACCAGGGGACGGACCCTGGGACAATATAGCACCCACCCCTACGTCAGACGCGTCCACCTCCACAATGAACGGCTGAGATACATCTGGTTGGATGAGAAGGGGTGCCGAAGCAAAACATCTTTTTAAAGAGGAAAAGGCTTGGCAAGCTTTGTCCGACCACCTAGAAAAATCCGTCCCTTTTCTCGTCATGTCAGTGAGAGGTTTGACGACAGACGAGAAACTACAAATAAATTTCCGGTAGTAATTAGCAAACCCCAAAAAACGCTGCAGAGCCTTAAGATCCCCTGGCTGATCCCATTCAAGCACTGCTCTCACCTTTTCAGGGTCCATCCGGAAACCGGAGGCTGACACCAAAAAACCCAAAAACTGAAGTTCCTGTACGGCAAACACACACTTCTCCAGTTTGGCGTATAGTTTATTGTCTCGCAAGATCTGCAACACCTGTCTCACATGCTCCTGGTGAGACACAAGATCTGGCGAGTAAATTAAAATGTCATCCAAATATACGACCACAAACACCCCCACAAGGTGACGAAAAATGTCATTAACAAAATGTTGGAATACTGCTGGAGCAGTAGTCAGACCAAAAGGCATGACCAGGTTTTCATAATGTCCCTCTGGCGTGTTAAACGCCGTTTTCCACTCATCCCCCTCTTTTATCCTAATCAGATTATACGCCCCCCTGAGATCCAATTTAGAGAACCATTTGGCGCCAACAATTTGATTGAAGAGATCAGGAATAAGAGGGAGTGGATACGGATCTCGAACAGTAATCCGATTAAGTTCGCGGAAATCCAAGCAAGGGCGTAGGCCTCCATCTTTTTTCTTCACAAAGAAGAACCCCGCGGCCACAGGGGAAGATGAAGGTCTAATATGCCCTTTGGCCAGACTTTCAGAAATATAATCTTTCATAGCCTGTCTTTCAGGACCAGAATGATTATACAACCTAGCTTTAGGCAACTTAGCATCAGGAAGTAGATTAATAGAGCAGTCATACACGCGATGAGGAGGCAACTCCCGACACCCCTCCTCAGAGAAAACATCCCCAAAATCCTCCAAAAAAGGAGGCAATGTACTAGGCACGACCGCACTGATGACTGTGTTCATGCAGTTGTTTTTGCAAAACTCACCCCATTGGCTTATCTCTCTGGACTGCCAATTAATCACAGGGTTATGTTTAACCAGCCAAGGAAGTCCCAACACAATGGGAGTAGGTAGACCTTCCAACACATAACAAGATAATTGTTCCCTATGTATTGCCCCTACCCGAAGGTCAATGTTATGAACCTCATGAACAAAGCTACCTTGGCCGAGAGGCCTGGCGTCAATGGAGAATATAGGGATCGGTTTGACCAATACATTCAGATGCATACCTTGAGCCTGAGCAAACTGAGCGTCAACCAGATTAGCCCCGGAACCACTATCCAGAAGAACAGACAATCTCTTCACTCTAGTACCAACCACCACCTCCACTGGTACAAGAGAACTGAGAAGAACTGGCGGATGAAATACATACTCCCAGGTTGTCGTCCACCACACAACCTGGGATTAGCAGTTTTCCGGCGACTTTTTACTTAACAAGACACGGGATGGACATTCTCCAACAAAATGTCCCTCTTTCCCGCAGAAAAAACACCTTCTAGTCCTGCAGCGTGCCGCCAATCCCCTACTACGAAAAGATGTCCCTCCCAACTGCATAGGCTCATCCGAACAGACAAGGGGAACCTCAACATAAGGGACTTTAGTAGTAGGTGGAGAAACAACAGGGAGTGGAGTTACCTCACCCCTCTCCGAAGCCGTCTATCAGTACGGATAGCTAGGGCCATAGCAGCCTCCAGAGAAGGAGGAGACTCATACTGAGCCAAAACGTCTTTTAATTTGTCAGAAAGCCCATGACAAAACTGGCTCCTAAGAGCTGGGTCATTCCACTGAGTATCCGTGGCCCATCTACGAAACTCAGAAGCAAATTCCTCCGCCGGACGATCTCCCTGCTGTATTTTACGTAATTTGGTCTCAGCAAGAGAGACCCGATCTGGGTCATCATATACCAATCCCAGAGCAGTAAAAAATTGATCTACAGACTGTAGAGCCGGGGATCCCGGAGGAAGGGAAAATGCCCAGGATTGAGGGTCCCTTGAAGAAGTGAGATAACAATTCCCACTCTCTGCTCATCACTCCCTGATGATCGCGGCCGAAGCCGAAAATACAATTTACATGCCTCCCGGAAGGTAAAAAATTTGTCTCGCCCACCAGTGAACCTATCTGGAAGAGCTACTTTAGGTTCAACTCTGGTTTGCTCCAGGGAGACAAAACTTTGGACTTAATGTCCGTCAGCTCCATGGATAATCCCTGCAACTGCAGAGCCAGCTGGGCTACTGGATCCATGGTAACTAGAGATAATTTTTTATGGGCCAGTGAAAATGTCACGCTGTCTAATGATATGAATACAATGTCAGTAAACTATTTATACAGGAACCACCCTCAATACCACATACAGTTTAGCAACATCAGAATGTAAGTATAAAATAGATTTACCTGACACAATATCTGCAGAACTTAGGGTTAACCTTGAATGTCACGCTGTCTGACACAATCTCTGCAGAACTTAGGGTTAATCTTGAGGACTTGATGAGCTGTAACAGGAAAGAGGAGGACCGGGGTCTAACCTGACCCTACACTGGGGTCCTAACTAATCCCTTTCCTTGGAGGTACTGATAATGGTTCAGAGGTCCAAGTCTCCAGCCTAACCCTGTCTCCTGTCAGACCCTGAACCTGTAATCAGTCCTAAGAAGGACCTGATTACCACCAAAGGGATATGGGCTGATCTCAGCTAAATACACAGATTAGACATATAAGACAGACAGGATAGCACTCACTTGCATACACACTCAAACACCGAAGGAACATAAATGGTCTGGGAAATAAACTCTAAACAAGTTGAGCTTAAAACAGCTAAGGAGCTCTCAACTTAAGTCTATACAGATTCATTCCTATCTGTGGTTCTGCATGAAGGATTTCACTGGCAACTCCCAAAGCAGACAACCAGGAATTTAAAGGAAACCAATCAACAAATAATCAATTGCAGCCGGGAGAAACTGCACCCAGTCCCAGCACCGAGCACAGACAGAATTAACTCCCTAACTGCCAAACACAAAGAAACAGCAACTCAGCTGTGAGAAGTCAAAACGTGCAACCGCGACGATCTTCGTGGCAATGCACCCATGACAGCTTGGCACCACATCACATTCACCACCTTTTTCCCATTACTCTACAACCAGCACATCACTCCATAGTATAAAAATGTTAATGTACGTTAAAGCAGGGTTCCCCAACTCCAGTCCTCAAGGCCCACCAACAGGTCATATTTTCAGGATTTCCTTTGTATTGCACAGGTGATGCAATTATCACCTGGGCAATACTAAGGAAATCCTGAAAACATGATCTGTTGGTGGGCCTTGAGGACTGGAGTTGGGGAACCATGCGTTAAAGGAATTAATTGGTAGGTCTCCTTTAAAAGGGTTGTCTGGGATTGGATATAGGGGTCTGGTCTCCTCCAGAAACACTAGTAATATACACTAATACAGTCCTTAGGTCGTATGTCGTACTAAAGCTAGTAGATGCATGTATCTAAATGGTGCAGAACTGCAATACTTGACACAGCCCATAGATAAGAGAGGCGCTGTTTCAATAACAAATAAGTATTTTAGTAATCCTGGACAACTCCTGCAAGGACTGAAAGCTGTTGTCAGAACTGAAGTATTCACATTGTCTCATGATGAAAATATGCAGATATACTCTTCAAGTATGATACACCATCTTACCATCATGACAATTAAGGCATGACATAACTTTGCCTCATGATAAACTGGCCAAGACAGCCATTCCACTGGGCTTTGACTCTGCTGCTGTGGTCTCCTCTTCTTCCTCCTTCTCTGAGTGACATGAAACACAAAATATATTCTCTAAAAATACAGTTAAGAAAATCTAAGAAATGTCTGTGAAGGAAATATTGAATACACAAAACGATCTACCCATTACTAAACAGATAAGTGACAACCTCATGCTGCAAAACCTGTGCATTCGGTCAAAAGGCCCGAGGGTCCGAGCCAGTTACTCTATACGCCGTCAATGGGATTTTAGAATGCAGAACCATACAGGCTTATTGCGGCAAACTGACCTGACGCCACAGATTTTTCCTCATCTTCAAGGTATATAGGCACTGAGAAATCAGTCTGTGCTTGTTGTACTTCACACTTCAGCAGCGGCAATTCTTGCCATCCATTATGCATCAGATACTCAGGCTAAAAATGGAGGTTAAATAGCCGTTAACATCTGCCTAAAGCGAAACGTACTCTTCTATGTTGCCACAAAAAAGGACATCAAATTAAATGTTATTATTCTTTACTAGCAGCAGTAGATAACTCACATACTGTATTTTTCAGACTATAAGATGCGTATTTTAGCAAGAATAAGTCTTCTAAAAAGTCCCTGTATCCTCTTATCCACATTCTCAGGGCAGCAGCACCAGACTCCCCTTGGCTGCTTCCTTAAAGATCAAGCAGATCATTGATTAAGGAATTCTGTAGCTGCACGTTCTCTCTTTCACCCTATCTACACACCTTCCAATTTTTAAGAACAGAAAGTGCGCAAATTTGCGGCACGTATTGCACCAGAAAACGCAGCATTTACACTAGTGTGAACCCTGAAATCAGTTTCTTACAGTTATTTAAGAAAAAAATGCATTAAAATGACTATTTTTTTCACTATCAAGTGTTTTTCATTATTGTTTTTAGTATTTTATAGGATGAAAAAATTCATTCTCCTGCTAGAATAAAATTATAGAAATATTGCTGTGCGCATTGTTTCCATAAATCTGCATCTGGAGGGCACAGCTGAATACGATCAAGTACACAAAATTCCCGTGCCTTTAGCAGGTGAGGCTCAGTAGCTTAGGCTCCGCCTTTAATGTTAAGGTTGGGCTTTGGACCTTGGAAGACTCCAAAAAGAAAAAAAATATTTTTGTAATTGCTTTTATAATTTTTACTACTTTTATAGGAAAAAAAATATTTTCTTCACCTCTGTATACAGGGAACAAAAGAAAAAACATTGTTATAAAATACAATTGTATTCTATGGACTGTATAAATTGCTTCTGGTTTGATGGGCAATACAGGTCAAAAATACTAAATTCTCCTATGTGCATCATATTGCTTGTGGCCATAGATAGAGCTGCAGCTTGAGGAGAGGCAAGTTCGGTCCGATGGACCGTTTACAAAAGAAGACAAAAGTAAATATATAATTTAAATTTTCATGAGCAGAGGACGAACCATGCCCAGGAGGAGAGAGGGAAGTAACAGAAGCAGGCACAAAGCTCTTACGTGTTGGAACTGAGCCCTCAAAGCTGGGGGGACAGTCCTGTTGAATCCGGGACATTTGGAAGTATGTCCTGACATTGATCTTATAAAAAGTGCCGGAAATCGGAAAACTCTCAAAGTTTTTTGCATCATTTCCACTTTCTTTGCTCCCCACCTCCCTCCCCACTTATTAGTCTTTCTGAAAAATACTAGTC
>JARQOD010000003.1:120371855-120412676 GCA_033576555.1 Oophaga sylvatica | reverse complement strand
CTGGAATGGGCCGGATGCCTTTTCTTTGGGGGCCAAAGATGATGAAGCACAAGCGGCGCAGGGGGCCCCTGACCCACAGCCCGCATTGTTTTTGGGGAGGCTTTTTTGAAAAAAGGGACAACACAAAGCATGAAAGAAGAAATCCCTCAAAAATGAAAAATACTGGAAGTACAAGTTATCTTGAGGAGTGCTGATCCAAAGAACTTTAGCCTTTTGGTGGGGGAAAAGAGGGCTTTATTCTCCCAAAATTTCAAGGCGAGGAAGGAAGACTGGTCGTGCAACATCAGTCCCTTCAGAGGAAATTTTTCCCAAAACAGGGCAGATAATCACAGGGGAAGAAACGGATCAGCCCGTAAAACTGAGGCATTTGTGTTTCTTAATCCAAATTGCCCCTAATCCCTACAAAAAATGTTTCCTTTAAATTTATACTGCTGTTTTCATTTTTTTGTTTTGTTTGATGTTTATAATGAAAAAAAATATAAAAAATTTTAATCTGTTAACTAGAAGGTTTTGTGCTTTATTTTGGTGAGATTACTAAAGAGCCGATTCAGAGCAAAAGACCCGGTTTCTTGCTGAGCCAGCCAAAGACCCGATTCCCAAAAAAAACCCCCCCAAACCCCATCACTAGTAGCTACCGGGGGGGGCGGGGGGCGGTGGCCCCCACCCCGCGCTCGGGGGGGGCCCACCCGGAGCTACCTACAGTAACTGTATGGGCATGCACAGCGCCGTACAGTTCTTTCGATCTCCCTGCTGCCGCCCGTATGGGGCCCCTGAAGGGTGGGGGGCCCTGTCCCAGCAGGGGGGCCCCCCACCTGCATCGGGGGGAGCTGTATCGGCTCACCCGTCAGCTGCCCGCATTGAGAGAGAAGGAGCGAGTGTCCTTCTCTCCCATAATCCCCCTCTCGGTTGGGCAGCGGGGGGGGGATGACCCCCATGCCCGGGGTCAGACGCTGGAGGGAGGCTGAGCAGCGCGAGCCGGAGCAAGAGAGGTGAGTACAGGATTTGTTATTTTTGTAATGGGGGTGCATTACAAATAAGACTGCATTTGGGGGTGCATTATAAATAAGGCTGCCTATGGGGTACATTATAAATAAGGCTGCATATGGGGGGTGCATTATAAATGGCTGCCTATGGGGTGCATTATAAATAGAGCTGCATATGTGGGAGTGCATTATAAATGGCTGCCTATGGGGTGCATTATAAGTAAGGCTGCATATGGGGGACTGCGTTATAAATGACTGCCTATGGGGTACATTATAAGTAAGGCTGCATATGGGAGACTGCGTTATAAATGACTGCCTATGGGGGTGCATTATAACTAAGGCTGCATATGGGGGAGTGCATTATAAATGGCTGTCTATGGGGTGCATTATAAGTAAGGCTGCATATAGGAGACTGCGTTATAAATGACTGCCTATGGGGTGCATTATAAGTAAGGCTGCATATGGGGGGACTGCGTTATAAATGACTGCCTATGGGGTGCATTATAAGTAAGGCTGCATATGGGGGACTGCGTTATAAATGACTGCCTATGGGGGTGCATTATAAGGCTGCCTATGGGGTGCATTATAAATAAGGCTGCCTATGGGTGCATTATAAATAAGACTGCCTATGGGGGTGCATTATAAATAAGGCTGCCTATGGGGATGCATTATAAATAAGACTGCCTATGGGGGTGCATTATAAGTAAGACTGCCTATGGGGTACAGTATAAATAAGGCTGCCTACAGGGGTGCATTATAATATAGAGTCTGTCTATGGGGGTGCATTATACTACAGAGGCTCCCTATGGGAGTGCCTTATAATATAGAGACTGTCTATGGGGTGCATTATACTATATTGAGGACTATCTGGTGTATTATGCTATATGGATGCTATCTAGGGGGCCATCATACAGTGTGGGGATTATAGTGGGGGGGCCATCATACTGTGTTGAAGCCATTAAATAGTTTGGGGACATTAAGGGGTCAGTATATATCCAGTGAGGGGGCATCACACTGTGTATAGGGGAGCTGTACAGGGGGGAGACTCGGGACATTATTAAGTGTAAAGTGGGCACTTATTGTTATAGGGGAACTCTGGTTACTTGACTGTCAAAGGGGCACACGGGGCAATATTACATTCTAGGGGACAAAATGCGGGCACTGTTTTCTAGGGCCCATGCACCTGGCATTACTATATTATAGAGGGGTGCTTTAGAATTTAGAGGTCACACAGAACCACACAGTAGGTGCAGTAATAGGGACACATAGGGCAGCAGCGGCTCAGTATTGGGGTAGCAGGTGCAGTATTAGGGGCACATACGGCAGCAGCTGCTCAGTATTGGGGTATGAGGTGCAGTAATAGGGACACATGGCAGCAGCAGCTCAGTATTGGGGTATCAGGTGCAGTAATATGGACACATATGACAGCAGCAGCTCAGTATTGGGGTACCAGCAGGATGAGGAGTTTGTACAGGTTGAGAATAGTCCAATCGGTGATCGTGACAGTGCTGAAAATATGAGAAGTGAAACGTGTCTTTGTTGTATTTTCTGCAGTCAAGTCTCGGCTGGAGGAGTCGTTATGTCGGTCTGGGCCAGATGGAAAAGACATGAAAAGTGAACAATTCCATCAGCGGTAAGTCATTATCTATACCTGTGCTGTAATCTATTATATGTTCTGTAGGACTGGTATTATTTACCACTGACCATATGGCGGTGATATCAATATTGGTCTTTTCATATATAGATTATTTTTGGCAACAGCGCAGTCATTTGCTGAGGTTCTCTGGTTAGGGGCCCACTCAGAAGTTTCGCCCCCCCTAAACCGAAACCCTAGCTACGCCTCTGCTACTGCCACAAGCCATGTTACAATACTAATAATAGACATTCTGTAAATGAGGGAATAGTTGCATATAATAATAATTCACTGGACTTTTAGAGGGGGGATGACGGCATGTGACACACCAAAAATATTTTGTATTGAAACTACCTGACAGACCAAGAAGAAGTGTGACCACCACTTTTCCTGCTGTGGTAAACAGAGCCTCAAACAAAATCTTCATTGCAGAGATGAAAGCCGTCATCTTTTCAACGAGTTTTGCTCGAGTGTCATTGACATCCTTATCCACGGTGTCTTCCTCTGTGGAAAACTCAGTCTCATTCTCGCTTTCTTCCGTCTCACTTTCTGTCTCAGACTCCTGTGGTAAGAGAAAAAAAATACATTAATAAAAATGTTCCTGCTTGTTTTCTTATCACTTCCATTTATGACACGCCAAACAAAATCCATCTTGTTGAAGGAGTTGAAATCAGAAGGGATTCTCATCTTCGTACAGAGAACATTCATGACTTAACTTTAAATACACTGAACAGAAGAAGAATGAAGAATGTATCAGTAAAAAGTCTCCACAGCCCTGATAAAATGCCAGGTATTTGACAAGTAAAAAAATAATGACAAGAAGAATCATTTCAGAACTTTTCCCACCTTTAATGTCACCAATAATCTGTATAAATCTATTGAGAGACAAACTGCCATTATTTTGACAGTAAAATAAAAATAACAAAAACTAAATAATGTGGTAGCATAAGTGTGAACACCCTCTTATAATTGGAGATGTAATCAGTGCACAGCTGCCATCATTTACACTGACTCCGATTAACTCCGTATAAAATTTTCCTACTATAGTAGGATTTTCCTGAAATTTTCTTAATTGTATTTTACAGCAAAAACTGTGGTCCGTAAACAGCTTACAACACAGCAAAGGGATCTCTTTGTTAAAAGATATCAGTCACAGCATCTCCTTGAGGTCAACCCGGACATTTGCAATACTGTGAGCAGTGGCTCAAAGCACACTCCAACATCTTCATTGACAGTCGGGTCTGCAGTGCATCTGTTCAAAGTGGGCTATCAATCAAAGTGCCGGGGCATGCTTACAGCCGCCATTTACAGTATTGTCTTTAGCAGAAGCTGCTGGAAGAATGAACATGTTACTTCTTTCAACCATTTCAAGGTTTCTGAACCCTGAAGCGATTAAAAGAAGTAGCAAAAAAAAAAAATATTTTAACCTTGCTGTGCACCATGTTCATTCTTTGTGGTGTTTTTTAGGCACTTTTTCAGGCAGGTTCCGTTTTAAGAAGACATTGTGTGCACTTAGTTTTACTGCCCGTTTCTGGTTGTTTTTAACCCCTTCAATAACTCAAGAAGCTGCTAGTGTTTTTTAACCAACAGCTATGGCAAAGTTTTCCAAAACACATCCAGGAGTCTTCCGGGAGTCTTTTAAGTTTTTCCATTAACTTGTTTTGTAAAGTACAGAACATCTTCTGAGCAGAAAACACCAGAAGAATGGACCTGTCATTGCTTTATGTTTTTAGATAACTGATGTAGCTAAAAGACATTCAAAAGCCTGGACATAAGATCAGCAAGTTGTTTTTTTTTTTATCATTTTATGATGGTTTATTCACTGCAGAATCGGCCTGAAACATGCGTTATGTGCACCACGGGCGTAATAATCACGGGTGCAGAGAGTGCAAGTTCAACTGGGCCCTTTCGGTAGGGAGGCCTACTGACACCAGTGCCTACTTCAGCTGGATGTGCATCCAAGGTTGCACATTCAGCTAAAGTGTATTGCAGCACAGGGACACTCCAGCTTCCTGAGCTGCAATACACGCCGTTAGCCAATCAGAGGCCAGCATATGACGTCAGCGCAGGGCAGTGATGTCATGTGCTGCCCATGCCGGCACACTGAAGTCAGCTGCTGGCTACAAAAGAGGACACAATATGTTTGTGGAATGGAGGAAGTCAGAATTATGGTTTATTTTTTATGTTTTGGAAAACATTCTAACAGAAACAGGCCTAGTTTATTATTTTTGCTTTTTTGCAAGAGATAATGGCTTCAATGCAATGAACGTTAGGTGAGTATAACTGTGTTTGTTATTTTTAAATAAAATAGTAAAAGTGTGTTTTTTTATTTCAACTAAAAGACTTTATTCTTGCTGTGTGTTTATTTACAATCTAACTATAGGATTAGTAATGGAGAGCTGTCTTATAGACACCTCTCCATTACTAAGCGGTGGGCTTCATGTCACTGGACAATACAAAGGTGACATCAACCCTATAAATATGAACCCCACTTGCCACCACTACCGGGCAAGTGGGAAGAGCCAGGCAAAGCGCCAGAATTGGCGCTTCTAATAGATGTGCCTTTCCTGGCTGCTGCGGGCTGCTATTTTTAGGCTGGGGGGAAAATATCCATGGACCCTTATAAACCTGAAAATACCAGCCCCCAGTTATTTATTTAAATAATTGAAAAAAAACAGCGTGGGGACCCCTTATTCTTGACAACCAACCTTGGTATATCTGACAGCCGAGAGTTGCAGCCTGCAGCTGTCAGTTTTTGCCTGACTGGTTATCAAAAATACAGGGGAATCCACGCTGCTTTTTCTAAAATTATTTATTTAGAGCACAGGTGCCAGCTGATGAATACTTCCATCAGTTCTCGCTGTTATTAGCTGTAGCAGATGTAGACTGATGGGAGCAACAGTCACATCAGCCGATGCCAGTGACCGGAGGTAAAATTTTTACCTCCGATCACAGCTGCGGGCTCACGCTGTCTGTCATGTATAGTGTACAGTTCCTATAGCGTCTTGTGCTTGGGTGCGAGGAAAACACAGGAGACACAGGTTGATATGAAATAACTTGTATTACTTCATACAAGCATGCTGAAAAGTTCACACAGTTTGCAGGAACAGCGACAGGAGACACAGCAGGCCAGAGTAACTTCAAGCACTACAATAAATCTCCAAAGCAGGTTCAGGATCTCTTCTCTGTACCGTAATTCCTCTGCAAACATGGATTCATCAAACAGCAGGTTTCCAGAGTTCAAAAGTGTTCCAAGGTTCCTCAGTAGGGAATAGCTGGAGTACAAGTCCAAGGTTTCCAGAAGTCAGGTCACAGACTGACTGAGGCTTGATTCAGGAGCACTGATTGTTCAGCTGAGGCTGCTTAAGAAGCAAGAGGGAAGAATCAGGGCGGGAACATGAAAACTGGAAACTCCATATTAACTGAGGGCAAGAGCTGCAGAAAGACAGAAAGCAAAATGGCCGACGGAAAACTGAATTTCAAGGAACATGTCAACAGAGACAAAGAACCTTACATTACTCCCCCCTTAGGGACAACCTCCGGATGACCTCAGACCAGGCTTGTCAGGGTACCTCTGATGAAACTGGCGGAGCAGGCGAGGAGCATTTACATTATTGACTGGTTCCCATGAGTTGTCCTCCACTAGGTAGCCCTGCCATTTAATCAAATATTGCAACTGATTTCTGTACAACCTGGAATCTAGAATCCTTTCCACCATAAATTCTTCCTGACCATCGACCAGCACTGGGTCAGGGCAAGGAGAAGAACGTCCAGGAAACGTATTGGGTGTTGCAGCCTTTAGTAGGGATACATGAAAGACAGGGTGGATTGTCATAGTTCTGGGCAGTTGAAGACGACAAGCAACAGCACTTATAATCTTATTGATCTTATAAGGTCCAATGTACTTATGTCCCAATTTAGACGATGGAATCTTTAATTTAAGATTTCTGGTTGACAGCCAGACCAAATCTCCTACCTTGAAAGCTGGTGCAGGTTTACGAAATTTATCTGCTGCTTTCTTGTACCTTTCCTGAGCCAATTCTAGATTTTCCTTTAGAAGATCCATATTCTTTTGTAAAGAAGTGATTCTTTCAGCCACTGCCGGCAAGGGCGTATCTATGGGAAATCGAGGAAGAATGTTAGGATGATAACCTAGATTGGAGTAAAAAGGAGACTGCTTAGTGGAGGCGCTCTGAGAGTTGTTATAAGAGAACTCAGCCAGTGGAAGTAGATCCACCCAATCATCCTGTAGGTGGCAGATAAAACAGCGGAGATACTGCTCCAGGGTCTGATTGGTTCGTTCTGTCTGTCCATTAGTCTGGGGATGAAAAGCAGAAGAAAGGTTTACTTTAATGTCCAATGCTGCACAGAAATTTTGCGAAAACCTTGAAGTGAATTGCACCCCTCGATCCGAAATGACCTCATCCGGTACTCCATGTAAGCGAAACACATTCTTAATCATCAAGTCTGATGTCTGTTTTGCAGTGGGTAAGCCGACACAAGGGATAAAATGAGCTGCCTTTGTTAGACGGTCAACCACCACTAGAATGGTGTTCTCCCTTGAGAGGTTGGTAACTCCACAATGAAGTCCATAGAAATGGATCCCCACGGGCGGGACGGGGTGGGAAGAGGTTGCAACAGACCAGTTGGTGAGGAGCGAGGTGTTTTGCATCTTGCACAGACTTCACATGAAGTGACATAGTTTAAGACATCTTTCCTGTAAGTGGGCCACCAAAAGAAACGAGAAAGAAATTCTTGTGTCTTTAGAATTCCCCTATGCCTGGCTATCTTGGAATCGTGGATGAGTTGCAATACTCTCAATCTGACTGTTTCAGGTATATACAGACGTTGTCCCTGAATCCACACACCATTCTTAAAGACAAGACTTACGTCCCTTGGGGGTTGAGCCAACAAAGAATCCGCATGGTATGCTTCCTTGATGTCCTTAAGTAGGTCTTGATTATGAATCACTCCCAGGAATCTAGAGTCAGGAAGAATAGTCTTAGGAGGAGTAAGTGGACGTGTCTCTGCTGAATGAATCCTAGAGAGTGCATCAGCCTTTCCATTGCGCGATCCTGGTCTATAAGAAATGACAAAATTAAATTGGTTTAGGAAAAGATTCCAGCGAGCCTGGCGAGGAGTCAGGCACTTAGCCGACCTGATAAATTCAAGGTTACGATGGTCTGTCAGGACGACTATTTGCTGTGCAGCTCCCTGAAGAAGGTGTCTCCATTCCTTGAAGGCAGCAATAATGGCCAACAATTCTCTATTGCCCACATCTAGTTCCTCTCAGCCGAAGACAACTGCTGGGAAAAGAAGGCACAGGGATGCAAGACATTCTTCTCACCTGTTCTCTGAGAGAGTATAGCTCCAACGGCACAGTCTGAAGCATCCACCTCTATTATGAAGGCAAGCTCGGGGTTGGGATGTACTAAGATAGGTGCGGTGGTAAATTTATCCTTTAAACAGGAAAATGCTTCCTGAGCTTGCGGGGTCCAGGAGAACCTAGACTGTTTCCGGGTAAGTTGGGTGATAGGTGACACTACCTCAGAAAAATTCTTAATGAAACGTCTATAGAAGTTGGCAAACCCGATGAAACGCTGCACCTCCTTCACATTTCTAGGAATTGGCCAATCCTTGATGGCTTGGGTCTTGCTTCCATCCATACTAATCCCTTGCGTAGATAGTACATACCCCAGAAATTGAATTTCGGTCCTATGGAATTCACATTTTTCAAGTTTGATGTAGAGATGGTTTTGTCTTAGGCGTTCTAAGACCATTCTCACATGTCCATGATGTTCCTCTGTGGAGTTAGAAAAAATTAGAATATCATCCAGATAAATCACCACAAATGTATCTAGGAGATCCCTGAAGATATCATTCACGAAGTGTTGGAAAGTGGCTGGGGCGGTACTCAGACCAAAAGGCATAACTAGATATTCAAAGTGTCCATAGCGTGACCTGAAAGCAGTCTTCCATTCATCCCCAGGTCTAATACGGACCAAGTTATAGGCCCCACAGAGATCCAGTTTAGAGAAAATTTTGGCATGCCGCACTCTCTCCAACAACTCAGGGATTAAAGGCAATGGATAACGGTTTCTAATAGTAACCTTATTGAGTTCCCTATAGTCTATGCAGGGTCTCAGAGATCCATCTTTCTTCTTCACAAAGAAGATGGGTGCACCTGCGGGAGATGAAGAGGGGCGTATGAAGCCCTTGGCTAAATTTTCGTCTATATAATCCTTCAAAGCTTTTAGCTCGGGCCCCGCTAGGGGGTAGATCTTACCAAAAGGTATCTCGGCTCCAGGCAATAATTCAATTGGACAATCATATGGACGGTGAGGAGGAAGCTGATCAGCGTTCTTCTTGTCACATAAATCCACATAGTCCTGGTATACAGCTGGTAGTTCAGGGACTGACATGGTTCCTTTAGGAACAGAGCAAGCTGAAACTCCTTGACTCATCTGTTTCTCCGGAAAGTGTAATTCCTTGGTCTCCCAGTTAATCGTAGGATTCTGCGCCTGCAGCCATGGTAGCCCTAGAATAATGGGAAAGTGGGGAGAAGAGATAAGCAAAAAAGACATTTTCTTCTGATGATCTTTACCCATAACGACCCTCAAAGGCTCTGTTTCTTGATCCACTGGTCCAGAAGTCAGTAGAGAGCCATCCACAGTCTCCATCTGTACTGGAGTAGCCTTCTTCACTGAACGTATCCCCTGTTTCAGAGCAAAGGAGATATCCATAAAATTTCCACTTGCTCCTGAGTCGATCATAGCAGAGCTAGACACCCAGACTGAGTCAACCCAGAGTTTGATGGAAAGGAAGCAATGAGAACTGTTTCTTTTACAACTCAGCTGGGACACCGCTGAGGAAACTTGAAAAATTGCAGCGTTTATACCGTCATCGTCCCCAGAACTAACAGAGTTTAAGTCCGAGAAATCAAGATCTCTTGCAGCAGATCTCTCTGGAGCCTGAGGCTCGGACATGACAGAGCTCCTCTCGCAATACTCACAGTGAATGACTGCTGCAGTAGTCTTACGAGAACGGCTGGGGCAGTTTATAATGAAGTGCCCTGACTTACCACAGTAGAAACATAGATTTTCCTTTATACGATGTTCTTTGCGTGCATCACTAACCCGTCTTTGTAAAGAGTCCACCTGCATGGGTTCAGGTTCTGGTTCCCTTGTGATCCTACTCAAAGGTTCCTTAGCTGAGGAGGGAGGTAGTAAAAGGTTAGTGCGATTATTTTCGAACCATCTCTCTTGTCTGCGTTCAGTCAGACGAGCATTAATACGGATACAATAGTTAATAAAGTCACCTAACGCAGTGGGAGGGTCGGCACGAGCAAGTTCATCCTTAATCAGTGGAGACAACCCTTTCCGAAAAATAGATTTTTTAGCGGAAGTGTCCCAGGTGGTATCAAGAGCCCATCTCCTGAAATCCAGGGCATATTCGGCTACTGAACGCTTACCTTGGCGCAAAGTTAACATGGCTGCTTCAGCTGTTGCACCTCAATTGGGGTCATCAAACACCTGCCCCATGGCTGAAATAAAAGCATCAAGGTGATTCAAACAATCATCCTCAGTCTCAATCAGAGGGTTTGCCCACATCAAAGCCTTATTGGTAAGCAACATGATTATAGTAAGCACTTTGGATCGTTCAGTGGGAAATTGTGAAGCATGTGCAGAGAAAAATAAATTGCATTGATTAATAAATCCCCTGAATTTCTCACGTTCACCGCAAAACGAAAAGGAGGTAATTTGGGGATCCCAGAACTCGGGGTTATGGCAGGAGCCTGGGCTCGTTCCTCTAGAGCCTCAATCCTGGCTCGCAATTCCTGGGTAGTCTGTCCAAACACTTGCAAATTATGATTAGTGAGGTCCTGTAGGCTTGCAAAACGGGTTTTTAAAGTCTGTACATCTGAAAGGATTGTATCAGTCACTCCGCAAAGTTCCTTTATGCGGGCCTCCATCTTCCAGATCTTTTAAGGCAGAAGTGCTGGAATGGTTGTGAGAAGTCACAACCACTGTCATCACATAAGGTATTAAACGGACATCTGATATCCACAGTCACAGCAGACACGGCTTTCCCAGACCCAGCAGACACTAAACATTGGCTCCTGAATCTTGTCATGTATAGTGTACAGTTCCTATAGTGTCTTGTGCTTGGGTGCGAGGAAAACACAGGAGACACAGGTTTGATATGAAATAACTTGTATTACTTCATACAAGCATGCTGAAAAGTTCACACAGTTTGCAGGAACAGCGACAGGAGACACAGCAGGCCAGAGTAACTTCAAGCACTACAATAAATCTCCAAAGCAGGTTCAGGATCTCTTCTCTGTACCGTAATTCCTCTGCAAACATGGATTCACCAAACAGCAGGTTTCCAGAGTCCAAAAGTGTTCCAAGGTTCCTCAGTAGGGAATAGCTGGAGTACAAGTCCAAGGTTTCCAGAAGTCAGGTCACAGACTGACTGAGGCTTGATTCAGGAGCACTGATTGTTCAGCTGAGGCTGCTTAAGAAGCAAGAGGGAAGAATCAGGGCGGGAACATGAAAACTGGAAACTCCATATTAACTGAGGGCAAGAGCTGCAGAAAGACAGAAAGCAAAATGGCCGACGGAAAACTGAGTTTCAAGGAACATGTCAACAGAGACAAAGAACCTTACACTGTCATTTGACAGAGTGGGAGTCGCGGCTGTGTGACCGGTGGTAATGATTTTATTGAGGCAGTGTTTGCCATGCTGTCATGCACATGATAACGTGGCAAACACTGGATGTTCGGGCCCCCCCATTCAAGTGTGAATAGGTTCCAAATTTTTTTAACTGCAGGACCAGAATATCCAGGGGTCTGCCCATCTCTACATATGATGTCTTAAAGAGTTGGCCACTTTATCTTTACTTTGACATATTTGTTGGAAACATGATTTTGTGTGCCGTTCCTATTATGTAAGTATGACAGGTTCTCCTCCTACTTTTTTTAGTGCAGCTTTCTTCACAGACTGAGTAACTGTCCAGACCATAAGATGGCTGCTCATTTAGAAGCATGTGACCACACCAGTCCATCAGCATCATCTAATAAAAAAGCAGCTTTCCGCTGTAAGGTGTTTTACAATTGGAGGAGGCTGATGGACAGGTCTGGTCACATGCTCCTCAACCAACAGCCATTGTATGGTCTTGAAAGCTGCATTAACAAGAGCAGGAGGAGAAACTGTCATACCTATATAATAAGATAAAATAAAGATAATGTGACCGACAACTTTAAATGATTCTACAGCCTGCAATAGAGAGTGCCACACCGCGGCTCTAGAATGCAAATGGTGCAAATTTTTTTAATGAAACTTTACTGCACAAATTAGTTTTTGCTTCAATTGCATGCATTTAGTTAAAGATAAAAAAAAAATGTCACCAAAGGTTGGCTACCTCTTTAATTCCGATGGCAAAGCCGCCGAGGTTTTCCTAGGCAGAGCTGCTTCAGAAGAAAAGTTATTTTTCCTGAAGCGTCTTTGCTGGCGGTTTTGCTGGCTCTGATGCTGGCTTTTTGTCCTTTACTTTCAACTATAAAAAGTGGTTATTTTCATTTGGAAGAATCAACATGTTAAATCTTTTAATATCTTCACGATTTCCAAACCCTAAAGTAGTTTAAAGTAGATACAAATGACTGAATATTTGTAGAGTAATGTCATTTTTACATTGTTGTGCATGGCATTACATAACACAATACAATCATAATTAACTTAACCATATTAAAAAAGCCCAACACTTTACTTGGAGGATATCACTGGCCATGGCCTTTATTAAAATTTAAGATAAAACAATCAATAATATAAATCTATTTCTTTTAACCATCTGTAAATATTTAACCATAACTTTCTGAACGCAGATTAGCCCAATACGCTTATACCCGTTAACATTCAAACATCGGTCCATCCATTACTCGGACGACTAAGTCCAACTGGCCATCCTGCCTTTAAAAAGACAAGCATGGCACCACCCCACCTAGGGCCATCTCAAAAATTGCTTCTAAATTCAGATTAGAAATATCATTGCCAATTTCAGATAAATGTACCATATCATCTCTGTAAAGGCCGGGCACACCACCTTCTAAATTGACATGACGGAACGAAAAAAAACCAAAAGAATCGTCGGCATGAATTTAATAATACTTTGATTTAAACGCTTCCAAATTCTCTCACAAAACTTAAGATCGCCAGATTTTACAGACAGCAATCTGGAAATTAT
Source organism: Oophaga sylvatica (assembly GCA_033576555.1). NCBI lineage: Eukaryota > Metazoa > Chordata > Amphibia > Anura > Dendrobatidae > Oophaga > Oophaga sylvatica. The sequence continues at coordinate 120,399,818 of JARQOD010000003.1, read as the reverse complement.
TTCTGAAAAAAAACTATTTTACCTCTATGAAAAACCTTCTAACATCTAACAGACCCCTCTTCATCTGAAACAGCAAGTCCACTGTTCCTATCTTTCCGATGTTGTTCCCTCTAAGATGAATAATGAAGATGTCACGGTCCAGTAACCTATCGCTCATCATAAAGGTCCGATCGATCAGTCCATTCCGTTGCTGACCTCTGATCCCTAACCAGCTGACCATCACTAGACTCTTGAGCAGGATATGTTTGGATCATAATAACATTGTTATGCCCTATTCTATTCTAATGTACGAAAGAGTGTCCAAGAATCCATACCGTATTACCTGTGGAAACTACAAAAAAAAATTATCATCATATATTGTTACGTAATATACAACTGATACCACTCCAACTCCCATCTGCCCAACCTCTTATTCACCTCAATACTGAAGCTCAACCTGGTAGCCTGCGTTGCCGGTCTCTCTGAGGCAACAATTCGCCAATGCCAAGTCAGCCGAAAAACAGTAGAGAACATGCTGATGAAAAAAGTACTGACTCAAATTCCCTAAAACAGCATGAATGTGATACAGCACAGAGATTTGTCAACATATCTGGCGTAATAGGACATCTACTGCCCCGAACACAGTGATCCCTTTTGTAACCTTTCCATAGCTGTTTTATAAGAAAATAGGTATCTAAAGGTTGCTGACCAAAAAATTTAAGAAAAAATGACTACCTGCTAGTGTTTTCCCCATTGTGGAGTGAGCCAGCCCCTTCACAAACAGCAAAGTGAATAATCATGTGCACAGCCGTATAGGAGTATCTGAGTAGGTTCCCACACCATATAAATATAGCAAATAAACTCAGAACTCAACTTCAGTAGAGTGATGATTTTTAATCGTGTCCACAGTAATAACAGAAACGTTTCGGTCCTGAACTTGGACCTTCATCAGTCACATGGACTACTGTGAGTAGGTGGACCCAGCAAAAAGAGGGGCTATGCCCGGAATATCAGGTTTAAATTATGTTCGATATAGGTGATCAAATATGGCAGCGGTTACCTGGGGATTCCCGGTGGAGCAAAAATGTGCCTGCGGTGGACGCGGTACCCGCCGCTAGTCTGTGCATGACATGCACAGACTACCGGCGGATACCGCGTCCACCGCAGGCACATTTTTGCTGGGTCCACCCACTCACAGTAGTCCATGTGACTGATGAAGGTCCAAGTTCAGGACCAAAACGTTTCTGTTATTACTGTGGACACGATTAAAAATCATCACTCTACTGAAGTTGAGTTCTGAGTTTATTTGCTATACCTTCACAAACAGCGTCATACAAAATATCAAGGCGGCTTGTTCCGAATTTCTAAACCTGTCTGCCCGACTAACAACACAACACTTAGACCACTGTTCCTATGCCGATGGGTAACTTTTCCATATAACTGATGCCACCGATTGCTGCAATAGTTCCAAAACTATGACGAAATCAATCCCCATAAATCGTCCAGACACTCTTCTCCCACTGGTTTTACCCATAGCATGAGGATGAAGAACTTGTTGAACTGAAAGTGAGAAAGAGAGTCACCACAGAATTACTCTTACCGAAGATGTGCGCAGCTTTGAGCCTTATATTTAATTTTAAACCAGGTGTCTTAATAAATTTACAACTAAACTACACTTGGAAGACAGACTGTTAATTGCAAAAACCATGTCCTTATTATCTGACCTTAACAAGATATGCTTGTTTTCAAAGAAGCGACCCAAGAGCACTATGGTGACCAGCATCAGGAATAGTTCTAGCAGTACCAGATTTTTTGTAACACTGTTTGTGATTAACACATGGTGCTATCTACCTACACACCATCTACAGCTCCAAAAGGCATCAAAACCCTCTGACCCTGAAGCATCCATAAACAGCCTAAATTCCTCAGCTACCACAAAGGAGTCCTGCCATAGCACCCGACCATTACAATTTTCCATAACTTGTACCCATATCTCTAAATCTTCCCTAATTTTTCTGGAAATACGTACATGAAACGCTGGGTTTTTAATACCGGAGATATGTAAAGCTAATCTCTTTCAAAATACTCTGCCCATAGGCATGACTCTAGAGGCAGTAGTAAACTAGTAAACCCAATAATGATTCAACCTCTTTTACTGTAGTTTTCTTTTTTCTACACAACTTAACTAAAGCATCTTTGCACTTAGAAATATTAGCAGCAGGGAAGCAGTATTCTCCTTTAACCATATCTATAACAATGCCAATATATTCAATACAACTATTGGGCAGGACTGTCTTATCCTCAGCTAGTGGGATGCCAAAATCTTTACTAACTTCCATAAACATATTTAACAACTGGCAATGTAAGGAGATGGACATACTGCCCACATTCCACCTTGAAGACACGAGTAGTGATTTGGTGAATAATGTGTATTGTGATATGCATTATTAGTGTTGACGTTGTGTTCTGCCCAACAGTAGGGAGAGTTAGAGTTAATGATTGGGACAATCCTAGAGTGGAAGGGGCTAAGGTGAAGGGACAGAGACAGTTTCCTGTCAGGATGTTAAATAGAGCCCACTGCAGTGCACAGTAAAAAGCAGACCTAAGGTCTGGACAACGAGCAGAGCCGCATGTCATGAGTACCCCAAACTGAGAGGAGACAGAGACAGTGGATAGCGTGATCCTGAGTAAAAAGGAAGGAAAACTGACAGAAGGACAGAGTTTTCAACCGGAGATGGGTCTCGGGGACAGAACACTTAGCAGTATGACCCCGAGTTTATAATTCAGAGATGTAACAGGCCAGGACGGAACAAGGAACGTGAGACAAAGAGAGTGTCCTGCATGGGAGTTCCAAGGTGACAGAAGCAGAGAAGCTAAGTACTGGCCATAGTGGCAAACTAGTTCCTTTAAGAGGAAGAGAGGACTCAGGACCATCAGTGGAGAATAGAACTTTAACTGGACTGTAGTATTGTGCTGGGGTGTGGTGAAGGAGACGAGACTAGTTGAGGCACAAACAAGTAAATTTGGAAGAAGTAAAAAGACTATGTGTGAAAATGTTCCGTGTTGTAAAGGAAACGTTTGTGAAGCTATGCAAGCACTATTTATTGTACGTAGTTCCCACTAAGTGGTTGTTTAGTAAAAGACTGTTTTTTTTTGGACAGTTGGTCTCCCTCATTGAACTTTCCAACATCTGGTTCTAGCCATCCAAAGTCATCAGTACATGACAAAGACAAAGTCCACATACCCAGCCAGGACCCTCACCTTCATGTAACGTGTCGGGGCGTAAAAGATGAGTACTTCGCCCATGTCTACGGCCCAGCGCCATGTTACAGATACATAGTGACGAACCTCTGGGACCCACAAATAAAAATGTGGCAAACCACCTTTCATAGACCTCACCACTACTACCCACTCAATAGAAGACAAAAATACTTCAAAATAGAAACAAGACAATGAGGACTCCACTTATCAACACAGCAACATCCTTCAAACTGAAGGCTCAACAAATTAAAGCCCTTTGGGTGAATAGGAAGTAGCTTAAATGTAGACTTGATGCATGCCTTAGCCATTAAGGCACCAGGCCCAAAATTTTCTGCCGCCTGATCAAACGAAGTATAGCTCACTGAAACTAACCTATGATCAATGCAGTCATTTAAAGGGAATCTATCACCCCATTTTTCGAGTATAAAATACGGCCATCGCCATCAGGGGCTTATCTACAGCATTCTGTAATGCTGTAGATAAGCCCCCGATGTCACCTGAAAGAGAAGAAAAACGAGTTATATTATACTCACTCGGGGGCTGTCCGCTGTCCGGTCCGGTCCGATGGGCATCGCGGTCCGGTCCTGCGCCTCCCATCTTCTAGCGAAGCCGTCCTCTTCTTTGCGTTCCGTCGCGGCTCCTGCGCAGGCGCACTGATCTGCCCTGGTGAGGGCAGAGCAGAGTACTGCAGTGCGTAGGTGCCGGAAAATGCCAGAGAGGTCTGGCGCCTGTGCACTGCAGTACTGTGCTCTGCCTCACCAGGGCAGATCAGTGCGCCTACGCAGTAGCCGCGACGGGACGCAAAGAAGAGGACAGCTTTGCTAGAAGATGGGAGGCGCAGGATCGGACCGCGACGCCCATCAGACCGGACCGGACAGCGGACCGCCCCCGGGTGAGTATAATATACCGTTTTTCTTCTCTTTCAGGTGACATCGGGGGCTTATCTACAGCATTACAGAATGCTGTAGATAAGCCCCTGATGGCGGTGTCCGTATTTTATACTCTAAAAATGGGGTGACAGATTCCCTTTAATGCAGAGACATATGACTTAGACAGGTGGTGAATTAGCCGAATTGAGTTAGGCTCTTTCTTTGTAACCACATCCAGAGGTGAGAGGTGGAAATTATCAAGAGGTGACTTAACAAACGGACCTGCCACCCTGCCAGCTTTAATTTCCTTATCCAATTTGGCTGATAGCACCTCTGCGTGAAGTTCTGTAGAGTTTAAATTACGAACCCAAGTGCATCCACTATCAGTGAAGGCAGTTAGCAAAACCTTCAATTAGGAGTTTGGCTATCTTGCAGACTGGATTCCGCTCTAGACAGGTTAACATGCATCCCAATTTTATTGGTGTCTTTGTTAACGTTTTCCTTTGTGAATGGCTGCCTGGGCACGTTTGCTCTCTTAAAACACCTTGCCATAGGGTGAGCCCCTCTACCAAAGTAACACTCGTGTTTGTACTTGCATTTATTAGGCCATTTACATTGCGACTTTTTAAATGCAAAACATGTCCCTTTTTAAAATTAGCCTGTGGGGAAAAACACTGTGCCTCTATTACCCTGGATGGCAGCATCAGGTTAAGCCAGATCCCAACACCTTAACACCCCATTTTGGAGACTGGAAAAACTGCCATTTTTTAACAAAAAATGTAATGGTAAAAATACCAGCTTAAGCCACCAAGTTTATTATAGATTATATCCACGTGTTGAAATAGTCCTGAATGCTTTTCAGGAAATTTCTCATCCACTACACTAGTGTGTATACAAAATACCTGTAACCAGTTTTTAAATGATCTAGTTATAGTACCTGGGCTGTCGTCATCTGATTCTTTTTTGTCTTATTTGGCCAGGAATTCCCTAGAAGCTGACAGCAGTGACAGCAGATCTAAACATTCTTTACGCAAATTTTTTTCTTTTATAGACATAGTAAAATGAAAACCTAATGATGTAATGGAACATGTAAGAGCTTCCTTGTAGCAGGGTTCTCCGACCACTTTAACCTTTGAAGCTACTGAGCTAACAATGGACTCCTGATCCCCTCACTCTAACCCCACTACCCCTTCATATAAGTGCCTCTATACCGCTGATACCTCTGGGACCCGGGGGAACTGGCTAGAGCATACAAAGGGTACTGTTCCTGGGGGAAAAGACTCTGCAGGGAAGCTATACATGAGGCTAATTGGGACAGAACAGTGAGACTTATGTGGGGTGGATCCACCTACTGGGTTGGTTCTCCTCTCTTCCACCAGCTGAGCAAGACCTAGGCCTCGGGACCAGCAACGGCACTCCTTGGCCAGTGGACGACTGAGCCCTGGCCAGCAAACAGCTGAGGTACAGCGCTTGCCACACCTCTTCTTCCTCAATGCCGTTCCAGAGTCCTTACTCCTCGGACCAGTGATGGGGAGTACAGGATTCTTCTTCCCTTTGGCCGCGCTCCACTGTGTATGCCCATGCTCTCCAATTATGTCATCATGACTTCCGAGGCTGCTTCAGTGAAGTCTACTTCTGCCTCATCCCACGTGAAGGGGAATTCAGAAATCACTGGAGGCATTCAATGGCTCCGTGTTCTCCCATCTGGATCTTCAGTTCTTCTAGGAGACCTTCCGTTTTCTGGACACCACAGCAGGCTCAGCGCTGCCACCTTTTATCCCCCACCAACCCATATTTGTAAATAATAAATACCAATCACAAGTAATCTCCAGGAGAGAAAATAATTCTCCCCTCAGTGACGGTTCATGACTGGTTCACTTCTCAAGCAACCACCATACCCTGGGTGAGTTTGCCAAGCGTGTGGAGGCTAAGAACTGGAGGGAAAACTTTCGAGACGATTAACCCTTTCATGAGGGAAAACACATGGTGTAAAGTAATGCCATGCGTTCCCCTATTAAAGGTTCTGGAGACCATCATTATGTTTATTTCTTTTGTTGTTTTGCAAAGTATTTTCAGAAACATTTCAGGTGGAATCCGCACATACTCTAAGGATTAACTTAGCAGAGAAGACCTGAAGTAGATCAACCTCTGCAGAATTAAACACCACTTTTTACATGAATTAATTTCTCAATTTTATTTCTTCCTTCACTACACAGTATCAAAGCTAAAGCTACTTTCACACTTGTGTAATTTCTTTTCTGTCAGGATTTTGGTGCAAAAAAGTGGACTATACATCAATAACATCAATAGAATCAGCCAGGAGTCAGAATGTCTAAGGGTCCATTACCCAATGGATCCTCCAGGTTCATCATGGCTCCCCAAACATGGGAGCCGTGATACCACTGTGGTCAAATCCTTATATTGTCTACTTTTCATGGCCAAAGTATTGGCCAGTTTGGTGATGTGCATGGAAAACTATAACACACAACACCTGAATTATCCTCTTCATGACATCCACCATACATGTACTTTGCAAGTCGGAAGCGGGTGTATGGAGCGGACTCACGGGTTGTTACAGCTAGTAACTGCCTCTAACAATCACTGGGTGAGCATAGCTCCTTCTGCAATTGTTCACCTGTTAAATGCTGCTGTCAAACTCTGACAGCGGCATTTAACATGTGCCAGTATAGGGGCATGTCATTCCAAGCGCCCATTGAAGTGCCCGTTGACGATGGGTTGCTATGAAAGCCAGCGGTTTGTTAAAAGGTCCCTATGCTTGTCATTATGGAGCTCCTTTGAAATCCTGCTTGTGGCCAAGCTTCAAAGGAAACCATGATTTTTGCTATATGCAGCAATGGTGTGGTATCGCTGTATATAGCGCAAGAGATCAGTTGATCACAGCTTCAAGTCCTGTAAGGGGACTAACGGGAACAGTGAAAAGTAGAAAAAAAGTTTAAAAAATATGAAAAGTTAAAATCACCCACATTAAAAATAAAGAAATTAAAAAAATATGGTACACATATTTGGTATCGTCACATTCAATAAAGTCTGATCTATCAAAATATTAAATAATAAAAACTCCAATTGGTAAACAACGTAAACAAAAATAAAATCAAGAACGCCAAAATTACTTTTTTTTGGTCGTTGCAATACCGCAAAAAATGCTCTTACAAGAAATCAAAACATCACATCTATTCCAAAATGGTATGACTAGAAACTTTGTCTCACCTTGCAAAAAATAAGCTATCACACAGCTCCATCAACCAAAAAATAAAAATGTTACGGGTCTTTGAAAATTGCAACATAACCCAAAATTATGTTTTTTTACCATTAAAATAATTAAAAAAAACTGTACATGTTTGAAATTGCTGTAATTCTACTGATAAGCAGAATTATATTGAGAGGTCATTTTAGCACAAAATATACAGTAAAAACAATTCCCAAAACACGTCAGAATTGCGTTTTTTTCACAATTTCTTCACACTTGGAATTTTTTCAGTACACTATGTGGTAAAATGAATGGTGTCATTCAAAACTCGTCCCACAAAAAGCAAGCCCTCAAAAGTCTATATGGACAGGAAAATCAAAAAGCTATGGCTCTGGAAAGAAGTGGAGGAAAAAAAGAAGACGCAAAAAAGAAAACTGGCCACATCGTGAAGGGGTTATAGACGAGAGGCAAATCCCATTCCGGAGCATGTGTGTGGTGAATAAAAATCCTCCTCATAGGAACACTCATGTCTATCTTTCCTGGGATAATAAGCTCACCTCATCTTCTTCTTCTTCCTCGCTGCTTACACGATCACTGATTTTAGGAGCTCCTGTTCTTACTAGTTTTTTGCAGGCCCTTCGAATAAAGTATCCAGAAAATAACATGCCAATATCGGAGGCTAATAGGCGGACTATGTTCCAAGCATCTACATTGCTGAATCTACAAAATTAAAAAAAGAACCGATCAATTCTTAAGCAAGAGAATGATATACATGGATCACATACATATAGGATGCCAGACAGCTCTAGAAGTGTCTTAGGGCAGCAAAGAATAAGACGTTGAAATTCAAGATGTCCATTCTTTTTTTCCTCTGATACCATCTGTATGGGAAGAATTTTGACTCCATACACAAAATTGAAGCGTTTTGCAGATATTAAACTAATGTCTATGGTCAGCTTAAAGGGATTACCCAGGGATTACCCAGTACTTGGACAATATCATTTTAAATTCTGTATATTCCTGTTTAAAACAAAAAACAGATACACACCTTCTCCACATGACCTGTTCCAGAGATATCAGCGCTGACATTATTATGCCATATGAGCGCTGTAGCCCAATAGCTGCTGCTAATGGGCTGCAGATCTCACACTTCCCCTGGGCAAAACTCGGACATCCGGGGAAGGTGTGAGTCCTGAGCCCATTAGTGGCCAGTGATTGGCTGCAGCATTCACATAGCCTACCAGTGTCACACATACTCCAGCAGACCAGGCACCAACGTCACTGGATCAGCACCGCTGAGAAGGTTGAGAATCCATTATTTTATTTTATACAGGGTAAATAGAACATGTAAGAAAGGGGTTGTCCAAATAGACATTGCACCTATGCAGTTTTTCCTATACATTTCTTATATAGTTCTACCCAGAGAAATGCTATTTAGTCTAATATGAAAATACAGGTATGAAAACTCCAGCTTTTCTATGCTCCTGAATGTATCATGTATATTGCTTTGTTAATGGTATGAAAACTCCAGCTTTTCTATGCTCCTGAATGCATCATGTATATTGCTTTGTTAATGGTATGAAAACTCCAGCTTTTCTATGCTCCTGAATGCATCATGTATATTGCTTTGTTAATGGTATGAAAACTCCAGCTTTTCTATGCTCCTGAATGCATCATGTATATTGCTTTGTTAATGGTATGAAAACTCCAGCTTTTCTATGCTCCTGAATGCATCATGTATATTGCTTTGTTAATGGTATGAAAACTCCAGCTTTTCTATGCTCCTGAATGCATCATGTATATTGCTTTGTTAATGGTATGAAAACTCCAGCTTTTCTATGCTCCTGAATGCATCATGTATATTGCTTTGTTAATGGTATGAAAACTCCAGCTTTTCTATGCTCCTGAATGCATCATGTATATTGCTTTGTTAATGGTATGAAAACTCCAGCTTTTCTATGCTCCTGAATGCATCATGTATATTGCTTTGTTAATGGTATGAAAACTCCAGCTTTTCTATGCTCCTGAATGCATCATGTATATTGCTTTGTTAATGGTATGAAAACTCCAGCTTTTCTATGCTCCTGAATGCATCATGTATATTGCTTTGTTAATGGTATGAAAACTCCAGCTTTTCTATGCTCCTGAATGCATCATGTATATTGCTTTGTTAATGGTATGAAAACTCCAGCTTTTCTATGCTCCTGAATGCATCATGTATATTGCTTTGTTAATGGTATGAAAACTCCAGCTTTTCTATGCTCCTGAATGCATCATGTATATTGCTTTGTTAATGGTATGAAAACTCCAGCTTTTCTATGCTCCTGAATGCATCATGTATATTGCTTTGTTAATGGTATGAAAACTCCAGCTTTTCTATGCTCCTGAATGCATCATGTATATTGCTTTGTTAATGGTATGAAAACTCCAGCTTTTCTATGCTCCTGAATGCATCATGTATATTGCTTTGTTAATGGTATGAAAACTCCAGCTTTTCTATGCTCCTGAATGCATCATGTATATTGCTTTGTTAATGGTATGAAAACTCCAGCTTTTCTATGCTCCTGAATGCATCATGTATATTGCTTTGTTAATGGTATGATTTGTTCACCCATCTTCCTGTGTACATAATTGTACTCCATACTTCTTATCTTCACCACACATCCGAATGGTCTGTGTAATCCCTACCCCTTTTATGACCTTTCCTTAACTCTGCATCTGGCCTGAGCAGTCTCAGCCCACTTTCCACTCACACCTGATTGGCATTAGCTGCAGATATAACCAGTGCAATGGGTCTGCTCCAGACGTAGTCTGCTTCATATATTTCATATCCCATATTTCAAATTACAGATTTCTAATTACACTACTGTGAATTAGACTAGAATTTGACTGGAATTTGGCTGCAAGGTAACAGATTATAAAACCACTATGTTTCATTTTCTTATCACTTTCACCCCCATCCTCCTTTCTTTCTTCCTATCCCCTGTAATCCCCCACCTAGTAAGGAATTAGTCATTTCCCCTCCATTCTCCCCAGCCATCTCACCTTTCCCTCAGAACTGTTCCTCCACATACAATCCTTTTTACCAAGACACACACGGCCACACCATGGTTTATCCTGCTCCCACCTTCTAACGCTCTGTCTGCTACTCCTCATCGCTGGCGATGTATCCCAAATCCTGGCCCTCCTCATCACATCCCCACACTCATTTCTAACACCCTGCCACGATCTTCAACACGTTTTTGCAACCCTTTCAACCTCATACCTATCCGTCCACACCCCCCTCCCCCAGTCCCCTACCCGGAGCACTATGGAACGCACGCTCCGTCTGCAATAAACTGTCATTTGTCCACGACCTCTTTATCACCAACAAACTCTCCTTCCTTGCCATCACTGAAACCTGGCTCACTCCCTCTGACTCAGCCTCTCCAGCTGCGCTTTCCTATGGCGGATTTCATCTTTCTCACACCCCTCGCCCCAGCAACAAACGTGGTGGAGGAGTTGGCTTACTCCTGTCTGATACCTGCTCCTCTACCCCTATTCAAATTCCACCCTCCGCTGCTATTCCCTCGTTCGAAGTGCACTCCGTCCGCATCTATTCCCCCTCCAACCTCCAACTGGCTGTCATCTACCGCCCCCCGGAACTAGCCATCTCCACCTTTCTCGACCACTTCACCACCTGGCTACTCAATTTCCTCTCTGCTGACATCCCCACCATCATCATGGGCGATTTCAACATCCCCATTGACACTTCCACCCCGGCGGCCTCTAAACTTCTTTCGCTCACAGCTTCCCTTGGCCTCACTCAATGGTCCTCTGCGGCCACTCACAAAGGCGGTCACACGCTGGACCTTATCTTCACCCGTCTCTGTTCCCTCACTAATCTCACTAACTCCCCACTCCCCCTGTCTGACCACAACCTACTGACATTCTCTTCCCTCTCCTCTGTTAGTACGCATCCCCCACTCCACAAACTCACCCACCCTCGCAGAAATCTCAAGCACCTCAATTTACAATCGCTCTCTGAGTCCCTCCTCCCTCTTACAGACATAGCCTCACTTCATGACACAGATGCTGCTGCCACATTTTATAACACCACAATAAAAACCACACTTGATTCGGCCGCCCCCCTCATGCAGAGCAAAACTCGTACAATCAACAGGCAGCCCTGGCTGACCGGCCTGACCAAAGAACTGAGACGGGCTTCCAGGGTTACCGAGCGGAGATGGAAGAGAACCCACTCCACCGAGCACTTCAACGCATACAAGCAGTCCCTTGCCAGCTTCACACCGAGCACTTCAACGCATACAAGCAGTCCCTTGCCAGCTTCAAGTCCACGCTCTCTGCCGCAAAACAAACTTACTTCTCATCTCTCATATCCTCCCTGTCTCACAACCCTAAACAGCTCTTCAACACTTTCAATTCTCTACTCCATCCCACAGCACCTCTCCCTCTCCTCTCATTTCTGTCGAAGACTTTGCCTCCTTCTTTAAGCAAAAGATTGATACTATCAGAGAAGGCTTTGGCCCGCAGCCCCCAATGCCCCTCTTAGCCACTCAGCCCTGTTCTTCCAAAACCAGCTTCACCACCATGACAGAAGATCAGCTCTCCACTCTCCTGTCAAGATCACACCTCACCACTTGCGCGCTTGACCCACTCCCGTCCCACCTCATCCCTAACCTTGCCACAGTCTTCATCCCTACTCTCACACACCTCTTCAACCTTTCACTTACAAATGGTGTCTTTCCTTCATCCTTCAAACATGCTTCAATCACCCCGATCCTCAAAAAGCCCTCCCTCGACCCATCCTCAGCGTCTAGCTATCGCCCGATATCTCTTCTCCCCTTCGCCTCAAAACTACTGGAACAGCATGTATATCTTGAACTGTCCTCCCACCTTTCCTCCTGCTCCCTCTTTGACCGGTTACAATCAGGCTTTCGACCGCATCACTCAACTGAAACTGCCCTAACTAAAGTCACTAACGACCTGCTAACCGCCAAGAGCAAGCGACACTACTCTGTCCTCCTTCTCCTGGACCTGTCTTCTGCCTTTGACACCGTAGACCATTCCCTCCTCCTACAGATTCTCTCATCTCTTGGCATCACAGACTTGGCCCTATCCTGGATCTCATCATACCTAACAGACCGAACATTTAGTGTCTCCCTCTCACACACCACCTCCTCACCTCGCCCCCTGTCTGTCGGTGTTCCCCAAGGCTCAGTCCTAGGACCCCTACTCTTCTCCATCTACACCTTCGGCCTGGGACAGCTCATAGAATCCCACGGCTTGCAGTATCACCTCTACGCCGATGACACGCAGATCTACCTATCTGGACCTGACCTCACCTCCCTACTGACCAAAATCCCACAGTGTCTGTCTGCTATCTCAGCCTTCTTTTCTGCTCGCTTTCTCAAACTGAACATGGACAAAACAGAATTCATCATCTTTCCCCCACCTCATTCTACCCCTCCACCAGGCCTATCCATCAATGTCAATGGCTGCTCGCTTTCCCCAGTCCCACATGCTCGGTGCCTTGGGGTGATCATCGACTCTGCCCTCTCTTGCAAACCACATATCCAAGCCCTCGCCACCTCCTGCCGCCTCAAACTCAAAAATATTTCCCGGATCCGCTCATTCCTCAACCATGAAACCACAAAAACACTAGTGCACGCCCTTATCATCTCCCGCCTCGACTACTGCAACCTCCTACTGTCTGGCCTCCCCTCTAGCACTCTGGCACCACTCCAGTCCATCCTACACTCTGCTGCACGAGTAATCCACCTGTCTTCCCGCTATTCCCCTGCCTCCCCACTATGCCAGGCCCTTCACTGGCTTCCTATTGCCCAGAGGCTCCAGTTCAAAACCTTAACCATGACATACAAAGCCATCCACAACCTTTCTCCTCCATACATCTGTGACATGGTCTCCCGCTACCTACCCACACGCAACCTTCGATCCTCTCAAGATCTCCTTCTCGACTCCCCCCTCATCTCTTCTTCCCACAACCGCATACAAGACTTCTCCCGGGCTTCCCCCATACTCTGGAACTCTCTGCCGCAAAACATCAGACTTTCACCAACAACGGAGACCTTCAAGAAAAACCTGAAGACCCACTGTTCCGACAAGCCTACAACCTGCAATGATCCTCAGTGTACTGAACCATCGCACAACCAGCTCTACCCTCTCCTAGTGTATTCTCACCCATCCCTGTAGACTGTGAGCCCTCGCGGGCAGGGTCCTCTCTCCTTCTGTACTTATGCGTCCCTTGTCTAGCACATGTTTATTGTATCTGTCTATATTTTTCCCCTTTTCATATGTAAAGCGCCATGGAATAAATGGCGCTATATAAATATATAATAATAATAATAATAATAATAGTTGAGGAAGTGAATAGATCTTTCACCAGATACATGTTCATAAAATCTAAAAATCAAATAGATATCCTTCTCACCTCATAATTCCAAAGTGTTTCAGGATTTCCTCCCAGAGGTAATCTGAATAGACGGTAACAAAGGACATGCACATTATCCAGAAAGAAAGAAACATTATAATAGTGAGCAGTTCTTGCATTTCCCATATAGATATTTATTAATTGTATGCTGATCACCTTTTTATTTTACAGCCTGCTTCCAAATTTTTTTGCTCTTTTTAATATGATACAAGGTACTATAAGGGGCTTTTCTTTTAACCAGATATATCATTGTTCTACATAATACATTTTGTTCACGACCATCATGCTATAACTACCATAAGGGCTCATACTCATTTGCAGGAAAAACGGAAGAGTGCAATCTGCTAAAAAAAAAAAAACGGATTGCACTCTGACCAGTGTTAATCTATGACCCAGCATGCTGCGATTGTCCTCGTATCTCGGATCAGACTCACCAATGCAAGTTAATAGGTGTGATTAAAAAAATTGCACGCCACTCGAACCATGCGAGTGCCATTTAATTTTTACACACCCATGTCCTTGAAAACTCAACATTTCATCTGCAGTAAAATTACAGCGTGACAAGTTAGAATAGAATAGATAAAATACATATATATAGTTAGATATAAAGATGTTAGTGAAACATACAATTAGTACAGTGTGTGTGCAGGTTACTGTACATGTATTTTATTACCAAATAAATAATTTTCTGAAAAAAATGGAGTGTGACCCCCAACATTTTATTAACCAGCAGAGGGAAAGCGAACAGCTGGGGGCAGATGTTTATAGCCTGGGAATAATGCTCCCCAAGCTATTAATATCAGCTCACAGCTGATACTGGTTATTAACCCCTTCACCCCCAAGGGTGGTTTGCACGTTAATGACCGGGCCAATTTTTACAATTCTGACCACTGTCTCTTTATGAGGTTATAACTCTGGAACGCTTCAACGGATCTTCGCGATTCTGAGATTGTTTTCTCGTGACATATTGTACTTCATGTTAGTGGTAAAATTTCTTCGATATACCTTGCGTTTATTTTTGAAAAAAAAACGCAAATATGGCGAAAATTTTGAAAATTTTGCAATTTTCAAACTTTGAATTTTTTTTCCCTTAAAACAGAGAGATATTTCACACAAAATAGTTAAGAAATAACATTTCCCACATGTCTACTTTACATCAGCACAATTTTGGAACCAAAATTTTTTTTTGTTAGGAAATTATAAGGGTTAAAATTTGACCAGTGATTTCTCATTTTTACAACAAAATTTACAGAGCCATTTTTTTAGGGACCACCTCACATTTGAAGTCACTTTGAGGGGTCTATATGGCAGAAATTACCCAAAAGTGACACCATTCTAAAAACTGCACCCCTCAAGGTACTCAAAACCACATTCAAGAAGTTTAATAACCCTTCAGGTGCTTCACAGGAGCTGAAGCAACGTGGAAGGAAAAAATTAATATTTAACTTTTTAGCCACAAAAATGATCTTTTACAAACTTTTTTTTATTTTCACAAGGGTAAAAGGAGAAAATGGGCAGATAAGTTGTTGTGCAATTTCTCCTGAGTACGCCAATACCCCATATGTGGGGGAAAACCACTGTTTGGGCACACAGCAGAGCTCGTAAGGGAAGGAGCGCCATTTGACTTTTTCAAACTAAAATTGCCTGGAGTTGAGATTGGACGCCATGTCGCATTTGGAGAGCCCCTGATATGCCTAAACAGTGGAAACCCCCACAAGTGACACCATTTTGGAAACTAGACCCCCTAAGAAACTTATCTAGATCTGTTGTGAGCACTTTGAACCCCAAAGTGTTTCACAAAAGTTTATAATGCCTGGGTGTGAAAAAAAAAAAACAATTTTCCACAAAAATGATTTTTTAGTCCCAAATTTTTGATTTTTCCCAAGGAAATTGGACCCCAAAAGTTGTTGTCCAATTTGTCCTGAGTACGCTGATACCCCATATGTGGGGGGGGGAACTGTTTGGGCGCACGGCAGGGCTTGGAAAGGAAGCAGTAACGTTTTGGAATGCAAACATTGATGGGGGTCATGTTCCGTTTGTAGTGCCCCAAATGAGCCTAAACAGTGGAAACCCCCCACAAGTGACCCCATTTTGGAAGCTAGACCCCCTAAGGAACTTATATAGATCTTTGGTGAGCACTTTGAACCCCCAGTGCATCACACTAGTTTATAATGCCCGGGCATGAAAATAAAAAATCCTATTTTTTTCCCACAAAAATTATCTCTTAGTCACTAATTTTTTATTTTCCCAAGGGTAACAGGAGAAATTGGACCACAAAATTTGTTGTCCAATTTGTCCTGAGTATGCTGATACCCCATATGTGGGGGGGAACCACTGTTTGGGCGCATGGCAGAGCTCGGAATGGAAGGAGCATCATTTGACTTTTTCCAACCAAAATTGGCTGGAATTGAGATTGGACGCTATGTTGCATTTGGAGAGCCCCTGCTGTGCCTAAACAGTGGAAACCCCCCACAAGTGACCCCATTTTGGAAACTAGACCCCCTAAGGAACTTATCTAGATCTTTGGTGAGCAATTTGAACCCCCAAGTGCTTCACACAAGTTTATAACGTAGAGCCATAAAATTAAAAAATCATATTTTTTCCACAAAATTGATCTTTTCACCCCAATTTATATTTTCCCAAGGGTAACAAGACTCCAAAAGTTATTGTGCAATTTGTCCTGAGTGCGCTGATACCCCATATGTGGGAGTAAACCACTGTTTGAGTGAATGGCAGAGTTTGGAAGGGAAGGAGCTCCGTTTGACTTTTTCAACGCAGAATTGGCTGGATGCCATGTCGTGTGTGGAGAGCTCCTGATCTGCCTAAACAGTAGAAACCCCCCACAAATGACACCATTTTGGAAACTAGACCCCTCAAGGAACTTATCTAGATGTGTGGTGAGCACTTTGAACCCCAAAGTGCTTCACAGAAGTTTATAACGTACAGCCGTAAAATAAAAAATCTCTTTTTTTTTTACTAAAATGATTTTTTTGCCCCCAATATTTTATTTTCACAAGGGTAACAGGAGAAATTGGACCCCAAAATTTGTTGTCCAATTTGTCCTGAGTACGCTGATACCCAATATGTGGGAGTAAACTACTGTATGGGCGCACGTCGGGGCTCGGAAGGGAAGTAGTGACGTTTTGGATTGCAGACTTTGATGGAATGGTCTGGGGGAGTCATGTCACATTTGGAGAGCCCCTGATGCGTCTAAACAGTGGAAACCCCCCACAAGTGACCCCATTTTGGAAAATAGACCCCACAAGGAACTTATCTAGATGTGTGGTGAGCACTTTGAACCCCGAAGTGCTTCACAGAAGTTTATAACGTACAGCCGTAAAAATAAAAAATCCTTTTTTTTTTTACAAAAGTGATTTTTTTCGCCCCCAATATTTTATTTTCACAAGGGTAACAGGAGAAATTGGACCCCAAAAGTTGATGTCCAATTTGTCCTGAGTACGCTGATACCCAATATGTGGGAGTAAACTACTGTATGGGCGCACGTCGGGGCTCGGAAGGGAAGTAGTGACGTTTTGGATTGCAGACTTTGATGGAATGGTCTGGGGGAGTCATGTCGCATTTGGAGAGCCCCTGATGCGTCTAAACAGTGGAAACCCCCCACAAGTGACCCCATTTTGGAAAATAGACCCCACAAGGAACTTATCTAGATGTGTGGTGAGCACTTTGAACCCCGAAGTGCTTCACAGAAGTTTATAACGTACAGTCATAAAAATAAAAAATCCTTTTTTTTGTACAAAAATGATTTTTTCGCCCCCAATATTTTATTTTCACAAGGGTAACAGGAGAAATTGGACCCCAAAAGTTGTTGTCCAATTTGTCCTGAGTACGCTGATACCCAATATGTGGGAGTAAACTACTGTATGGGCGCACGTCGGGGCTCGGAAGGGAAGTAGTGACGTTTTGGATTGCAGACTTTGATGGAATGGTCTGGGGGCGTCATGTCGCATTTGGAGAGCCCCTGATGCGCCTAAACAGTGGAAACCCCCCACAAGTGACCCCATTTTGGAAAATAGACCCCACAAGGAACTTATCTAGATGTGTGGTGAGCACTTTGAACCCGAAGTGCTTCACAGAAGTTTATAACGTACAGCCGTAAAAATAAAAAATCCTTTTTTTTTTTACAAAAATGATTTTTTTGCCCCCAATATTTTATTTTCACAAGGGTAACAGGAGAAATTGGACCCCAAAATTTGTTGTCCAATTTGTCCTGAGTACGCTGATACCCAATATGTGGGAGAAAACGACTGTATGGGTGCACGTCTGTCACGCTGTCTAGCAGATGTATAAATATATATAATGTCAGTAATCTATCAAGTGGGACAGCATTCTATATAACATATAAATAGGTAACATTAACATGTATATATAGCATAGTATTACCTGACATAATATCCTGTGGGTCAATACTGAATCCTTTTCACGCTGTCTCTGGCTAGAGGTGGACAGGGGTCTATGCTGACCCTAAACTGGGGTCCTGACTAGTCCCTCTACCTGGAGGTACTGTTAATGGTACAGAGGTCCAGGCCACCAGCGTAAACCCTGTCTCCTATAAATCCCTGACCACTGTAATCTAGTCCTTAGAAGGACCCTGATTACCACCATAGGGAATGGACAGGTAAAGGTTAACAAACAGTATAGACAAACGAGACAGACAGGGGATAAAGTAAATACTGTCTTGCATACAACATTAAAACACAGAGGGAACACCAAAGGTCTAGGAGATAAACTATAAGCAAGGTGAGGAGAAACAACAAAAGAGCTCTTAGCTTAAGTCTTCTCAGAACCGATCCTATCTGCAGTCTGTATGAATGCTTTCACCGGCATCTAACCAGCAGACTGGCAGCTATATAAAGGATGCTAATTAGAACATAATCAAAAGCAGCCGGGCGAGGCTGGACCTAGTCTTAGCAAAGAGCTAGGTAAAATTAACTCCCTCATTACCAAACACAAAGAAACAGCAACTCAGCTGCGAGAAGTCAGAATGTGCAATCGCGACAATCTTCGTGGCGATGCACCCATGACAGTACCCCCCCTTCTACGAGGGGCCTCCGGACCCTCAGGGCCAGGTCTGTCCGGGTAAGTCGTGTGGAAGGTCCGAACCAATCGATCTGCGTTAATCTCAGACGCAGAGACCCACGTCCTCTCCTCAGGACCATATCCCTTCCAATGAACCAAATACTGAAGGGACCGGCGATTCAGACGTGAGTCAATGATCTTCAACACTTGAAATTCTAAGTTACCATTGACCACCACTGGAGGAGGAGGTAGAAGTGACGGTATAACTGGCGCCACGTATCTCTTAAGCAACGATTTGTGGAATACATTATGGATTTTAAACGTAGGAGGGAGGTCCAGACGAAATGCCACAGGATTAATTATAGAACTGATCCTGTATGGACCGATGAACCTGGGACCCAGTTTCCAGGAGGGAACTTTGCGTTTTATATTCTTGGTAGACAACCACACCAGATCGTTCACACCTAGGTCCGGACCAGACACTCTCCTCCTATCAGACCTCCGCTTGAAACAGTTCCCCATAGCACTCAGACCATTCAGCACTCCTCTCCAAACTGAAGCAAGTGACGACGAGAATCGTTCCTCCTCAGGAACCCCAGATGGACGGGTATGTGGGGTCTTAGAGCGAGCACAAACTCCACAGGACGCGACAAAAGTTATTACCTCTTTATTTAAGTTAGGCCACCAAAACCGGCGAGAAAGGAGATCCACAGTTGCTTTACTCCCTGGATGTCCTGCTAAAGCAGAACTATGATGTGCCTCGATAACTTTTTGTCTTAACTGATTAGGAACAAACAGTTTCCCTGGAGGTCCTACAGGGGCGTCCCCCTGAGCCTCCAACACCTCCTCCTCAAGCTCAGAGCACACAGCCGACACCACCACTCCTTCCTGAAGGATAGGAACCGGGTCATCCGTCTTTCCGGCCCCTGGGAAACTACGAGATAAGGCATCAGGAAGCAATTTTATTGAGCAGTCATACGTGCGATGAGGAGGTAACTTTTGACACCCCTCCTCTGAGAACATCTCCCCAAAGTCCTCCAGAAAAGGAGGCAAAGTCCTAGGCACGACCGCACCGATGACCGTGTTCATGCAGTTATTCTTGCAAAATTCACCCCACTGGCTTATCTTTCTGGATTGCCAATCAATCACTGGGTTATGTTTAGCCAACCAGGGAAGTCCCAACACAATAGGAGTAGGAAGACCCTCCAACACATAACAAGACAACTGTTCTTTATGTATTGCCCCTACTCGAAGGTCTATGTTATGAACAGCTTGTACAAAGCTACCTTGACCGAGAGGTCTGGCGTCAATAGAAAGTATAGGGATCGGTTTGGCCAATACACTCAGTTGCATACCTTGCACCTGGGCAAACCGAGCGTCCACCATATTAGCCCCAGACCCACTATCAAGAAGAACAGAAATCCTCTCAACTCTCGCACCAACCACCACCTCCGCAGGCACGAGAAATTGAGACGGACCTGGGGACGAAATACCTACTCCCAGGTTGTCGTCCACCACACAACCTGGGATTAACAGTTTTTCGGTGACTTTTTTGCTCAATGAGGCACGGGAGGGACACCCCCCAACAAAATGTCCCTCTCTCCCGCAGAAGAAACACCTTCTTGTCTTGCAGCGCACCGCCGATTCCCTCCTACAAAATGATGTCCCACCCTCCATATAACGGACTTTAGTAGTGGGTGGAGTAATAACAGGGGGCGGAGTTACCTCGCACCTCCCCCGAAGCCGTCTATCAATACGAATAGCAAGGGCCATAGCAGCCTCCAGTGACGGAGGAGAATCATACTGAGCCAAAACATCTTTTAATTTGTCAGATAACCCTTGACAAAACTGGCTCCTAAGAGCTGGGTCATTCCACTGAGTATCTGTGGCCCATCTACGGAACTCAGAAGAAAATTCCTCCGCCGGACGATCTCCCTGCTGTATCCTACGTAACTTCGTTTCAGCAAGGGAGACCCGATCCGGGTCATCATACACCCGCCCCAGGGCAGCAAAAAATCGATCTACTGACTGGAGGGCCGGGGAGCCCGGAGGAAGAGAGAACGCCCAGGATTGAGGGTCCCCTTGTAAGAGCGAGATGACAATTCCCACCCTCTGCTCCTCACTCCCCGATGACCGAGGCCGTAGCCGAAAGTACAATTTACATGCCTCCCGGAAGGTAAAAAATTTGTCCCGCCCACCAGTGAACCTGTCCGGGAGAGCAACCTTAGGTTCAGATCTGGTTTGCTCCGGGGGGGACAAAACCTTGGACTTAATGTCCGTAAACTCCATGGACAATTTCTGCAACTGCAGGGCAAGCTGGGCTACTGGATCCATGGTAGCTGGGGAGAATCTATAGTTTGGCCGGTGAAAATGTCACGCTGTCTAGCAGATGTATAAATATATAATGTCAGTAATCTATCAAGTGGGACAACATTCTATATAACATATAAATAGGTAACATTAACATGTATATATAGCATAGTATTACCTGACATAATATCCTGTGGGTCAATACTGAATCCTTTTCACGCTGTCTCTGGCTAGAGGTGGACCGGGGTCTATGCTGACCCTAAACTGGGGTCCTGACTAGTCCCTCTACCTTGAGGTACTGTTAATGGTACAGAGGTCCAGGCCACCAGCGTAAACCCTGTCTCCTATAAATCCCTGACCACTGTAATCTAGTCCTTAGAAGGACTCTGATTACCACCATAGGGAATGGACAGGTAAAGGTTAACAAACAGTATAGACAAACGAGACAGACAGGGGATAAAGTAAATACTGTCTTGCATACAACATTAAAACACAGAGGGAACACCAAAGGTCTAGGAGATAAACTATAAGCAAGGTGAGGAGAAACAACAAAAGAGCTCTTAGCTTAAGTCTTCTCAGAACCGATCCTATCTGCAGTCTGTATGAATGCTTTCACCGGCATCTAACCAGCAGACTGGCAGCTATATAAAGGAAGCTAATTAGAACATAATCAAAAGCAGCCGGGCGAGGCTGGACCTAGTCTTAGCAAAGAGCTAGGTAAAATTAACTCCCTCATTACCAAACACAAAGAAACAGCAACTCAGCTGCGAGAAGTCAGAATGTGCAATCGCGACAATCTTCGTGGTGATGCACCCATGACAACGTCTGGGCTCAGAAGGGAAGTAGTGATGTTTTGGATTGCAGACTTTGATGGACTGGTCTGGGGGCGTCATGTCGCATTTGGAGAGCCCCTGATGCGCCTAAACAGTGGAAACCCCCCACAAGTGACCCCATTTTGGAAAATAGACCCCACAAGGAACTTATCTAGAAGTGTGGTGAGCGCTATGAAGCAGTTTTATAACATACAGCCGTAAAAAACAAAAAAATCATTTTTTTTTTACAAAAATGATTTTGTCGCCCCCAGTTTTTTATTTTCCCAAGGGTAACAGGAGAAATAGGACAAATTGCACAATAACTCTTGTGGTCCAGAGTACGCTGATACCCCATATGCGGGGGTAAACTACTGTTTGGGCGCATGGCAGAGCTCAGAAGTGAAGGAGCACCGTTTGACTTTTTCAACGCAGAATTGGCTGGAATTGAGATCAGACGCCATGTCACATTTGGAGAGCCCCTGATGTGCCTAAACAGCAGAAACCCTCCAATTCTAACTCCAACCCTAACCCCAACACACCCCTAACCCTAGTCCCAACCCTAACCACAAACCTAACCTTAACACACCCCTAACCGTAATCCCAACCATAATCCTAATCCTAACGTTAGCGCCAACCCTAACCCTAACTTTAGCCGCAACCCTAACCCTAACGGGAAAATGGAAATAAATACTTTTTTAATTTATTATTTTTCCCTAACTAAGGGGGTGATAAAGGGGGGTTTGATTTACTATTTATAGCGGGTTTTTGTGATTGGCAGCTGCCATGCTAAAAGACGCTTTTTATTGCAAAAAATAGTTTTTTGCATCACCACATTTTGAGAGCTATAATTTTTGCATATTTTGGCCCACAGAGTCATGTGAGGTCTTATTTTTTGCGGGACAAGGTGACGTTTTCATTGGTACCATTTTTGAGCACGTGACATTTTTTGAACGCTTTTTATTTCGATTTTTGGGAGGTTAGAATGAACAAAAATCAGCAATTCATGAATTTATTTTGGGGGAGGCGTTTGTACCGTTCCGCGTGTGGTAAAATTGATAAAGCAGTTTTATTCTTCGGGTCAGTACGATTATGGCGATACCTCATTTATATCATTTTTTTATGTTTTGGTGCTTTTATAGAATGAAAACAATTTTTGCATTGCTTTATTCTGCGAGCTATAACTTTTTTATTTTTTCACTGATGATGCTGTATGATGGCTCGTTTTTTGCGGGACAAGATGACGTTTTCAGCGGTACCATGGTTATTTATCTCGGTCTTTTTGATCGCGTGCTATTCCACTTTTTGTTCAGCGGTATGATGATAAAGCATTGATTTTTTGCTTCGTTCTCTTTTTTTTTTTTTTTTTTTAAGGAGTTCAATAAAGGGGTTAACTAGTGGGACAGTTTTATAGGGGGGGTCGTTACGGACGCGGCTATACCAAATATGTGTACCTTTATTGTTTTGTTTTTTTTATTTACAGGAAAGAATGAATTTATTGGGGAATATATATTTTTTTTTTATGATTTTTTTTTACACTTTTTATTTTTATTTTTTTTACTTTTTTACTTTGTCCCAGGGTGGGACATCACTGTATTTTAGCAGATCGCTGGTGTGACAGTGTGCACAGCACTCTGTCACACCAGCGATCGCTCTGGCACCGCTGCAGGCTTCTCAGTGCCTGCTCTCAGCAGGCACTGAGGAAGCCGCCTCCCTGCAGGACCCTGGCGCCATCTTGGATCCGGGGACCTGGAGGGAGGACGGACCCTCGGAACAGCGCGACACATCGCGCTGCTCTGAGGGTCTCAGGGGAGCGCGCAGGGAGCCCCCTCCCTGCGCGATGCTTCCCTGTGCCCCGGGTACACCGCGATCATGTTTGATCGCGGTGTGCCAGGGGTTAATGTGCCGGGAGCGGTCCGTGACCGCTCCTGACACACAGTCACGGGTGTCAGCTGTGATAATCAGCTGACACCCGGCGGCGATCAGCTGCGCTCCCCACGGGAGCGCAGCTGATCGCCCATGACGTACTATTCCGTCCATGGGAATTAGGTCCAGGGTCACATGGACGGAATAGTACGTCTGATGGAATAAAGGGGTTAAAATGGGAGACCCCTCAAAAAATGATGTAGGGTCCCCCTACAATTAATAATCAGCAAAGGCTATGCAGACAGCTGCTGGCTGATATTAAAAGGTTAGGAAGAGGCCATGGATATTGAAACCCTTCCAGAATAAAAACATCTGCTCTCAGCTACCTAAAAATGGCGCATCCATAATATGAACCAAATCTGGCACTTAGCCTCACTCTTCCCACTTGCCCTGGTCCATTGGCAAGTGGGGTGATAGTATTGGGGTTAATGTTACCTTTGTATTGTCAAGTGAAATCAAGCCCTGGGATTAGTAATAGAGAGGCATCTATTAGAACTGTTCTATGTAAAAGCTCATGTTTAGTGATGAGCGAGTATACTCGTTGTTCGGGTTTTCCCGAGCATGCTCGGGTGTCCTCAGAGCATTTGGGCGTGCTCAGATATTTAGTTTTTGTCGCCGCAGCTGCATGATTTGCGGCTGCTAGACAGCCTGAATACATGTGAGGATTTCCTAACAAACAGGCATTCCCCACATACATGTATATTTAGGCTCTCTAGCAGCTGCGGCGACAAAAACTAAATCTCGGAGCACGTCCAAATACTTGGAGGACACCCGAGCATGCTCGGCAAAACTCACGTTAAAATTGCATTGCATTCGGATGTCATTCAGATGCTAGGTGATATAAATTGCATTGCACTCGCATGAAAATCGCATGACACTCATCCTACTTTTCTGGACCGATATCGGACCTTTTTTTTACTACAGTGATGGGTATGAGCCCTTAAACTGCCACCTTTTGCCACAAATTAATGGCACCAAAACACCTGTGATTGGTTTCACACATCAGGTTTTTTTTCATATGTGAAAAACAATCCATGTTTTTGTGTGTGTGATGGATCAATTTTTGGTCTGTGTGGCAGCTTTTGCAAACCTTATTGCATCAATTTTTTCTCATATGGGAAAAAAAATTCCGCAGCGTCCAAATGTTACAGTATAGTGGATGGGATTTCAAGAAATCCCATGTCCACTATGCGTGCACCGACGCCCGCTGCTCGCCCGCGGAGACGGACATGAGGCGAGTCTTTCTAGACCGCAGCATGTCTATTTATCTTGTGGAGATGCTCAGTCTCAGCAAGATAAATATCACCCGTGCAATGTATTGGACGCGGTGATTACACACCGTTCAATGAACACATGCGGAATCACCTACGTTCAAAAGCCGGCAGCGCTTTGGACGGAGCGGACATGTGCTGGGTCCAAAGCGCTGTCAATTACTGAACATGTGCACATACCCTGAAATAAGGATCATTTGTGCTAGCCTATCCATTTTTTTATTAAGGGGCCATTGATCTGCATTGACGAGTATGATCATGTGGATCAAAGTAGGATATGTCTCCTATTATTTTTTTTATTATTTTATAGACAACCAGTCTGCAAAAAAATTTAAAAAAATACATATGAAAAGGTACATTGTAATAAGTTTGTGATCTATCCACAAAAATAATGGAAAACCCACACACAGAAATGATCTGGGAAACTTTCCTGAGTCTGATTATGCCATAAAAATTCTACCTCTTTATAAATCCCACCCGTACATAATCCTACCTTCAGGAGGAACATAATTGAAAGCAATTTGGAAAGATGACTGTATGACGAGTAGCAAGAAGCTGGTATAGTATATAGACTTTAAGAATTTTCCAGTGTGTCCTAAAGGAAAGAAAGAAAGAAAATAAGAAAATAAATAGACTAAACAATAAAACGCAAAATTCATTCAACCAGTTTCCAAAAAGCCAAAAATTGTAATATTCTGGCACTTGTTTGATTATTTTAGATTTTTATTCTAGATTGCTTTCCTGTAATTTTGCAAATGCAACAAATATTTGTGACTAAAGGCATTTAATGAATAAAGGTTAATACAACTGCATTAATTTGAAAGGACCCATAAAATGCATCATATTTGCCTGGGTCTCAAACTACAAGTTACTTTTCCTAAAATGCATGCAGAGTTTTGATGTTTTACTGATTTTGATATTTTTTTCTTTTTCGTAAACAGGTTTATAGTTTAAAATCTAATGTGAATTTGTAGCCGATTTTTCAATGTGACCTGGATAAATCACTTGTAAAGAGGAAAGTGTGTCTAACAAAAAAATTAAAAAAATCATAAAATGTATACTATAGAACAATGCAGCTGTACAGCAAGATAATGGAACCAGAAGAACAAATATTCCCAGAAGATAGGAACCCAACAGTGCATCTGGGAAGTGTTATAAATGGTAACTAAAAAGCACTAGATATTAAATATAGGAAAGATGTGTATCTTCGTACCGTGTTAGCCAGTAGATAGAAAAATAGATATTAAATAATATATATATATATATATACACATAATATATATACATATATACATTATATATATATATATATATATATATACATTATATATATATGATAAATATAAATACATATATAAAAGAAAAAGAAATAAATCAAAAACCACTTTATAAAAAATTTAAAGAAAAACATATTCCAAGTTATAGAGTTATGAAAACTAGACTTTTAAGATCTAAAATTTCACAAAGAAATAATGAAACAAACTACATATTAGGAATTAAAATTCCCCCCAAATAATCTACCTTTCATTGTAGTGTATGTTGGTTTTGATAGAAGAGGGATAAGCATTAAGTACACAAAATAGATGACAGAGAATCCATTGAAACGGATGCAAATGGCTTCAGGATGGAAAGAAAGTGATATTAGATGTTTTCAGCTGTAATAATACATTTTATAAATTCTATGATAGATTACATTATAGATTTTTTTTTACATGTTTAGGTTATGACATTTTTGGATGAGCACCAAATTATAACCCAAAAATCTTAGCGTAATCCTATATTTTGCTGCGAATACACAGATAATCAGGCAAGGATAATCTCTCAGAAGCCACTAAGAAAGTAAGAATTCTAGAAAACATGATATATAGAAATACGTCCTTTGAGAAAGATTTGTGTGAGACTACAGCGGTGTCGTGGATATTGATACCTACCTGCCAGTAGGCAGCCAGGGAGGAGGAAACGGAAGACTAGCCCGCATAATAGTTCATTTGCCATTCTCTGTGCCAATCAGCAGAGGCAGGTTAGGATGGACGAGCAGTGTGGTCACAATAGGACAAACATCTTCGCATGCCTGGGAAAGTATTATATTCGCATTTACATTTCGTGCCCTGGGTTGACTGATGGGTTCAAGGATTTAGTAGTGTCAATGAAAAGTACAGACCCACCTGAGTGTCCACACTGGTCAAGAGAGCAGCCGGGAGTGAGAGGTCTTCCCTGTGATGAGGGGAGGTGCCTGAGAGCAAAGGGAAGGAACATATTGATCCAGATGCCCTCATATTCCACTGCTCTCTGGGCAATTCACACTGCTATTAAATCTCACTCCTCACCTTCCCGTCTCTGCTGTACACAAACAAGCTGTTCACAGTGGAAATGCAGACAAAGCTTAGGTCAGGGAAAATCAAATCTGACTTCACAAAGAGAAAAAAAAGCTTGTGCTATATGAAAGGAGATCATTCCCATTAATATTGATTATTGATACAGAATAATATCGCAATATCCTGAAATTGGTTTAGATATATCATGTCTCCATATAGAAATGGTTTCCCAGTTTATACAACTATCGCACCTCCCTTGAGATCTATTTATTATGTATCATGTATCTAAAATACTGCAGCTTTGTCGGAAAAAGGTGCAAAGTTTTGTAGCGAGATGAGACATAAATTTGATATTGAGTGCCAAATTGTGCAAAAATTAAGATGCAGAACAATAAACCCGAAAAAGAGATGCTATCAAGATAGACTAACGTGTATAAAGATGCAGCAAATTCATCATCCAGCATAAACCACTTGGATTCATCTGCCGCATTTTCAGACTTCCTAGTGTGACATTGGCTATAGATATG
>JARQOD010000003.1:120348658-120371755 GCA_033576555.1 Oophaga sylvatica | reverse complement strand
CCCATTCACTATCTTCATCCATCCCTCACTCCCTCAAGATGGCTGGACCATCATTGTAAATACACCATTGTATATACACACCTGTACTTTGTATCTCCCCCACCTCATTGTAGATTGTAAGCTCTCACGAGCAGGGTCGGCTTATTTTGCCTTAATTATTGTATTGTTAACGCTGTTACTTATGACTTGTGTTTTGAAATTGTTAAACTGTAAAGCGCTGCGGATTATGTTGGTGCCATATAAATAAAGATTATTATTATAGTATAATGCTTCCACCACCATGTTTCACTGGTGGGATTGTATTGGGCAGTTGATGAGCAGTGCCTGGTTTTCTCCACACATACCGCTTGGAATTATCACCAAAAAGTTCTATCTTTGTCTCATCCGACCAGAGAATCTTATTTCTCATAGTCTAGGAGTCCTTCATGTGTTTTTTAACTAACTCTATGCGGGCTTTCATATGTCAGGCACTGAGTAGAGGCTTCCGTCTGACCACTCTGCCATAAAAGCCCGACTGGCAGAGGGCTGAAGTAACAGTTGACTTTGTGGAACTTTCTCCCATCTCCCTACTGCATCTGTGGAGCTCAGCCACAGTGATCTTTGGGTTCTTCTTTACCTCTCTCACCAAGGCTCTTCTTCCACGATTGCTCAGTTTGGCTGGACTGCCAGGTCTAGGAAGACTTCTGGTGGTCCCAAACTTCTTCCATTTAAGGATTATGGAGGCCACCGCGCTCTTAGGAACCTTGAGTACTGCAGAAATTCTTTTGTAACATTGGCCAGATGTGTACCTTGCCACAATTCTGTCTCTGAGCTCCTTGGCCAGTTCCTTTGACCTCATGATTCTCATTTGGTCTGACATGCACTGTGCGCTATGAGGTCTTATATAGACAGCTGTGTGCTTTTACAAATCAAGTCCTATCAGTTTAATTAAACACAGCTGGACTCCAATGAAGGAGTAGAACCATCTCAAGGAGGATCACATGAAAATGGACAGCATGTGACTTAAATATGAGTGTCTGAGAAAGGGTCTGAATACTTATGACCATGTGATATTTCAGTTTTTCTTTTTTAATAAATTTGCAAAAAATTCTACATTTCTGTTTTTTATCAGTCAAGATGGGGTGCAGAGTGTACATTAATGAGAAAAAAATGAACGTTTTTGCATTTACCAAATGGCTGCAATGAAACAAAGAGTGAAAAATTTAAAGGGGTCTGAATACTTTCCAAACCCACTGTACAATCCATGTGCAGTCCATGGAAAAGTGAAAAAATTAAAGGGTCTAAATGGCTGCAATGAAACAAAGAGTGAAACATTTAAAGGGGTCTGAATACTTTCCGAATCCACTATACATGGATTGCAAGTGAGATAAACATTGTCCCACTTTTCTAAAGGAAACGCTGACTGATTTTTTGTACGCTCGTGTGATCCTACCCTTATATAGCTGTCGGCCGAACAATGGCAAAGTGCTCCTGTGTTCTCTCTGAAAAATCCGCTGCCTGAAATGTCTGGCAGCGACTTATCCATGGGAGAACAAAAGTATTGGCAGTTCAGAATCAGACATGCCAGATTCCAATCTCCCCCTGCGATCATCTTTTCGGTACCACCATAACATTGGACTGTTGCCCGAATCCGTCCCATATTGGTGGTTTCGGCCAACTTTAGTCTAATGTGCATAAATACCCTAGACTAGTATATCTCCCCTAAAAACAAAAGAATTGGCTCCTTCTTCGTTTGTGGTCCTAAAATATTCAGATATATTCAGAGTCTCTATGTCTCCATACTCACTGGGCCACATTTAGCAAAACTGCTTCAAAGAAACAGTAACTTTGTTGCCCATAGCAACCAATCATAGTGCAGCTTTAATTTAACCAGAGCTGTTTAAAAAATAAAACATGAGCTCTGATTGGTTGTTATGGACAAAAAGGAAGATTTTTTTTATTAGATAATAAATGGGTCCCCTTGGGCATAAGTACAGAACCATACTATGGGATATTTTCTCTAGAAGCAATACTTCTCAGAGAGAATACTTCCTTAATATGGTATCCGATGCTGTTTTTTCAGTCAAATTCAGTATAAAAATAACATGAAAGCCTGCACATGACATGAAGGCATATAGATTTATAATACGGCTCTATGTATACGTGACTGCAGAGATTAAAGCTCCGATTCATCATTTACTTTGTTTTGTTTTTTTGTCTTGTGGAATTAGTTGCCATTTTTGGCTCCAAATTAATAAAAAATGGCTCACGTGACTCACAAATTCGGCACAAGTAAAAAAATGGGCTGTCTACCTGCCTCGAACTGTTTTTGCAACTTTAGAAGCTAAAAGTCGCACATTGGAGCCAAAAAAGGTGTAAAAATTGCAGCAAAGATGCTGGCATGCTTATAAATACACCAGGAGGAACTACTGAGGTGTTGCACAAACTTTTGCGACTTTTTAAAAAATTGCTAGATTCCACTCACAAAGTGGAAATAAAAAAAAAACCAGGCAAACACAAGTCAAATAGACGTCAAAAAAGGAGCAAAAAAAGAATGAACGGGGTGCAAAACAGAAAAAAAGGCGTAAGACCAGGGTTGCCCACAGTCCGGAAATCTCATGACTGTCCATAAAAATAGGGCACTTTTTTGCCTTGTCCATAAAAAAAAAATTTCAGTGAAGCTGAAGAAACTAATACAGTTTATTTTTTACTATAATTTTCATCATTTTTCAGGTCACAATGAATGCAGCTAATGTCTTCATAGCAAAATT
This sequence comes from Oophaga sylvatica, assembly GCA_033576555.1. Taxonomy (NCBI): domain Eukaryota; kingdom Metazoa; phylum Chordata; class Amphibia; order Anura; family Dendrobatidae; genus Oophaga; species Oophaga sylvatica. The sequence continues at coordinate 120,369,005 of JARQOD010000003.1, read as the reverse complement.
ATGGGCTGTGGACGCGTATCATGTGTCCAGAAAAATAAAAACTTCAAGGTGCCAAGTGGCAACCATATGCAAGACACAAAAACCTAGACAAAAAACAGGCGCAAAGGCAATGATGAATCGGGACCAAAGTTTTCACCGTGCTTAGTGATGATCTACCAGTTATAAATATCCAGATTAAGACAAATATGTATAAATTCTCCCCTTTCCGGAGAGCTATACTGTTATAAATTCTATAGGGATTTCCTTCTTAGACAAAATAATTGTGGTTATGTATTTAGGAATTAAAGAGGTTGTCCACTACTTTAGAATTGATGACCTATCCTTAGGATAGTTCATCAATGTCTGATCAGAAGGGTTTGACACCCAGCACCTTGCTGATCAGATGTCATCAGGGTGGCGGCCACCACCGGCATGAAATACTCTCATACTATACGGAGCTGCTCTGACTTTTGATTGTGGCCGTCACAGGTTACTACACATCAACCTCCTAATCAAATCAATAGAAGGCAGATGTGTAGTACCCAGCCGCGGCCACTGTCAGAAGATGGCCAGCTCCGCAAGCGAGTGTTTCAGGCTGGTTGCCGCCACCGACACTAGGAACAACTGGTCACTGAGGGTGTTGCGTATTGGACCCTGACTGACTAGACATTGATAAGATGACCTATCCTAGTAATAGAGAGTTTAGACCAAAGTAGCGCATGGGAAATGTTGAACAGTTGCCCAACCAATCAGGTTTCAGATTTTTCAGGTTTGGAACATGCAAGCACTGATGTGATTGGTTGCTATTGGCAAATACTCCACTTTTCCTTTGCACTAGCTTATACAAACACAATAAAAAATACATTATTACATCTACTATATAATCGTCTAATTCTGTCTGTAACGGAAATCGCGCGTCGCTGATTGGTCGTCCCCGTCCGGATGCGACCAATCAGCGACAGGCGCAGTCCGGCCCCGAATTGGCGCAGGATTTGAACCACGCACGCCACCGCTATCATCGGGAGATCAGCAGCGCTAGCCGCTGATCTCCCGACGGTAGCCCCGGGTCATCTCCTGCCGCATGGAGGTCAGCGGCGACGCAGCCGGGAGATGACCGGCACCAGTGGAAGTCCCCCGACCGGCGGCCTCCACGTAAACCCCAGAAGCCTCCACGTACACCCCAGCAGCAGCAGCCTCCACATATACCCCAGCAGCAGCAGCCTCCACATATACCCAGCAGCAGCCTCCACATATACCCCAGCAGCAGCAGCCTCCACATATACTCCAGCAGCAGCCTCCACGTAAACCCCAGCAGCCTCCACGTACACCCCACCAGCAGCAGCCTCTATATACCCCAGCAGCAGCAGCCTCCACATATACCCCAGCAGCAGCCTCCACGTAAACCCCAGCAGCCTCCACGTACACCCCACCAGCAGCAGCCTCTATATACCCCAGCAGCAGCAGCCTCCACATATACCCCAGCAGCAGCCTCCACATATACCCCAGCAGCAGCAGCCTCCACATATACTCCAGCAGCAGCCTCCACATATACTCCAGCAGCAGTAGCCTCCACATATACCCCAGCAGCAGCCTCCACGTACACCCAGCAGCAGCCTCTATATACACCCCAGCAGCCCCATATACACCCCAGCAGCCTCTATATACACCCTAGTAGCAGCAGCCTCTATATATACCCCAGCAGCCTCTATATACACCCAGCAGCCTCTATATATACCCAGCAGCCTCTATATACACCCCAGCAACCTCTATATACACCACAGCAGCCTCTATATATACCCCAGCAGCCTCTATATACACCCCAGCAGCCTCTATATACACCCCAGAAGCCTCTATATACACCGCAGCAGCCTCTATATACACCCCAGCAGCCTCCATATACACCCTAGCAGCAGCCTCTGTATACACCCCAGCAGCCTCTATATACACCCCAGCAGCCTCTATATACACCTCAGCAGCCTCTATATACACCCCAGCAGCCTCTATGTACACCCCAGCAGCCTCTATATATACCCCAGCAGCCTCTATATACACCCCAGCAGCCTCTATATACACCACAGCAGCCTCTATATATACCCCAGCAGCCTCTATATACACCCCAGCAGCCTCTATATACACCCCAGAAGCATCTATATACACCGCAGCAGCCTCTATATACACCCCAGCAGCCTCCATATACACCCTAGCAGCAGCCTCTGTATACACCCCAGCAGCCTCTATATACACCCCAGCAGCCTCTATATACACCCCAGAAGCCTCTATATACACCCAGCAGCAGCAGCAGCAGCCTCTATATACACCGCAGCAGCCTCATATTTTGATGATCTGTTTAATAATTTCGTTGAGTTGTATGTTCTATGTAAGTTCTATGAGTAATAACATTTAATGATAATGTACAGAAAATCGTGTGTATTCATTGCATTATTCTTAAATCTTCATAAATAAACTACATACATATTCTAGAATATCCGATGCGATAGAATCGGGCCACCATCTAGTATTTATATATGTCATGCATAAATATGAGAGTTGGTGTAAGTCGATTCGCAGGGCCTGATCCATCAGTGATATCTGTAATGTGTGGCTTCTGGACAGGAGCCCTATAAACCGCCTTCTACCTCCTAGTAACTCTTCTTTTGATTAGCAGGTCTGGTGCAACGGTATTGTAGCTTCTTGCCAGATGGGCTAATCGAAAAAAGAGTAGCAGATGCCAGGAGGTTGGAGGTTGTTCTCAGGGCTCCCAATCAGCGGTGATAGATTACTCATGTGGCCGATGGACCCGGTTCTGCAAATCGAGCACACCGGTTCTAGTAAATATGTATATTGGCTGCACATTAGTCGTTAGCCAATAATTGAATCCACATCAATCCCACTCCACTTATAATTAAATAACACAGTAACAAGAGAGTTAAAATCAACATATATAAATATAAAGTACATTTTTACATATTCACAGAATAATAATGGAAGGAACCTTACCCTTTACCTGGGCTATTGGAAAATCAAAATACGCAAAGACGGTGATTTCAATTTAGCATGCCGTTGTCTGTGCATCATCGGGGCTGTGTAGACAATGGAAGGTATACTAATCAGTACACTTTTCTCACACAGTGAAGAGGAGGGATTCTGTAATCTGCCAGGGCTTGTACTGACCTCAAGATGCTTTTAAATAATGTTTAAATAATAAAACATTTATTGAGGTGTAGAACAGTCTTAATTTTACTGCTTGGCGCACAAGCTGATTTGCTTACAAATGGTAGCTAGCGACATCAAAGTTTTGACTTTCCAAAATCCATTTACAGAATTAGTTATAGGTCAGACTCAGATGTTAACATTTCTTAACGGAAAATTTGAGAACAAGATTGTTCTTAAACTAAACATGAGGCTTCTTAGTGATTGAGCAGTGTCCAATTTGGTTTAATTCTAATTTACTTTGTAGCTCTGGCAGAATTAATCTTCCAATCGCTCCACTTTAAAATAGATGTCCACTCTTAGGGTATGATTTTATAAAAACATCCAACCTGTATTTGGTTCAGGATCCTGAGCAGAATCCGAGCGTTCACACCAGCATGAGGCTAATGCATGTGTACCTCAACCCAGTTTTTATGTGAGTTCCACCCACAAACCACTTTAATATGTATTATATCTCATTTGTATTATTGATAAAAAAAATATCTGTGTGAACTTACCCTTAAATATTGTTATTCTTTCATAAGGATAAAGACATATTAAGAGGCTTGGCAGTGTCTATCATCTGATTCATATTTCCAAATCCACAAATACAGAAAGTATAGTGGAAAATTGTTTTCTATGTAAAAAATGCCATTTATTTGCTTGAACACCTATGAGATGATGCTTCAGCCTATCTCCATTGCCTCCTGCTTGTGATCAGTTTCTTCCTGTCAGCTCCTACAAGCAGGGAATGAGTGATCATTGTGAAGCTACGTTCTATAAAATACACTGGAAGCATTGACTGTAGTAAGTGTCAACAGGGAAAGTTTTGTAATTGTGCTGTTAATCATTGTATAGACTCGCCCTTTATAGTACTTCTCAATTATATATAGCAGGACTGTTATCTTCAGCTGCATTGGGGATATACAGAACAGAAAACAAGGAAGGTGAGGCTAGGTGAGGAGATAAATTGTGGAAGGGGTCAGAATGTAGTAAAAAAATCCATATTTTTTTTATTTTTCTATTAATTGAGCTATCAGACATAGGGTTTGTTTCTATAGGGTTTGTTTTAGTTTCTATTCTTACAATTTAGGGATGCACATAAACTTCTGATTATATCTTAAAATTATTATAATTTCCTTAATAAAACAGTAGTCCTGTAATTTTTTTACAGCTTTCACTGTGCAAGATATATACCATCAGTGTCGGACTGGGTGCCAAGGGCCCACTAATAACATTGACTTTGGGGGGTCCACTTTTCACCTGCATGCAAATATTACACTTCCCTCGTTAACAAATGTACCTATGCTTCTATATAATAGTAAACTGTGTCGTTTGGTTAATGAGTGATAAGATTCTAATTTTTTCTGTAGAGAGTAAATCAAGTGAATTATGCCAAGTACTACCCATACAGTGGAGATGGGGGTCCATATCTGCACAAGGGCCCACCGGGAGATTCTCCTGTTATCCTATGGGCCAGTCCGAGCCTGTATACCATATTTTAATAGCTTGGATAGTTAGACATGACAATTCAAAAACAAATATCGGTAAATAAAACTTTGCACCCGCAAATTAGGTTTTTGTTTCTGTTCCTGGTCAGCATCCACATCCTTTCCACTCTTGACAAAGCTGTGGACACCTAAAACGTTTAATTATCAATTTCATTACCAGAAACCCCAAGAGAAACCAACAATTATGTGCTGGGAAGAGTGTCTGAGACCAGACAGCTCATTCTGGAAACAATTTTTCTGTGGATGGTCTGCAAAATAATTTACTGGTAATTCTTAGTCCGTTTGATTTATGGAGAGCAGTCGCAATGAGTTATCTAGTGGAACATACTGGTGGGTATAAGATTTAATATTTTGATATAATGCATTGGAAAATGCTTTAAGAGAACATTCTTTGCTGGCTCCAGATGTCTGTATCGCTGTAATAACAGACCCTGGACAAATGTAATCAGCAGAGAAGAAATTGCCGATGATCAGCAATGGGATGTCTAGATATAATTGACAAGCCACCAGATACAGCAGATTTTAAAATGGAAAGGAAACTCAAGTTCTTCTCATCAGAAATGACAGGTGGAGTAATGAGGCCATTTTATTGCACAGTATATACTGTAAGTGTGTGTAATGTTTAACGTAAGCCAGCGGCAGGCTGGATATGATGACACTGCATTATCATAATGTGAGCTCCAGATGTCAGAGAGAAATGTGAAGACTAGCCTATACATTAAAGATGCACACATTGAAATTATTATTTATTTGCAAGAAGGACATTTAATGTAAATGGATAACATTATATTGATTAGGAGACAGAAACTAAGATATAGACTTGTCTTGTGCGATCCCTGTGGCTCATGTATAGACTAGATATGGTTGAAAATGTCACTATTCAGTCTGCACAATTCTGAATACTTTTATTTTTCAAAGTAAAAAGAAGAATAACCTTTTAAGATGTGTTCTGTTCACTTTTATGATGGAAGTGGTGTAATGACTAGAGTTGAGAGAAACAGGTCAGTCAGATTCATAAGTCGTTAACCGAAACACGAACATAGCGTGCAGTCGGCCATGCATTCGGCAAAACAAGCGCCAAAGTCAGTTTTCCCAGAATGCTTTCAGGCGCCTTTTTTCAGCCAATGAGCAAGGATGTACACTGTGGGCAACAAGATGACATGGGCAGCGTCCACCACCATCTTAGAGAAGGGCATTGCAGTGATTGGCTTGCTTGGGGGGGCGTCATAGTGTCTATTATAGCCCTGAGCGCCGGCCTCCATTTTACTTCTACCGATCTTAACAGTAGGAAGAGATTGCTGATGCTGTTTATCAGCAGGGAGAGAGTTAGGCAGGAAAGAAAAGTAATTCTGTGCTTGTGCTGATAGCAATTGTGCTGTACAGTTAGTGTGCAGTGACAGGGGAGGATTTTCTTGTGTGCAGCAGCGCTGGTTATTAGGCTGCCTGATACTTGTATTGCTGTGTGTACACTGCTGTGCAGACTGCTTTTTACACAGCACTAATACTTTTATTCTTTTTTTCTGCACAGTTACCGAGCGTTCAATTTTCCCACATCGTATAGAGCTGTACGCTCCTCACACACTACTGTGTACCGGCTGGTATCACAGACAAATACATGCTGACTATCTGTGTATGACTCCGGAAATATATACAGAGTATGAGACAGTGAGAATATGTGTGTTGAATGGGGTGTACATTTCACCTAGATACTTTGCTGACTGGTATAAGGGAAATGTATGGCTTTGTAAACCTAGTGGTAGAGAAAGGTCACTACACCTTACATTCAGTACACACTTGCAGTTCAGGCCTGAAACCACTCAGCTGTTAATTAGGAGACCAGAAGTAGGTGTCTGCGAACACAGACAGAGAGCTCGCTTAGTCTGGACAAGGAGTCCAGGCACAAGAAGGAGTCTCCAGGAGTATGAGCTGTCTCAGTCTGGGTGCTCAATGTACCCCGGACACAGGAGTAGTCTCAGTGAGAATCCATGCGGATAGCTGCTGAATAGGAGGGGAGCTCTCTCAAGTCTGGACGTTGAAGGTGCCTTCAGACACAAGGAGGAGACTCTGTGAAACTCCATGCTGGTAAATGCTGAACATATGTGTTGTTTTGGCCCAGGCTGTTAGAGTCTGGTCCCGGATAGATAGGGAAATCTATCTAAGTGTAGTAAGTGGCTGGACAAGCCCAGGTCTTATGTTTATGATTTGGTTTTGATTATGTTCTGTTTGCTGTAGACTTTAATAAAACTGGTTGCGGCCAGTTTTTACCAGAACTGCTGTCTGTGAATGAACTGTTTCCGTGCCACTCCGTCTACCCGGACGGCGATCCCAGAGCTATATCCCCTGAAAAGCTTACAATTGGTGGAGAATGCGGGCAGCACAGTGGCTTAGAGACCGCAATAAAGGTGAAGTCTGTTGAAGCAGCAGCAGAGAAAAAAAAGTGTGTCAGCAAAAGAAACGTCTGTTGGAGCAGTCTTAGGCTACTTTCACACTTGCGTTTTTTTGCGCAGCGCATCTTGCGCTATCGGACGCATGCGCAATGTTCCCCTATCTTTAACATGGTGGGCGCAGGGTCTAGCGCTTGCACGCGTTCATGTGCGTTTGTCGTGCGCTGCGCATTTTCCCGGTGTGCGCCCATACGCGCCAGACGCTACATGTTGCATTTTTTTTTCCGCCCAACCGCTTTAAAAAAACGCGTGCGCACGTGTGCGCATGCTATGCGCAAAAAATAACATTGCAGTCTATGGGGGCGCTGGCGTGCGCATGGCTTTGCGCTCATCAGCGCTTTTGCACGCACGCGATTTTTCTGTAAATAATGGAGCCAGAGATGATGGAGGCAGAGATGATGGAGCCAGAGATGATAGAGCCAAAGATGATGGAGGCAGAGATGATGGAGACAGATGATGGAGGCAGAGATGATAGAGCCAGAGATGATGGAGACAGAGATGATGGAGACAGATGATGGAGCCAGAGATGATAGAGCCAAAGATGATGGAGACAGATGATGGAGGCAGAGATGATAGAGCCAGAGATGATGGAGACAGAGATGATGGAGACAGAGATGATGGAGGCAGAGATGATGGAGCCAGAGATGATAGAGCCAGAGATGATGGAGACAGATGATGGAGCCAGAGATGATAGAGCCAAAGATGATGGAGACAGATGATGGAGGCAGAGATGATGGAGCCAGAGATGATAGAGCCAAAGATGATGGAGACAGATGATGGAGGCAGAGATGATAGAGCCAGAGATGATGGAGACAGAGATGATGGAGACAGATGGAGCCAGAGATGATAGAGCCAAAGATGATGGAGACAGAGATGATGGAGACAGATGGAGCCAGAGATGATAGAGCCAAAGATGATGGAGACAGATGATGGAGGCAGAGATGATAGAGCCAGAGATGATGGAGACAGAGATGATGGAGCCAGAGATGATAGAGCCAAAGATGAGGGAGGCAGAGATGATGGAGACAGATGATGGAGGCAGAGATGATAGAGCCAGAGATGATGGAGGCAGAGATGATGGAGCCAGAGATGATGGAGGCAGAGATGATAATGTGACAAATAGAAAACGCATGGGCCAAAAAAACGCAAACGCATGCAAAAACGCATGAAATCGCAGACAAACGCTGCGTTTTTTTGTCGAAATGCGCATGCTGATGCGACTAAATATTGCAGCGTTTACAAGCGTTTGCATGCGTTTTTTTAATGCGTTTGATGTGCGCTCGATGCGCAGCGCAAAAAAACGCAAGTGTGAAAGTAGCCTTAAAGAGACAGTAGCCCTAATAGAGTTTGCAAAAGAAAAAAAAAAAAGTGTGTCTGCACAGCAAAGCTGAACTTGTTGTGGAAAAGACTGTGGAGTGTGCAGCAGCAAAGGAAAAGTCTGTTGGAGCAGTCTTAAAGAGACAGTGGCCCTAATAGAGTTTGCAGAGAAAAAAAAAAAGTGTCTGCACAGCAAAGCTGAATTTTTTGTGGAAAAGACTGTGGAGTGTGTATGTCTTGAGTGAAGACTGCCGTTGTTGAGACAGAGAAGTCTGACAGCATGGATGACAGCATGGAGGCGCTGTTTGAACAAATGGCGCAAGTTAATGTGCAACATAAGACTGCCGTGGTTGAGACAGATAAGTCCGGCAGTATGGAGGAGCTCCTTGAGTACCTGGTCCAGGCCCAGCGGAGCATGCAGCAGAGCATGGAGCGGCAGCGCCTGCAGCACCAGCAGCACATGCAGCAGGCCCAGCAGCAATTCCTGCAGCAGCAGCAGCAGGAGAATAACCGGTTGTTTTTTGAGCAGGTTGCAGCACTACAAAAGACTTGCAGCGCATCGTCCCAAAGTAATGTTGCAAAGTCACCTGCATTGTCCGCTGTAAAGAAGGCGGTAAGACGGTCCCTGAAAAAGATGACACCTCGTGACGATGTGGAGGTATATCTCACTAGGTTTGAGGGACTGGCAGAGAAGGAGAATCTGCCCCTATCTGAATGGGCCATGATGGTCGCACCCTATCTGATTGGAGAACCCCAAAGGGCCTATGCTGACCTGAGCGAGCAGGACAGCCAAGACTATGCCAAGCTGAAAGCGGAGATTCTTACCCGGCTGGGTGTTATGGTGACAGCCCGTGCCAGGGGAGTTCATGACTAGAGATGCAGTTGGGAGTCTGCAGTCAGCAAACCTGATTATGGAGTTGAAAAGGTGATAGTGGACCGCTACACCCAAGCACGTCCTCCTGAGGTACAGCCAGAGGTCGGACAAGGAGACCACCAGGACGCCAATCGTCTGGTCAGCCTGATGGAGAGGGCCTTCGCCACCAAGGACTGCCTCCGTGACCAGCCGTCTGAGAGGTCGTCACTTCGGAGTTCCTGGACGCCGAACTCTCCCGGTAAGAGCGTTCCAGCTGTTGGGGTCGTGTGGGTGGGAGAGTGTGATGGACAGTGTTGGAGATGTCGTGAAATTGCAGCCAACTGTCCAATAGAGGGGGAGCCTATGTGTTGTGATGTTGGCGGATTCCTCTCTCCCTGCGCAGAGCCTGTGTGTGTCCACCTCAGCCGAAGAGACTGGACCACAGGGGTCCCCGGTGGTTGTAAATGACTGCCCAGCACAGGCCCTCTTGGACTCAGAGAGTCCAGTGACTTCCGTATGGGACAGCCTGATTGATAGGGACTTTATCCCTGATAAACACCTGAGTGTGGTGTGCGTCCATGGAGACACCAAAGTCTACCCAGAGACTGTCGTGGACTTGATCCCCAAAAGCGGGGAGGTTTCATGTGAAGTGGGGGTAGTGAAGAACCTGGTGCCCCCGTCATATTGGGTAATGACTTTCCCCGGTCTAAGGATCTCTGGGGAAAAATGTTTCTGATGGACAGTGTGATGAAGCTCCTATTGAGGGTGCGCAGTCCCGAGGGGCGGAACACAATGCTAGTGGGCCGTTAAACTTATGTGATAATGATGATGATGATGATAATGATAATGATGATGATGATCATGATAATGATGATGACCATGATAATAATGCTGATGCTGATAATGATAATGATGATGATCATGATAGTGATGATGATACTGATCATAATCATGATAATGATATTGATAATAATGATGACTGTGATAGTGATGAAATTCCTTTGCAGGTGATGGTGGGAGACGAGGATGGTGGTTCTCGGGAACTGAGTGTCCCTGACTTACCTGTGTCCTGTGACAATTTTGAGAGTGAACAATGGCGAGACCCCACTCTTAAAACGGCACAGGAAAATATAATTGTTCTAAATGAGGTTTCCCAAGAGCCTGGCTCTGAGGAGAGGTTTCCTCATGTTGCCATAAACACTAACCTGTTGTATAGGGACACTGAAGTCCAGGGAGAGGTCGTGAGCCAGCTCCTAGTACCTGACCTATATAGAAGTATAGTGCTGGGGTTGTCACATAGTCACATACTTGAGGGACCAGATGGTGAAGTTAATGTTGTGGATGACATGTTAACTAAGGTTCCAGATCAGGATGTGAATGAGAATGAATTGTATACCCCTGAAAGTGAGCAGGATGAGAATGAGAATGAATTGTATAACCCTGAAAGTGAGCCGGATGTGGCTGAGAAAAAGGGGTCAGACAGGGATAGTGGTAGTGATAGTGAATCATCTGTTGACAATCAAGCAACCAGTGCAAATGAGGAAGGCATGGTAGCAGAGGAGGTTGAGAGTCCTGAGAGGAAGGCTGATGCTGACCTTGCAGCCGGACAGAAGATGGCATCTGAAGATGTTTTACAGTTGGCCGGTTCCCTGGCGAAGACTAGGGTGAAAGGAGAGAGCTGAGCTTTAAAGGCAGGACTCTGAAACTGAACACAGCACAAGTGGATGCTGTTGAAGATGAGAAGTTATCAATGTATGGTATGGAGCTGCATCATGCCCAGGACTCTGAAGGTAATGCTGCAGAGGTGGAAAAAGCCATGGAAGTGGTGGTCACCAAGCCAGATGCCTCATCAGAAGCTGAGGTCTCAAGTGAAGCTGTGAGGAACAAGACTGAAGATATGGGGACTGACTCTGTCCAGGAATCTGTTTCTGCCGAAGACAGCGGCGTGGACGGGTTACGGTCCGGATCAGTAGCTGCAACTCGTGAAGCTCAGGCTGGAAGTTCGGCGCCCGGAGCCCCAGCAGTGTTCCCGAGTGACACTAAGCATCTGGATAAATCACAAGATGAGATTTTGAGACATCAGGCTGGCATTGGTGAGCTCAAGCGCACTTTCATGGAGTCTAAATCGGAGCCACGTCCAACAAATGGGAAAAGCGGTGTGTCACTCCATTGCCGCTGCAGACACACGGGAGCTCAGATGGGATGCAGAACGTGGTGGAAGAGAAGAATCCGGCGGGTTCTGAGTATACAGATGCAGCTATCAAGGAGAACTTGAAAGCTGGAATAAATGGAGATATTGGAGACCATAATGATGTGACTGAAGAGGTAGAATGTAAGACTGACGGTAGGGCTTCTGAGCATGTTCTACCAGAAGAGCCTGAAGAAGGGGCCAAAGACATAAAGGACGTCCAACAGGTACCAGATGAATTGATTACTTCTCAGAAAAAACTCCAAACTGTGATGAAGGAGTGTGATGAAAGCTATGAGCATCTTCGTGAGAAAGTCAATGAAGTAAAAGGAAGAATACAGGGAATCTCTTCGTTGCAAGAGCAAATGCTGCTCAATAAGTCTAAGGCTCTATATAAGATTGCTGTTGTCACGGTAGAACATTACAATTCAGCTGGAGACTTAGCGGATGAATTATGTGTACTGCAAAAGAAAAACGATCAGCTCCTTCTACAGTCCCAATTATTTGAACAGTGTAGCTTAAAATGGTCAGAGACCATGGCAGAGGAGCTTAAGGTCTGTGAAATAGACTTTATGAGTCAACCGATATTCAAGAAAATAGATGTGCTAAAGAGGGTTCAAGGGGAACTAGAGAAAAGTGAAAAAACCCCTATACCTTCTGTGATAGTTGGTGACACATGGTCAGTGCACCAAGGACAGGAGGTACGTGAGTTTCTGAGGAAGAGTCAGCAGAAGTGTTCTGATGTGCCGGGTCGTACTTCTCTGGCCAGGCACTATATCGAAACTGAGCCCGGCCCTAAGGTCAAGATGAAACCGTGCAGGATACCCGAGGCCCGCAGATAGCATAGGCCTGGGAGGGTACAGGGTAGTGCGGATGCTTCAGATGAAGAGAAAGCTGATGTTGGCTATGGCTCAGGTGAAGATACAGATGACAGTAGTGAAGATGAAGCTGATGAAGGCCATGACTGGTCCAGAGTTCACTGTCTCTTTTGGATTGTTGACCAGCCCTCCGGTCTGGATGACCAGCCCTCCGGTCTGGAGAAGAGGGGGGGGATATGTGAGACAGTGAGAATATGTGTGTTGAATGGGGTGTACATTTCACCTAGATACTTTGCTGACTGGTATAAGGGAAATGTATGGCTTTGTAAACCTAGTGGTAGAGAAAGGTCACTACACCTTACATTCAGTACACACTTGCAGCTCAGGCCTGAAACCACTCAGCTGTTAATTAGGAGACCAGAAGTAGGTGTCTGCAAACACAGACAGAGAGCTCGCTTAGTCTGGACAAGGAGTCCAGGCACAAGAAGGAGTCTCCAGGAGTATGAGCTGTCTCAGTCTGGGTGCTCGATGTACCCCGGACACAGGAGTAGTCTCAGTGAGAATCCATGCGGATAGCTGCTGAATAGGAGGGGAGCTCTCTCAAGTCTGGACGTTGAAGGTGCCTTCAGACACAAGGAGGAGACTCTGTGAAACTCCATGCTGGTAAATGCTGAACATATGTGTTGTTTTGGCCCAGGCTGTTAAGAGTCTGGTCCCGGATAGATAGGGAAATCTATCTAAGTGTAGTAAGAGGCTGGACAAGCCCAGGTCTTATGTTTATGATTTGGTTTTGATTATGTTCTGTTTGCTGTAGACTTTAATAAAACTGGTTGCGGCCAGTTTTTACCAGAACTGCTGTCTGTGAATGAACTGTTTCCGTGCCACTCCGTCTACCCGGACGGCGATCCCAGAGCTATATCCCCTGAAAAGCTTACAAGAGATTGAAATTTTCCCCTACACCGTATACAGCTGTTCGCTTCTGATACAGTACAGTATATCTGCTCTTTGTATTACGTTCAAATCCATACTGAGTGAGCGTCTGTGTGTGACTCCGGAAATATATACGGAGATTGAAGTTTTCCCCTACACCGTATACAGCTGTACGCTCCTCATACAGTACCATATATCTGTGTTTGTGTTACATTTTCCCAAACATGAGGAAGTATGGTGGAAGAGGCCAGCTGGGAATGATGGTGGTGGTGGTGCATCTGCTGGTAGTGCCAAAAGCACAATAGCACCTAAGGCAGGAGGTGTTAAGCCTGCGTCATCGTCTGGCTCCAGAAGGCCTGGAAGGCTCCCTTTTCGGGGAGTAGTTAAACCGCTTTTAAAGCCGGGGCATCAGGAACAGGTTTTGGCTTACATTGTCGAAACAGCCTCCAGCTCTATCGCCTCCTCTTCTGAAGTTTCAAAAAATGCAAGCACTGAGTGGTCAGTGCAGACTCCTGGTCAGGAACAACACCTTTCCTTGTGTCCTTCACCCCAGCAAAAGTGAAGGATGTGACAGGCCACACTTCAGATTACTCCCTGGAGCTCTTTTCACATACCATGCCTGGGTTATCAAGTCAAATCCTAAATTCCCCAGTCCAAGATGAATATGACATGGAGTGCACTGATGCACAGCCACTGCTATATGATTCTGCTGGTACATTCACCCAGAGCACTGCATTGGCTGTTATTTTGTTTTGTTTTGTCTATCAATGACATTTAAACATCAAAGGATTCGGTATCATCGGTAACTATCATACATGTCCAATTTTTGCCCCTCATTGTGTGTTTTTAGACTAATATGGGGATTAGGGTCCTATTAGTGCCAGGAATTATCATTGTTTACTTGTAGGGGCCCCTTTATCATCTGGGTAGAGGCACCCTAAGTGGCATTAGTATTTATTAGGGCACCTAGGGATAGACTACGTTGAGCGGGGGCGCCAAAACCATCGTTCCCCCTAGGGTGCCAACCTCCGCGGCTAGGAAGGTATCAGCCTAGGATCTATACTAGGGACATTCAGCCCATCCCCTGAGAGTGGTAATTGTTTAATGGTTATTGTGCACTTTTTCTTGGTGTTTTTTTCATTTTGGGGTGGTGTACCTTTAGTAGGTTTTTATTAATAAAGATTATTTTATGAGGTTTATATACATGATTTTAGTGCAGACTCCTGGTCAGGAACAACACCTTTCCTTGTGTCCTTCACCCCAGCAAAAGTGAAGGATGTGACAGGCCACACTTCAGATTACTCCCTGGAGCTCTTTTCACATACCATGCCTGGGTTATCAAGTCAAATCCTGAATTCCCCAGTCCAAGATGAATATGACATGGAGTGCACTGATGCACAGCCACTGCTATATGATTCTGCTGGTACATTCACAGAGCACTGCATTGGCTGTTATGATCTGCTACAAGCACTAAGGAAAGAAGGGAGGTCAGTCCCTAAAATAGAACTAAGCTGGATCCCTACGATGTAACGGGGAATCTGATCCTGCGATCAGACCCGCTAAAGTCCTCAGCTAGTCTGAACGAAGACCTATAGATGTGAGGGAGGGATCCCTACAAGGACTAGGGACTGGGAGAAAAGATGGACACCTCCTAACAGAAGTTGTAGCAGCAAAAGGCAAAACAAAGAACATAGAACATAGAGGTCATAAGACCAAGCAAAAACTGTCTGAGTTAGGTAGCAAAGCACCTGGCAAGCTTAAGAGTATAAGTTACAATGAAGTCCAGCAAAGCCAGAAGGGTGGAGCCGGATTAAATAGGCCACAAAGGTCATGTGACCAGCAAGATAAAAAAAAACTAACAGGAGAGTTCTAACAGTACCCCCCTTCTAAGAGGATCCTCCGGATCCCCTAGGACCAGGCTTATCCGGAAACCTCTTGTGAAACGCTCTGACAAGTCTGGACGCAGAAACATCATCCGCCCTCATCCATGAGTTATCCTCGGGTCCGAAACCCTTCCAAGCAACGAGATACTGCAAACTCCCTCTATACCGTCTAGAATTTAGGATGCGAGAAATTTCATATTCCCCGTCCTCCACCACCGGGGAACAGTGGCAGCGGAGTCTCCATCCGACACATCAGCTCTTTTCAACAGAGAAACATGAAATACCGGATTAATCTTCCAGGAGGTAGGAACCTCCAACCTAACAGCAGATTGGTTAACAACCTGAAGCACCTTAAAGGGCCCTACAAACTTGGGACCCAATTTTTTAGAAGGAATCCTCAACCTCAGATTCTTAGAGGATAACCAAACCATGTCACCAATAGTAAACAAAACCTCTTGCCGTTTACTATCAAAGTACCCTTTAGATTTTCTGTTAGCCTCCTGAAGATTACCACGCACATCCGTCCAAACTCTCTCCAAATCACCAGAAAAATTTTCCTCTTCAGGCACGGCCGATACCAATTTGGAGAATGACCCAAACGACGGATGTCTCCCAGTACAACAAAAAAAAGGCGAACAACCAGCAGAAGAGGATGTATGATTGTTAAGAGCAAATTCAGCAAGTGGCAGAAACTCAGACCACCCCTCTTGATTGTCTGCCACAAAACAACGCAAGAACTGCTCAACATCCTGGTTTTTCCTTTCTGTCTGGCCATTAGACTCAGGATGATATCCGGATGAAAACGACAAATGAACTCCAACCTGTCACAAAAGGCGCGCCAAAAACGAGCCACAAACTGAGGTCCCCTATCAGAAACAATGTCAGTAGGAACACCATGTAGTCTGACAATTTCCTTGACAAAGGCCTTAGCGAGAGTCTTAGCGCAGGGCAGTTTGATGAAAGGAACCAAGTGATACATCTTGCTAAAACGGTCCACGACCACCCAGATGACAGTGAAACCCTCAGAGGGGGAAGGTCAGTAATAAAGTCCATAGCCAAATGTGTCCAAGGTGCACTAGGAACCTCCAAAGGGCAAAGCAACCCCGCAGCAGTAGTATGTGAAGACTTAGATCTAGCACACACAGTACACTGACGCACCCACTTAATGACTTCCGTCTGCCATCCAGGCCACCAAAAACTGCGACCCACAAGTCTCTTGGTCTCAGAGATTCCAGGATGACCTGCCAACTGAGACTCATGACACTCCACAAACAAATCTCTCCTAAAGGTCCCAGGCACAAACAACCTCCCATGGGAGTGTTAGATGGGGCATTCTCCTGTGCTTTAAGAATCTCATCTTCCAACACAGAGTCCAAAGCAGCAATCACAACCCCTTCTTGTAAAATGTTCTCCTCCTCCTCAGTACCAATCATGGGAGAAAAACTGCGAGACAAAGCATCAGCTTTCACATTCTTAGTACCTGGGATGTAAGTGACAGAAAAATTAAACCGCGAGAAAAACAGTGCCCATCTAGCCTGACAGGCATTCAAGCGTTTGGCAGCATCCAGATAGATCGGATTTTTATGATCCGTGAAAACCTGAACGGGAAATTCAGCACCTTCCAAGAGATGCCGCCAATGTTCAAATGCGAGTTTAATGGCCAATAATTCCCGATTACCAATATCATAATTCAATTCAGTCTCAGAAAATTTTTTTGAAAAAAAAAGCACAAGGATGCACTCCATCCATGTTTTCCTGAGACAACACCGCGCCGACCCCCACAGAAGAAGCATCAACCTCAACCAAAAACGGTTTAGTCACATCAGGCTGCATAAGGATGGAGCAGAGCTGAACCTCTCCTTTAAAAACACAAAAGCTTCAATGGCCTCAGTAGTCCACTGAACTGCATTAGCACCTTTCCTGGTGAGATCGGTCAGTGGTTTGACAATAATAGAAAAAATTTTAATGAATTTTCTATAATAATTGGCGAAACCCAAAAACCTCTGTAATGATTTCAAACCAATAGGCCTAGGCCATTCCTGCACAGCTTGAACTTTCACCGGGTCCATCTCAAAACCTTCGCTGGAGATAATGTAGCCCAAAAAACTAATTCTCTGTACAGCGAACTCACATTTCTCCAGCTTAGCAAAAAGCGAATTGTCCATTAACAACTGTAATACCTCACGCACACTCCGCCAATAAGACTCGAGATCCGGTGAATAAATCAAAATGTCATCCAAATACACAACCACATTTTTGCCAATCAAAGGTCTAAGGATGTCATTAATAAGATTCTGAAAAAATGCAGGAGCGTTGGTAAGACCAAAAGGTATAACCAGATTCTCAAAATGCCCCACAGGAGTGTTAAACGCAGTCTTCCATTCGTCATCCTCCTTCATGCGCAACAAATTGCATGCCCCCCGAAGATCAATTTTGGAAAACCACTTGGCCCCCACTAACTGGTTAAACAAATCAGGAATCAATGGCAGTGGGTAAGGATTGCGTACAGTAATTTTATTAACCTCACGAAAGTCCAAACAAGGACGTAAACCGCCGTCCTTTTTTTTAACAAAAAAAAATCCAACAGCCACAGGAGACTTAGAAGGTCTAATGTGACCGGCGGCCAAGCTTGTCTGTATGTACTCCTCCAAAGCCTTTCTCTCAGGAATAGTCAAATTAAATAAACGACTTTTAGGAAGAGTCGCTCCAGGGACAAATTCAATAGTACAATCATAGTCTCTATGAGGGGGGAAAATCTGTGATTCCTTCTCAGAAAAAACTTTCCAAAAATCCTGAATAGGTACAGGTAATTCCCCTTTATCCACAGCAGCAATACACCTGTTACAACATTTGTCATAACACTTGGGGCTCCAGGACTTAATTTCATTGGTAGACCAGTCCAGTACAGGATTGTGTAATTTTAACCAGGGTAACCCCAAAATCACTGGAAAAGGCAAATTATTCAAAACTACCAAATCCAAATTCTCTTGGTGAGCACCATTAATAGTGAGAGGAAATTCACAGATCTTGTGAGTAACATTCTTCAAGGGAGAACCATCAACAGAAACCACAGCAATAGGGGATGACAAAGGTTTAGGTTTTAATTTAAGTTTTTCCAAGAATTCCCCTTCAATCACATTCAGAGTGGAACCACAATCGACAAATACCCGAAAATCCATTAATTCTTCCTGAGCAGCAGTAGTAGTAGCAGAAAGAAAAACGCCCTTAGTATTTAAACAGGCTATACGAGCAAAACTGACCTTTTTTTTTTCTTTGTTCATACGAAGAACACAGTTCTTAATGAAATGGTCAGATTTGCCGCAATAAAAGCACAAACCCTCAGAAAACCGGCGGTCCTTTTCCTGAGAGCGAGATGCCATCGCTCCGATCTCCATCGGCTCTCCAATGTCAGAACAGAAACTCTCAAGACTTGGAGCTGACATGGCAGAGGATTTACTCTCATTAACCCTTGCACGCAGTCTCCTATCCACCCGTATGGCTAATTGCATAGCCTCTTGCAAGTTACCAGGTATGGGATAAGCAATCAGCAAATCTTTAACCCTTTCACTTAGCCCTGCAAGAAATAAACTTTTCAAAGCTGAATCGTTCCACCCCACCTGAGTAGACCACCGACGGAAGTGAGTACAGTATTTTTCCACATTACCTGATCCCTGTCTCAAACATCTCAATTCTGTCTCAGCTGATGAAACACGATCAGGATCGTCATATAATAACCCCAAAGCAGAAAAAAAACTATCCACTGATCGAAAGCATGGATCACTAGGCTGCAGAGAAAAGGCCCAGTCCTGAGGTTCTTTGCGCAAAAGTGACATTATGAACCCTATGCGCTGAGATTCATCACCAGAGGATCTGGGTCTTAAATGGAAATACATCAAGCAAGCATTTTTAAAAGAAAAAAAATCTTGTTGTTCACCAAAAAATAAATCAGGCAAATGTACCTTTGGCTCCACGAAATGTGCTCCAGAACAACTACTCACGTGTTGCTGGATCTCAGCCACCTCCAGAGAGAGTCCCTGCAGGCGTTGAGCCAAATCCTGAACCGACACCATGATGAAAACTGAAAATCTTTCCTTAGAGATATTTTTGGGCTGGACTTACTGTTATGATCTGGAAGAAGGGAGGTCTGTCCCTACAATAGAACTAAGCTGGATCCCTACGATGTAACGGGGAACCTGATCCTGCGATCAGACCCGCTAAAGTCCTCAGCTAGTCTGAACGAAGACCTATAGATGTGAGGGAGGGATCCCTACAAGGACTAGGGACTGGGAGAAAAGATGGACACCTCCTAACAGAAGTTGTAGCAGCAAAAGGCAAAACAAAGAACATAGAACATAGAGGTCATAAGACCAAGCAAAAACTTTCTGAGTTAGGTAACAAAGCACCTGGCTAGCTTAAGAGTATAAGTTACAATGAAGTCCAGCAAAGTCAGAAGGGTGGAGCCGGATTAAATAGGCCACAAAGGTCATGTGACCAGCAAGATAAAAAAAAGCTAACAGGAGAGTTCTAACATTGGCCTCGCAGTCTACTGAGCCAGATTCGGACCCTGATGAAACTCAGGTGCCCCTTCCCGCATACTATACCACCTTACACGGTGACACAGAGGAAGGTGCAGATGAAATTGAAGAGAAGGTGATGGATGACCCAGTTGTTGACCCGGATTGGCATCCATTGGCGAAGATGGTGCCGCTGGCAATAGCTCAGAAGAGGAGGAGGATCCGCAGCAGGCATCGACATCACAGCTGCGGTTATCTGGCAGACCAGTAGCAGTCCAAACACGTGTTACAAAAACAAAAAAAATGCTGGACAGCTTGGCCAGACTGTCAAATTAGCACAGAGTGCAAGATCTGAAAATTTATCCCATAGTAGGAAGAGTGCAATGTGGCACTTTTTTGACCAAAATCCTATTGATGAGGCAAACGTTATCTGTAAGAAGAGCGGAAGGTGTTATGTTTTGGTAGCTGAGGAGAGCAGGCAAAAACGGCAATACACCAGAGAGGTTGGAATCTAATGGATTGCAGTACCCTGACTAACCACCACAACTAAAGGCAGCCGTGGAGCATTCCTACGTTGGTCCTAGACGCCTCGTCACAGCCTGAGAGGATAACTACACCTAAAGATAGAAAGATGAAAGCTATCTGCCCCGGAGCAGAACCCCAAAGAACATAGGAAGCCCCCAAACATGTAATGGCGGTTAGACAAGAGGAAATACAGACA